>JAFREQ010000186.1:0-295000 GCA_025331565.1 Holacanthus passer | reverse complement strand
TTGTTGTGTTGTGTTGTGTGTTGAGTTGTGTTGTTGTGTTGAGTTGTGTTGTGTTGTTGTGTTGTTGTGTTGTGTTGTGTTGTTGTGTTGTTGTGTTGTGTTGTTGTGTTGTGTTGTTGTGTTGTGTTGTGTTGTGTTGTTGTGTTGAGTTGTGTTGTGTTGTGTTGTTGTGTTGTGTTGTGTTGTTGTGTTGTGTTGTGTTGTTGTGTTGTTGTCTTCACAATGATTCTTATAAGAGCTCATGAACGGTCAACTTGGCTCAGATTTAAATTTGTGTGCTCGCTCTGACTCTCTGGCCTGTGATTGGTGGATAATTGAGCAGCTGCAAACAAATGAAATGTGCCACTTGGTTGTGGTCCATGTTGATTCCAGTTAGTCTGAAGGTTTTCAGCTGCTCTGGAATCTGGTCTGTCAGGACTTTCTGCATAATTATATAATTCATGTGTGAACGACGCAGGGCATTAAGAGTAATCTGACTCTTCACTGTAACCAAACACTCAGGTGTGTTTCACTGCTGCTGATGTATCAAACACTGAGACAATGTGAGACACACAGTCAAAGTGTGAGTCCCGCCCACCACACAGTGATTGACAGGCCTGTTGTTGTAAAACAAATGACCTGAATGTGACTCATTGTTTAAACATCATTATTCATTGGAGATCATTAATAACACTCGATCACGTGTCGTGTAAGTAAATATATACATTAATGCATCACTTGTATGTTCATGTGGACCCTGTGATGTCAGCCAGAGGTCAAAGGTCAAGAATTCTTCTCATGTTAACTAAATTGTTTTAGTTGGACAACCTTCAGCAGATTTTCACAGCCACCAAAAAAACCCACTCAGTTTTATCTGAAGTTTACAACAACAGTGATTTCAGTGTGTCGTCAGTAACAAGTGCTCAGACTCTGAGCTTCATAAAACTTCAGAGTCGAACAACAAACACTAGTTCACTGAGTAGATCTAAACTTCTTTGGAAAAGAAATTGTGAAATAAACAAAGGAAAAATTTCTCAGCTCCTCGGCCACAAACAAAAAGACGCAGCTGCCAAACTGCTACTGAGTCACAGAGAGTCACAGAATCCAGAGTCACAGAATGAACCGTCAGCAACAAAACCTACAAACACGTCTTGATCATCAGTCACGACATGACAGATTGATGTCAGCAACCCCTCTGAATGGACCAATCACAGGGCCCCACCTGTTTCATCACACACACACCTGAGGAATGATTTCACTAATACACACACACACACCGTTGTAATGGTATGTTAACATGTTGTGAGTCACTGAGTTTATGTCGTGAACAGCCTCCTTCTCATAAAGCCTTTGTGTTCCTGGTAAATATCATCCAACCAGTTCTCCTCTGAATGAGAACATACCAGACATAGCACACACACACACACACACACACACACACACACACGGTGTATATATTTTCCTACATTTCCTGGTTGAAACATGCAGATCTGAACTTTACTGTTAAAGGTTGTGTTAAATAAAATTCTTGTCTTTGTCTTTTTCTGTCTACTCCAAAATTCATCTTGAGATGGGAGTTGAAGACCTCGTGGACAGGCCTCCCCCAGGTCGACCTCACCGTCCGATCCAACTCACCACCAGGCGGCGATCAGGTGGGCAGCTCTGCTCCTCTCTTCACCCGATACGACGAGAGCACGACACGACTGGAAATGGATCGTCAGTCTTCTGGTTCCAAGAACACTCGTGAACCACCTTGTGCTCCAACATGGTTTCTGTCGTGGCCAATCCAGGACGAGTCCAACAGAAAAGTGGCGCTCAGGTTCAGATCAGGCGGCTCGTTCCTGCCGGTCGCTCCCTCCGGGTTCCCCCGACAAGTCCGAACCCTCCGGTTCTCTGAGGTCTCTGTGGCTCTGGTTGAACTGGAGCAGCATCGGCAAAAAGAAAAACAAAAGAAAGAGCAATAAAAAACCTAAAACAGACGGTGATGGAAGACGAGAGAAAACACGAGTCAAACTGTCGCTCATTGAACAGATGAAGAGAACTGTGGGATTTGAAAGGATTCAAAACTGATCTGAATTGATCCTCTTTCTCCTAAACAGGACTGAAACATGAGGAAAATGACGGAGGAACAGAACCATTCTATGTTTACGTGTAACCTCACAAAGTTGATTGAGTTTCACCATCGTCATGTGTCAGTTGTTAATCTGACACAGAAACAAACACGTGAACTCATCACATCCCGTGAGCGACTGCTTAAAAAAGAAAAAAGTAGTAAAAAGAAGTTTTTTTTCATTCTCTTTCAAAGCAAATGAAAGTGACAGCAGATCAAGATCTTTATGACACGAGGCAGTGGAAACACTACTGCTTTCGTCCACAGGGGCCGCCAAAGTCAACAAAAATGAAAGTTCCTTGTTCTCATAAAGCCTTTGTGTTCCTGGTAAATATCATCCAACCAGTTCTCCTCTGAATGAGAACAACATACCAGACATAGCACACACACACACACACACACACACACACACTGTGTATATATTTTCCCACATTTCCTGGTTGAAACCTGCAGATATGAACACTTTGGTGTTAAAGGTTGTGTTAAATAAAATTCTTGCTCAGTGTTTTTGCTTTAAATGTTTTGTTCTCATTTTATTTTAGATTATTTTGACAAATCGTCACTGTTTATGCATCTTAACTGGATTTTGTTTTAACTCTTCTGTTTATAGTGTTTAACTGTGTTTTTATGCTGTTCTCTTATTTTAATCTCAATGAGACTTTTAAATAAAGGAAAGCAACGTCTCCTGTCTGTGCTGGTCATTAGTGTCGGTTTGTTCAATTTCATGACCACAAACGTGGCTCAACTGGTCTGGACTCTGTTCTGAATCTGGCTTTAAGTGTAAATCTGGTCTGAATAACAGCAGGAACAACAGGAGCTGCTGTCAACTGGTCGTTTCTCTTCCACTGAAACGGTGAATATTTAAACTGGATCAAACAGTGTTGAACTGAGTGTCGTTGTTCAGACAGACAGGTGGAGAGGTGATCGAGGAGGAGGAGGAGGAGGAGGAGGAGGAGGAGGGAGTCAGAGTATAAAAAGCTGCTGCTCTCTTTCAGCTGACTTCATAACCAAACAGTCAAGTTTCATCAGATTGAAGTTTGTCTCCTGTCGACGTCCTGAACAACAACAACATGCTGCGACGGTGAGTTCACTCTTTAACTCTTAAAAATAACTCATAAAAAACTGAGATAATTCACTTTATCAAAGTGTTTGAATCTGAGAGAGATCCGATGACCGAAGGAACAAAATGAATTCTACATTACAGCTGAACATTTAAACTCATATAACGCTGAACAGAACTTTATGAATGTTTATAGAAGGTCTGAACTGGGAGAAACTCGATCAGCGTCTGTGTCGTCCAGTCGGATGAATATTTGACTTTTTTCCTGTCAGCTGACAGTTTTGATGGAAAGCTGCTTCGGTCAGCGGGCCGATGTGAGCCGGTCGCCTCGGTCTAAATCCAGCAGAAGGACTCAGTGTTTGAGCATAAAGCCGCCGTCACTCGACCCTCATAATGAACCCTGAAGCTTTTCTGTCTCTTTGAGGATCTGAGCTGCTTTTCTCCTGCAGCTCGTTTCGTTCTATACGTTGGAAAGAAGAGAAGCTTTGTTTTTTTTCTCTCTGTGGAGGAAACACAAAGACACGCAGTCATTTAACCTTCAGGCTGAAGACGGTTTCACATTCATCACTTTCTGTTTCTCACTTTACCCTCTTCAGTTTGCGCTCGTTGTTGGAGACGGAGCATGAAGGAGGTTTTCTTTAATGCCGCTGATGATGTTGATCATAACGATCATGTTATTTTGTTGTATCTTATAAGACAAACCTCGACAGAGTGGAAAGTTTTTGTCCTTCTGTCTTCCTGTATGACTTCAGCATGAAGGAAAACAAGATGCAAAACAACAGTCAAATCAACTTTCTAACGTACGTGTGTGTGTGTGTGCGTGTGTGTGCGTGCGTGTGTGTGTGTGTGTGTGTGTGTGCGTGTGTGTGTGTGTGCGTGTGTGTGTGTGTGTGTGTGTTACAGGTGTGTTGGTTTGCTGCTCATCGCTCTCACTGCTGTTTCTCTCGCAACTCCAGTTCCTGGTGAGCTATGACATCATCACTGATCAATAATGTTATTATCAGTAACCAATCAACATTTATCACTTTATCAATATTCAGTAGTTTAACATGTTTTAAGGTTCACATTCTAATGATTAATAATTACTATTAATTACTTTAGAAATTCATTAGACTGTCAAAATAACCCTTTACTGACATGGTAATAAAATAGAATCACTATCTTTACACACCAGTGAATAAATTATTATGTCCAATGTTATTATTACTATCATTATCAATATTAATCCATTTATAATCATTACTGATTATTCTTAATCATTGTGTGGCAGTTGTGATATTAATAAAGAAAAAACTCATCCAACAATATTGAGATATGAATGTTGTGAATTTCCCCACTGTGGGATGAATAAAGGAATATCTTCTCCTCTCTTATAATGTAATTCCATATTTAAACCATTGCAATGATCATTGCATCAGTTATTTATACTATGACTATTGATTATTCACTGATCCCTTTAGAATGTTTGTCATTGTTGACAAATTGTCCTTAAATATTAATACATTTAAAAACATACATATATATGTAGTAAATAATAATAGTTGTAATATATGTATACCAGTAATATCATTTTTTGCCACTTTGTATTTTTTATGATCATTAACAACGTTAATGATTAATTGATATTATTTTGATTATAATCATTTTAAATGTCACTTTGAATTTGTTAAATGTTAAAAACCACGATAAGCACTGATGTAATAAAAAGATATTTATGTCATATTATAGAGGATAAGGTACCACAACATGATGTAACACATATTATATAATCATGGTGTAAAACCCTCAACTTTCTTTACAACAATAAATATTACACACAATCTATGTTTTATATATAATTGATATACGTCCGTTTTAAGGAGTAACAAATATTGTTTGTCTGATCTGGAGTCTGTTCTGATCAGAACAGACTCCAGATCAGAACAGACTCCAGATCAGAACAGACTCCAGATCTGCGTCTCCTCCTCGACTTTAACCTGCTGCTTCCTCAGACTGAAGCAGTGCTGTTAGTGCCCCCTACTGTCTGCAGTGCTCATTACAAACAGCAGCCTGATCATTAATAATCACTTTGTTTCTGTTGCTGAAACTGATCTGAAGTCAGTTTGACTCAACTTTGTTTTATTTTGAATCCAACGTCATAAATATTTACTATTACATATTATATATGAATGTTTGTTTATTTCTGCTGTTTCAGAGAGAAGTGAAGCTCTGCTGAAACACCTGAATGGTAACACACACACACACACACACACACACACACACACGCACACACACACACACACTAACACACACACACACACACACATAGAAACTCCACACATCATTACTCAACATGTTGATTTGTGTCCACAGATTCTGATGACTCTGTCAAACAAACTCAAGGTAACCTGTCTTTCTGCTCACCTGTCTGTCTATCTGTTTACCTGTCTGTCTGTTCACCTGTCTGTCTGTCTGCTCACCTGTCTGTCTATCTGTTTACCTGTCTGTCTGTCCACCTGTCTGTCTGCTCACCTGTCTGTCTGTCTGTTCACCTGTCTGTCTGTCTGTTCACCTGTCTGTCTGCTCACCTGTCTGTCTGTCTGCTCACCTGTCTGTCTGCTCACCTGTCTGTCTGTCTGTTCACCTGTCTGTCTGTCTGTTCACCTGTCTGTCTGTCCGTCTGTTCACCTGTCTGTCTGTCTGTCTGTTTCAGCTCCCTCACAATCAGATGAGATAACTGAATCACCAGGTCAGTTTGTGTGTCTGAAGTTTCATTCAGTGAACATGAGACACACACACACACACACACACACACACACACACACACACACACACACACACACACACACAATAATCTGGTTCTGTGTGTGAATTCAACTTTAATCCTGTTTGAACAACGGATTCAGTTGAGTTTCATGATGAAATAAAGATTTGATGTGTTTCAGTCTTGATATGATCAAACAGCTGAAACAGAAGTGAATCCAGTTCTGAGAGGTCGCGTTCACATCGGCAGCTTCACATCTCCAGCTTGTTTTCAAATGTGGACGATGTTTCACTGTCATGTGACTTCCTGTTTACAGTAACGTCAGCTTCACAGCTGGCTTTGTTGATGATATTTACTGTTTGTTTTTGATCACGTTCACCTGTCTGTCTGCTCACCTGTCTGTCTGCTCACATGTCTGCACACCTGTCTGTCTGCTCACATGTCTGCTCACCTGTCTGTCTGTCTGCTCACCTGTCTGTCTGCTCACATGTCTGCACACCTGTCTGTCTGCTCACATGTCTGCTCACCTGTCTGTCTGTCTGCTCACCTGTCTGTCTGCTCACATGTCTGCACACCTGTCTGTCTGCTCACATGTCTGCTCACCTGTCTGTCTGCTCACATGTCTGCACACCTGTCTGTCTGCTCACATGTCTGCTCACCTGTCTGTCTGCTCACTTGTCTGTCTGCTCACCTGTCTGTCTGCTCACATGTCTGCACACCTGTCTGTCTGCTCACATGTCTGCTCACCTGTCTGTCTGCTCACATGTCTGTATGCTCACCTGTCTGTCTGCTCACATGTCTGCTCACCTGTCTGTCTGCTCACCTGTCTGTCTGCTCACCTGTCTGTCTGTCTGCTCACCTGTCTGTCTGCTCACATGTCTGTTCACCTGTCTGTCTGCTCACCTGTCTGTCTGTTCACCTGTCTGTCTGCTCAACTGATGTCTGTTCACCTGTCTGTCTGTTCACCTGTCTGTCTGTCTGTTCACCTGTCTGTCTGCTCAACTGATGTCTGTTCACCTGTCTGTCTGCTCACCTGTCTGTCTGTCTGCTCACCTGTCTGTCTGTTGACCTGTCTGTCTGCTCAACTGATGTCTGTTCACCTGTCTGTCTGTTCACCTGTCCTGTCTGTCTGCTCACCTGTCTGTCTGCTCACATGTCTGCACACCTGTCTGTCTGCTCACATGTCTGCTCACCTGTCTGTCTGTCTGCTCACCTGTCTGTCTGCTCACATGTCTGCACACCTGTCTGTCTGCTCACATGTCTGCTCACCTGTCTGTCTGCTCACATGTCTGCACACCTGTCTGTCTGCTCACATGTCTGCTCACCTGTCTGTCTGCTCACTTGTCTGTCTGCTCACATGTCTGTCTGCTCACCTGTCTGTCTGCTCACATGTCTGCACACCTGTCTGTCTGCTCACATGTCTGCTCACCTGTCTGTCTGCTCACATGTCTGTATGCTCACCTGTCTGTCTGCTCACATGTCTGCTCACCTGTCTGTCTGTCTGTCTGCTCACCTGTCTGTATGCTCACCTGTCTGTCTGCTCACCTGTCTGTCTGTCTGCTCACCTGTCTGTCTGCTCACATGTCTGCACACCTGTCTGTTCACCTGTCTGTCTGCTCACCTGTCTGTCTGCTCACCTGTCTGTCTGCTCAACTGATGTCTGTTCACCTGTCTGTCTGTTCACCTGTCTGTCTGTCTGTTCACCTGTCTGTCTGCTCAACTGATGTCTGTTCACCTGTCTGTCTGCTCACCTGTCTGTCTGTCTGCTCACCTGTCTGTCTGTTGACCTGTCTGTCTGCTCAACTGATGTCTGTTCACCTGTCTGTCTGTTCACCTGTCCTGTCTGTTTGCTCACCTGTCTGTCTGCTCACATGTCTGCACACCTGTCTGTCTGCTCACCTGTCTGTCTGTTGTTCCTCTTGTTCTTCCACCATAACAGTCTTTTTAAGAGACATTTAATATAACTTCTTTCAATCAAACTCCAGTAAAACTGAATCCACCTGAAAACAAAAACTGTCTTTGGATAAAAGTTGCATCAGTAATATTTACTATAATTATTGTTAAGAGAAATCCATCAGAGTCAGACTCAGTCAAAGAGACGTGTTTCCTTCTGTGACACTCTGGTTCATTTTCCATCGATGAGTTCGGGACCGAACAAACCTGAAAGCAAACACCCAAACAACGAGATGTTAAATTCAGAGACTGTCTGTTTCAGCTTCCTCAGATTCAGCTGACAGAAGTGAAGCTCAAAGTCAGTTTTTAAAACTCTCCTCTAGTTATTATTGAAAACCCAAATCTGTCCAGCTTAAAGTCAATGTGTCTGAAATGGAAACATATACAATCTGTCCATTAGATGGAAAAATGTTGCATTACAGTTTTTCTCCGTTGGTTTGGCTCATGTCTTGAAACAGAAATTACATTCTCAAAACTCTAAGATCATTTGGCAAAACAGTCTCACAGTTCAGCACAACACCATGGTTTCACCTGCAAAAGCTCATATCTCCCCAAACTGTTCACTCATGCTTCAAAACTAAAATCCTTTCCCATATAAATAGTCAGTGCCCCCAAAATGCATCGTCCCTTTGGCATTGTGTAGCACTGCAAGTCCAAATGTTGACATGTTTTGTCACTATGGCAGAGGAGCATTGAAATATCCCTCATGTCCAGCTCTCAGTCTCAGCCCAGTCCTTCATTGACAACGGTCACTGGACTAGTTTTTGTGTCCAGCTAACAGAATACAACTGTGTACAAAACTGAAAACTAGGACGTTACGGTCAGAGCAGCCTCCAAGGTTTGACGTCACACACTGCACTCATACTGCCAAGGAAAGTGTAGCCATTATTATTCACACACATAAAGTAACTTCCACACATCAGAGTAAAAAGAAAAAGTATACAGCATAATATACTGTAATATAACACAGAAACAAGAAACCAGGAGAATGATACGTAGCCGACAGCTGTAAATACAGCTGGAGTTTCTTCACTGCTCGCTGTCCTCACCCTCCCTATTCATGGTATTATGGTCTGGACTCATTTTGACAGTTGAACAGACTCTTGTGCATGTGATGACTTATACAATGAAATGATGCTGACATGTTTTGGAGAGAATGACCATCAGACCGAGAATCAACAATCAGTTTAGATCAACAAGATCTATTGACTTGGAAACTGAGCTAACTGTAGGCTACCTGTACTCAATCATTAGCAAAGATGGACTGAGACATTGAGACATGGACTAAGACATTTGCAATTTGATGAAATTAATGAGAAATTCAATTATGTTGTGAACAGTTGCCGAGTGGTTTGGAGGTTTGTCTGTGTTATTTTGAGAATGTAATTTCTGTTTCAAGAAATGAGCCAAACCAATGGAGAAAAACTGTAAAACCCGATCGAGTCAGAGCCCATGAATCTTGATCGCTGACCCTGATCAGTCCGATGTGTTTTTATCTCAGGACCTCGAGGTTCAGTAGTTCAGGCTCGATCCCTGTGGGTTTCATCATGGAGCTAATACTACTGTTACTACTAATACTGCTACTAATACTGCTACTGCTGGAGCTATGCTAGTAGTTTCCCCCTGCTTCCAGTCTTTGTGCTAAGCTAGGCTAACCCCATTTCTTTCAGGTTTGATCAAAAAGACATGTTGATGCACAAAGTTTCTGTTTTACAACCTGTCCTGTTCCCGTTATTAAGTCAAACATCAAAGTTTGAATATTTTCAGCACAGCTTGCATTGAACATGTTGCTCTGCAGCCGGTCGGCATCACGTGCATCTGTGTGACCAGTGATGCAGACCTGTTTGGATAATGACCACAGATTCAACATGCTGATGTTTACTTGAAACACGAGACAAATAATTGATGAGTGTGCAATACCTTTAATCCGCAGATGCTGCAGCCGATGACGATGATAGCGTAACCATCAGAGTGTTGGCTGAGGATGACTCAGACGCAGACGCAGACGCAGACGCTGATGCTGATGCTGATGCTGACTCTGACTCTGACTCTGACTCTGACACCGACTCTGACTCTAAGGAGGAGGCTGAGCTTGAGAATGAGGATGATTCTAAGGATGAGGATAAGTCTGAGGATAAGGCTGTGGATGATGATGACTCTGACGATGAAGAAGAGGTTAAGGCTGAGGGTGAGGGTGACTCTGAGTCTGAGGATGAGGCTGAGGTTCAGGATAAGGCTGAGGATGAGGATGAGGAGGATGAGGATGATTCTAAGAATGAGGATGAGGATGAGGTTAAGGGTGAGGATGAGGATGATTCTAAGAATGAGGATGAGGTTAAGGGTGAGGATGAGGATGATTCTAAGAATGAGGATGACGATGAGGTTAAGGGTGAGGATGAGGATGATTCTAAGAATGAGGATGATGATGAGGTTAAGGGTGAGGATGAGGAAGCGGAAGAGGCTGAGGTTCAGGATGGGGCTGAGGGTGAGGGTGAAGATGAGGAAGAGGGTGAGGATGAGGCCAGCATAGATAATGAGACAGACAGCTCAGATCTGGAGGAGGGAGGGGAGGCACAGAGTGAGGAGGCAGATGAGGAGGAGGAAGAGATAGTAGACGAAGAAGAGGGTGAGCAGAAGGAGGAGGACAGTGAAGATAAGAGTGACAGCAAAAGCCAGAGAGATGGAGACGGTGAGACGAGCCGGAACAGTGCCAGCGACGCTGAGTCTGACAATCGGGACCTCATCACTGAGGAAGAGGAGGTGAACCAGGACAACTCTGCAAAGTCGGATAAGGAGGCATCCACCGAAGGTAAACTGAGACTGATGAGTTCAAACTACTGACTGACAGGATGCAGCACTGGTTCAGAGGTTATTCGTGTTTGTAAAACTTTAAATGTTCATGAGTTATTTTTCATAAAAGAAGAATTTGAGAATTCAGAGGCCAAAGGGTTCAGATGAAGTTTTCACAAGTTGATGTAAAGAATGTAGAATTTTATATTAAATATTAAAATGTTTGAATTTGAAATGTCAGGAACAAGAATTTTTAGGATCCAGACTTCATATATAATAATTCAGATGTCAAAATTAAGAAATGAAGGGAAAGATGAGAAATATAGAGATCAAGATGAGACTGAGTTCATTTAAACGTCAACATAAGGAAGACAGAGGACAAGATGAACAAATCCAAAGTCAAGATGAGAATTTAAATGTCCAATTCACATGTCAAAATGAAAAAATAAGTGGTTCAAGCCTAAAATGAAGAATTCATCGGACAACACAAAGAACGTATGTAAGAATGTAATGTAGAAGGCATCAAGATAGGTGTAATTTAGAGGTCAATGTGAAGATTTCAGAGATCAACATAAATAATTAGAAGATCAAGTTGAAGAAATCAAAATTCGAATTTCAAAGTCAAGATGAAAAAGTTCAGGTGTGAAAAGTTTGAAAATAAACAAAGTCATCAAGATAAAATGTGATAATAAATGATTTAGTGGCTGACAGAGAGTTTAGAGGTCAAAATTCAGATTCAACATAACCAAAGTCAAACTAAAGAATTCACAGTGAAGATCAGGATGAGGACATCAAATTGAAGAATTTAGACGTCAGGATACAGTTAATCAAAGGTCGGTTTGAAGAATTCATTCATTCATTCAGAATACAAATGAACAAAAGGTCGTCGTGGGTCAAAAAACCTGTTTCCTGAGACTTAAACTCACTGATCCAGGATTGTATCACTGTGGACGGGGCATCGTTTTCATCCTCTTTCTTATTGCAGTGAAACCTTCTGACAAACCGGACCAAACCGACAAGCCTGACGACTCCAACCCCTCCCCCACAAAAGGTAAAGGTCTCACCCGCCCTGTTCAGATCCACAGCTTAAAATCCATTTGAAACCAGCAGCAGCATCATGAGAGATGTGACGAGATTATTGAGAAATGATGATGATCCCGCTGTTTATTTATTACGTTGGTAGCGAGACGAAGAGAAGTGAAACTGGATCTTTTTAAATCTCCATTTTCCTCTTTCAGCCCCGAACTAGACGCTCGACCTCGAACTGTGGAAGCTCGGTGACTCCAGGTATCATCACACACTCAGTCTGAACTGATGGAAACAATGAACTTTAACAACAGATGATTCAGGAACAATCACACAGTCTGAATGTAACTGGACATCCAACACAAACTGCTGTGTCAGTTTGACACTGAAACTGAACTCAGTTGACTGGTTTTAAAAAAAAAAGAACAAAGTCAGACATGATGTCACACAGGAAGTAAAATGACTCAACACAAGTTTGTTTATCTGACATGAACTCCTTTTTCCAAAGATGACGAATTGACCGGTTCTGCTGCAGATGATCAGCTGACTGTTTCTGTGTTTCCTCTCAGAGCCAATCCCACAGTGGAATCCAGCCGCCATGACGACAACTGCAACTGAACTCCAACCTTCAGCTTCCTGTTTGTTCTTTGCCCCTCGGCTCGTTCCTGATTGGTTGTCCCCTTTATCCTCAAACTCTGGCTGCTTCAGTTTTCCACCATTCAACCATCTGCTTCTCTTTAATGTGTCTCACTCTCTGCCTGTCTGTCTGCCTTCGGTCTAATTCAAAAACATGAAAGCAGCTGCTGATCTGAGATCTGCTCTGTGTTCACACATGAAACTGGACATACAGTCATCATTTACCAGCTGCTGATCTGAGATCTGCTCTGTGTTCACACATGAAACTGTACATACAGTCATCGTTTACTGTACAAACATTAAAGACTTGTTGAAGGAGGAACGATTGTCTGTCCACAGAGGAACTGCTAATAAAGTTTGAACTGTCTCTCACTGAGTCACCGAATCATTATTTACACCAGTTATTGATCTGTAATCATACACCAATTATTGATTTTTAGTACGCTGAGGGGCAGCCTGAAGTCCTTCAGGGGTCTGAGGTGGTAGAGATGCTCTGTGTCAACGTGAGAAGACCATGACAAGTCCAATGACACCGAGGTATCTGAGGCTGTCCACCCTCTGCACGAGGCCCCGTTGATCCTGATGGGATGCAATTCCCCTCCGGCTTCTTCCCAAAGTCGACTTTGAGTGTTGCATCTTCATTCACCTGCTGAACATCATGTTAAGCAACATATCCACAGTTGACAGTCATGTACAGGACTGCCAGGCCTATGGATTTTGACATTTCAAGCTGGACACCTGAAGCTGAGTACAGGTGTGTTGGAGGGGGAGGAGTCAGGTTACCTGGAGCTGCAGCTCGCTGGTATGGAAGACTGACTGCTGAGACGGAGCAGATAAAGTTTCCCTGAGACGATGAATGAAAACTGACCTGCAGGTCGGGGGGGGTAACTTCCTGTCAGATAAAGGGTGTTTGTTTCAAAAAGACACCTGATTGGTTAATGGGGGTTGTGACCGTGGCAACAGCAGGGGGCGAATCAATGGAGCTGAGGACATTAGTGTGTGTGTGTGTGAGAGAGAGAGGTGTAAAAAACTTTCACCAGGTAAGTTTCACATAGAAGCAGCTGATAGGTCGATATCTGTGAGAAAGGATTTACCTTTACCTGGGGCTCACCTGAGCAGAGGTGGAAGGAGTACGGGTGTAATTTCCACTGACGGTGGGGTGAAGATCATGTGACCCCTCACTTTAATGGATGGTTTTTTGAAATGACCTCAGTCCAATCAACCCCTAAATCTATGAATCTGTTTTATCTGTGTTGTCCTGTTGCTCCACAGCTCGATCGCCTGTTCATCACGTCACCACACACACATGAAATATCTGGTTTGTAGCCGTGGAGGCTGCTGCTCAAACAAACTGAACAGCAGTGGATTGAAACACATTTTATATGTAATAATATCAAATATTTATTAGATGTTTACATACTGATTCTGGATCAGTGAGAGAGTTTCACCCCAAATATTCATGCTGTGTATTGACAGCAGCTCAGGTCTGTATGAAGACATCGACTGTGATGTCGTCTTCACTGTTTGGATGAGATCTGACTGGGTTTGGATTCTCTTACATATTTCATGAACGTTTGTATTTGTTGTCTGGTTTTCGCTGGTTTTCTGGAGTCTCACTGGGTTCGTGTTGCTCCCACAGCTCTTGGTTACAGTCGGACACCAGGATCAAAGGTCCAGGTGAGCTGCAGTCATTCAGAACCGAGCTGGACCAGACTATACCTTAAAGTGCCCTTAATTCCTCTTCTGGACCTGATCCCAGAGTCCAGCTCGGCTCCAGCTCAGTTCTGGTTTCAGGACGTCCTGCTGCAGATGGATGCAGACTCATGTTCTGCCCTGATTCCCACAGACGGCAGGAAACTCACTTCAAAATAAAAGCGCACAAGGTCAGTGGGTTTTGTAGCCTGAAACACTGAAAGGACGCCTTCGTCAGACTGTTATACACAGTCTGACACAGGAAAACTAAAACAACCAAACCACACATACAACTACAACCCTGTCTGTGGAGGAGGAGGAGGTGGTTATGGATGTCGTTCAGAGGAATGTTGGCAACTTCTTCTCTGCAGCTCTGTATTACTTTAATAACGCATCCTTTCTATACGTCCACTGAGCCTGAACGTACACACACACACACTCTTTACTTATGTCACTTTTGGGGAATTTACATAGACTTACATTCATTTCCTGGAGACGAACCTGAAGGACGACCTGACCTTAACCCAACCCTAACCTAACAATAACCTTAACCTAACCTTAACCTAACAATAACCTTAACCCAACCCTAACCTAACAATAACCTTAACCTAACCTTAACCTAACAATAACCTTAACCTAACCTTAACCTAACAATAACCTTAACCTAACCTTAACCTAACAATAACCTTAACTGTTGGCCTAAAAATCACAGTTTTCCAAATTGAGGACACCACTTTTTGTCTCCAATTGCACCGCTGTCCCGAAAAAAAGAAAACTTGAAGTTAACAACCAGTCAAATGCATCCAGGGGCCAGAGGGGGCGATGTTGAGTCCTATTTGAAACTGCTGGCTAAGGATAAGCGTAAATACAGTAAGATTGTTATTGATGACATCTGATTACACCAATCGCAGGTCACTAAAGTTAATGTTGAGTCGGTGCGTAATTTTGCAAAGACAATGTCGGACTTTCTGGGGACGACCTGGTCCGATGAGGAGAGACGGCGTCTAGCCCACTTTGGATGGAGCAGCTCTCAAATCTAGAAATCTGACCGAGCTGCACTCTGGTTAATATTATAGTAGATAGCAAACGTTAGCTAAGTGCTAGCCAGCTAGCTAACATAAATAAGATTTAAGACATCCTTCTGTCCTCCTGTGTCCTCTGTCTGTCGTCCTGTGATGTAGTCTGTTCTCCTGTGTCCTCTGTCTGTCGTCCTGTGTCCTCTGTCTGTCGTCCTGTGTCCTCTGTCTGTCCTCCTGTGTCCTCTGTCTGTCGTCCTGTGTCCTCTGTCTGTCCTCCTCCTGTGTTGTCTATTATCATTATTATTATTATTATTATTATTCAGCCTCTGACTGATAAAAGTCTTGAACAGAATAAACATTCACAGAAAAATCTGGCTGATTAAATCAAATAAAAAGTTTATATAAACTTCATGTTGTTGATCCAAGATCCGAACCAATCAGCTGTTAGATCAGAGGACAGCCAGGTGTTTCCCATCATGCTCTGAGGTCTGAAACCTGCCGCCGCCTTGATGTCGTGAGGTCATTGTTGTTTACATGATGTCAGAGCGAATCGGGACCAAGTCAGACAGAAATCGGATGACTCATCAGTCTTTGGTCTCTGGGACAGAAAGATGACATTACCACCCTTAATCCCGCCTCCAAAGCCGTGATTGGTCGATTGTTGTTGAAACAGCTGTCGGTGAGGTGGGAGGTGAATCAGGTGAAGGTGAGGTCAGACTGGATCTCAGCAGGTAAAAAATACTCATGTGATGATGAAGGCTAACAGGCTAACAGGCTAACAGCCATCCGCTCTCACTGCAGCCAATCAGGATCCACCCTGCAGCCACAAAACTAGAAAATATACCAACAATATATCCTGAACAGGAAAAGCTGCTAACTGCTGCTTAAAACAGGTGACCTGTCCAGGTGAACCCTGCCCCTCCCCTAGTGCATGCTGGGAAACATTCCAGGCTGCTCAGGATAACTGCTGCACAGCAAGCATGGAGGAAGGATGGAAGTATCACTTACAGAGTACAAGTAGCACTCAGTGTTGGGGGTTGCCATAGTAGTATTAGTAGTATTATTTGCAGGAGAGTGTGTAGTATTTGCAGTATTATTTACAATTTTTACAATTTTACAATTTCTTTTAGCAGATGCTTTTATCCAAAGTGACGTACATTCACAAACCGACGGAACATCAGGGGCAGTTTGGTTCAGTATCTTGCTCAAGGACTCTTGGACACATAGACTGCAGGAGCCAGGGATCGGACCAGCAACCTTCTGACTGGTGGACGACCGCTCTACCTCCTGAGCTCCAGCTGCCCATTTGCAGTAGTGTTTGCAGGAGAGTTTGTAGTATTTGCAGGAGAGTTTGTAGTATTTGCAGTAGTAGTACGAGCAGCCCCTCCCCCTCTCTGTGTGTATAAATATGAGTGATTGAAGGAGGAGCTGCAGCTCTTCAGCTGCGTCTCTTTAGTCAAACAGAAAAACTCTCCGACAGCATCATGCTGCCACCGTGAGTACTACTCTCTACACTTATACTGCTATCACTACTTTTACTGGCACTGCATTACTACGAGGTTATACTGTGTTTTATTAGAATGTTTATGGATTTAATGTCTCCATGGATTTTAACCACCACTGTGTCTGAAACATTACTGCTGCACTCTGTGCTACTGTAGTAATGTAACTGTTCTGTAGTACTCTGTCAGTACAGTACAGTACAGTACTGTTATATGTTGTTTGTGGTATCAGTGGTACTGCAGCAGTACTGTAATACTACATCATGTGTTTTACTCATTGTTAGTCTTTGCTTCGTCCTTATTGGACGCAGAGTTGTATTGATTGTTTTGATTGACAACTTGTCTGTCCAATCAGATGTGTTTACACTGAGTGTTTTTATTTTAATGAACCAATCAGTGTTCTGCTTTGTATATTGAAACCTCGTATGTGTTTGACGACTGGAGATATACGTTTTCACTCTGTTTCTGTTGGCTGATTAAAACTAATTGGTATTGATTAGTATTGATTAGTATTGATTAGTATTGACTACATTTGTATCACCTGCTGATTGATTGATTGGTATTGGTTCACTGTTCACTGCGCTGCTGATCAGAACTGATATGTATTGATCAGTATTGATTATTACTAACTGTCATTTTGTTGTATTGATTGGTATTGGCTGGAACTGAGATGTATTGATTACTGGTTGCAGGTGTACTGATTGATTGTCACTGATGAGGATTTATTGGTATTGATGAGTCATCACTTTCATTCACTACTATTGATCGGTACCGTTCTGTCATGACAGAAACCTGTTGATCGTGTCGATGGTCGTCTTTCTGACAGTGACGGTTTCTACGGCTCCTGTGGAGGGTAAAAATTCATCCTATTTTACATCCACATGTTTTGTTTTATTTGATAAGATAAATGTTTTTGTGTTTTCCAGAGAAGGAGCAGGAGGAGGTGGAGGTGGAGGTGGAGGGGGAGCTGTCTGAGGAGGAAGAGGGTAGGCATCTGTGTGTGTGTGTGTGTGTGTGTTAGAGCGAGAGAGAGATGCTTTTATTTTGAAAAGAGCTTCATTTATATGAACTGCCTTTTCATTATGTATAAAGTGGGAATCTGTGTTTCTATGAAAGCATGTTTTGGTTTAATCAAATCAAACTGATTGATTGATTGATAGATTGAGTTATGAATGTGTCCTTGCAACAGCTGCAGAGTTGACATGAATAAATGATTATGAATGATTTGTTGATTTATTGATTTTTCTCTGTTGTCTAACACAGCAATCTCAATCTGTTTAACTTTTAATGTTTTCAGGTGTTTTAGACCAAACAATCACTTCATCAGTTAATTAAGAGTTGTTTTAATCAACACTTGTCTGAACCATAACGTGGTTATTTGAACCCAAACCTGATCTTTCTCCAGGGCTCATGTTGTTTAATTTCTCTGAATTGATCAATATCTGTTCAAGTGATACAATATTTGTATTTGTCTTTGGGTGTTTTCTGATGACTTCAGCTCACAAAGGAAACAATGAAATGAAAGTGAAAGAAAGGAAAAAAAACTTGATTCAATTTAGACCAAGTTTGTAGTTATTGTGGATTTGAGTTAGTGGATAATGTTGAACTGTCAACGTGATTTATGGTTTTGCAGGAGTGTCTGGTTTTACGACTGAGTTGTGTGAATCTGGAGAAATCTGTGTTGAAAGAGTCACAAAATAAGAAAAACAAAGAGGCCAGAAAAGTCTGCTGATCATAATAATCAGTCATAAACGTTCCTGCGTGAAGCTAAATTCAAAGTGACGAAGAAGATGAGAGAGAAGACGAAGCACAAAAAGATTCACTGATGTAAAAGATGAAGCTGTAAATCTGTTGTGTTCAGAGCAAATCTGAGTTCTTAGTTCTTAAATGTGTTTTTAAAAACAGCCTTAATTAGAGAGATAAATGTTGGATGTTTTTTCCTTTCCAGATGATGATGACTCCAAGAGTCAGGATAGGATTGATGAGGGTGAGAGGCTAAAACACACTGTGACCTTTAACTTCCAACATAAACCTGCATAAACACAAAAAACATTTAAATTCACGCTTTAATTCTTCATTTAAACATCATTTTTAAACATGTGGACGGTGACAAAGACCTGAGAGGCTCAGTGTTCTGAACATCTGCTGTTAAATTCACAACATTTTGTCAATTAATCATTTTCCACAAATGCTGTTATTTGCTGTTTTGATTTTCAAATAAATTGAACTTTATGTATTTATGACTTTGGAAAGATTCTTTGTCAGATTTTAGCGACACTGATCCTTCATGAGTCTGTTTCTAATAAACTCTGTTAGTCAAGTTTCCTTCAGCTGCTGGAAACAGACGCTTTATTCATCCTGAACACCTGATACTCTGTCCTCCTCCCTCCAACAGGACTTGCTGGCGTGCAGCAGACCACCACGGCGGCAGCGGCGGCGGCGGCGGTGGCGGCGGCATCCGGAGGTTCAGGTGAGTCCACCCAGATCAGGTTTTTCCCTCCTGAACAGTTTGTTTGTTCCTGTTTGGTTTCAGGTTTAATCCAGATTAACTGAGTAGTATTCAGACCAGGATTAACCTAATTGGGTCTGATCCACATCCTGAAGTTTCTGCGTCCGTCTGCCCGGTAACACATGATGCTGCAGGTCTCAGGTTACTGCAGGAGGTCAGCGGTCGAGCCACAGCGCCATCTGCTGAAGCTAACAAGTCCAGCTAACAAACAGGAACAGCTGTAAACATCTGGAGGCTGCTGCAGCTGTGTAAACTGCTCATAAAGCAGATGTATGAGGAAGTTACCTGGAGATCGACCCAACACAGGTGTATCAGAAGAACGTCAGACTGATCTGTGCTCAGCAGTTATTCCTGTACAATCTAACACAGTCCAATAAAAGAGAATTATGTCTCAGACAAGAAAGATAATAATGCCTGCCTTCATATATAAAACTTTATCTATGAATGAATGACACAGATCAGAGTCAGAGAGCAGACGGATGATTTGAACAGTCAGCGTCGATCCTCCTGACAAGGATCAATCATTCTGAACGACGAGTCTCATGTTAGTGAGAAATGGTCTTGGTGACGGAGAGCAGCTCACTCTCAGGTGTGTTTTCTCAGCAGGTGTTTCATCCAACATTCAGGATCTGAGCGGTGAGTCAACATTACAGATATCTTCCTGAATCTAGAAATATTCGAGTCGCATCAGAGCTCAGAGACAAGACGACAAAGAACAGGTTTAATGTTGGAAAGTAAAATATTCACATTCTAGTCTGGAGGTTTGTTCGCAACATTTTGATGTTTCTATGTTTAAAAATGATTGAGTTAAAATGGCCAAACATCAGCATTTAAAAGTTAATATATTTTTAAATGTTGATATATTTAGTTAATTTATAATCAGTTGTTGATTTTCAGCTTCCAGCAGCCAGTCAGCAGGAGGTGGAACAAATGATGGACCAGCAGGAAGTTCTGCAGGTAAACCGCAAGAAGAAGAAGACGACAAATCCTGATTACACACATTCATCAACTTCCTTCTGATTAAGATTATGTATAAATATGTGTTTGATCTTTGTCTCTCTATCAGCTCACTCTTCTTCTGTGGACTCAGCAGGTAAGTTTTACTTCCTGCTTCATGACTCATTATCAGACATCACCTCCATCAGGTCATGTGACCGAACATTTTCTGACATGTTCAGTGATGCTGTAATGAGCTGCATGATGATTGGCTGATGAAGCAGCATGTGACGCATCACATGCTAAAATAAAACATCACATATGAATCATGTGTGAAATAAATACTTTAATTTAAAATCAGGTCTCTTCCTGTTGGAAGCATCTGTAGGAAATAAAGCTCATGAAGAAGAGAGAGAATTTTCTTCTTCAGGTGTTTGTTTTTCAGCAGGTGGAGGTTCAAGCAGCTCAGCAGCTTCACAGGCGACAGGTAAAATCAATCAGCATATTCTAGTCGATCAATCACTGCAGGTGCTGGAAAGACTGGCAGTAAGTTCTGTCCTTTGGTTCTTCAGGCTCTTCTGGTTCTGCTGGTTCTGCTGGTTCTTCCGGTTCTCCAGCAGCAGCAGACCTCTCTGGTGTCTCTGCTGCTCAAGCTCAACCTGCAGGTAAACATATATTTTCATATGAAAACATGATTCAGAATAAAGTTCAGCTGATGTTTGTTTTCAGAAACAGTAAAATGTCACTCCAGCTGCTCTCAGTTCAGTTCTGTGTTGATCAGGTAAAGTTTCAGGTAAAAGCTGGTCGATCAGCAACTAATTTGATAATTACTGAATAATTGATGCCATTTGACCTGATAGATTATGAATCAAATAATTGACTAAAGTCACAACTGGACTGAGGAGTTTAAACACATTACACGTGCTGCATTCATGTAACATCAGAGTCACCGTAAATATGAGTTTCTGACTCATTAAACATCAAAATGCAGCTCAAAGCAGTGAAGTGACGTGAATCAGTTCAGTTCTTGATTTGTGTTGATTGAAGAGAGAAAGATGGCGGCTGTAGTCGGCTGTAAATGATGAGAGCGGAAGGTTTTTATTGTTTGTGTCACAACAACATTTCAATCAATCAACAAAAAAAGAAATAAATTAATCAATCAATCAATCAATCATTAAACTTATTAAACTGACATGAAACATTTGTTTGTGTCTGCAGGTTCCGATGGAGTCGACTCAGAGTCCAACGGTAAATATCTTTAAAATCATAATCAGCTGATCAATAACTTATTGATACACTGTGCGTCCAAACACGCACTATTGAAAATCAATTCCAGTGATTATTGGTTATTGTGTGTGTTTCAGGTAACGGACAGAAGCTGCTGAACGGAGGAGGAGGAGGTGACAGTCAGACAGGTGAGCTGCAGGGGGCGGGGCTGCAGGAGGAGGTGACAGTCAGACAGGCGAGCTGCAGGGGGCGGGGCTGCAGGAGGAGGTGACAGTCAGACAGGTGAGCTGCAGGGGGCGGGGCTGCAGGAGGAGGTGACAGGTGACAAAGACTGAGAACAGAGTGAGAAACTTTTTAAATTGAAATAAAATTCAGTTTGGCAGAGTCACATGATTCAGCAACTGTTTACTTGCCTGTCTGTTTGTCTGTGTCTCTCTGGCTCAGGTGTTTTGGGTTCGTTCGGAGTTGGAGTTTCTCACCTGGATTATACAGGTGAGTGTCCAGGTGAGGTCTGTCTGCCATCATTTCTTCTTTTCTCTTTATCCTGTTGTGTCTTCTTTGTCCAATCTTGTTATTGATTATTGATGTTTGATCTGATGTTAAATGATCTACTGATGCGGCAGCTTTTTAAACAAATATTATATATGTTGTTAAAACACACAGAAACATTTCTGTCCTCCAGGATGATGAAAGAAAATATGTTCTTCAATAATTCATCCGTCTGAGTTTCCAGAGTTTTACTCAGAGATGCTTTCATCACCTTCATATAACACATTGACTTTTTTTGGTTTCAGCAGATCATCAGGGTCATTTTTCATTTACTTTCATTCACTTTGAGTCTCTTTTTCTTCTGTTGTTCCTCCTTGTCTTGTTTTCTTTTACTGTCCCACATTTAAAAACGAGTTTATTGTCATGTGACTCAAACACTGAAGACATGTTCTTCAGTGTTTCACTTTGCATGCTGGGATGTGGAGAAGTGAAATCAACAGTTGTTGGCAGCTGGTCGGAGACTGAATGAAGGTCCGACTCGAGTGGCTCTTCATCATCGAGTCATGGAATCATCAGCTGTTTGCATCAATATCTGCTGAACTGGTAACAGATAAGAATAAACAATATGGTTCAAAATATTATTAACACAAATGTAGATTTTTAAAACTCCTGTTTTTGAGGCATTTTAAAACAAACTTAATGATACAACCATATTAAAACCTCTTTATTGCTGTAAGAACCGGTTCAGTGGTGGAAGAAGGAGACACAGATTCTGTGATTCAGATGATTTGTTTTCTTGCCGTCGGCTGTCGAGTGTGAAATGCAGTCATGCAAAAAGATAAAGAAAGAAACTAAGTTCAAAGCTGTTCAGATTATCTCCAGGAAACTGGTTTCAAACAAACAGAAAAAAATGGCTGAGTGACTCCAGGCTGCAAATCCAGGAATTCCAGGAGTACAATCTCCCAGTCCACATGTGCTTTGTGGATCTGGAGAAGGCGTATGACCGGGTCCCCAGGGATGTTCTGTGGGAGGTGCTGCGGGAGTATGGGATGAGGGGGTCCCTTCTCAGGGCCATCCAATCCTTGTATGCCCAAAGTGCATACTGCGTGCGAATACTCGGCAGTAAGTTGGATTTGTTCCCAGTGGGTGTTGGCCTCCGCCAGGGTTGTGCCTTGTCTCCGATCCTGTTTGTGATATTCATGGACGGGATTTTGAGGCACAGCGCTGGTGAGGAGGGGTTCCAGGTCGGTGACCGGAGGATCTCATCTCTGCTCTTTGCAGATGATGTAGTCCTGATGGCTCCATCGGCCTTAGATCTACAATCATCACTGGATCAGTTCGCAGCTGAGTGTGAGGCGGCAGGGATGAGGATCAGCACCTCAAAATCCGAGGCCATGGTTCTCAGTAGGAAACCGATGCAGTGCCTACTCCAGGTTGGTAATAAGTCCTTGCCTCAGGTGAAGGAGTTTAAGTATCTTGGGGTCCTGTTCACAAGTGAGATAGGGTGAGAAGCTCAGACATCCGGGAGAGACTCGGAGTGGAGCCGCTGCTCCTTGGTGTGGAGAGGAACCAGTTGAGGTGGTTCGGGCACCTGTGTAGGACGCCACCAGGGCGCCTTCCTAGGGAGGTGTTCCTGGCACGGCCAGCTGGAAGGAGACCTCGGGACAGACCCAGGACCAGATGGAGAGATTATATCTCCTCACTGGCCTGGGAATCCCTCAGTCAGAGTTTGCCTATGTTGCCAGGGAGAGGGAAGTTTGGGGCTCTCTGCTCAGGCTGCTACTCCTGCGACCCGACTTCAGATAAGCGGTTGATGATGGATGGACATTAAAAACCTTTCTGTTCACATCGACAGTCGATTCTGTTCGACTCTGGTTCGACTCTGGTTTGACTCTGCATGAGGGTGATAACAGACAAACGTTTGTCTGTCATCCAAGAACAGTTCAATAAATGACCTGTTAACACAGCAAGCGCAAATGAATGAATGAATGTCAGCTCATTCAGCAGTTTTTAAAGACAGAAGTAATTGAAAGACGTCTTCTGTCTTTAAATTCAACATTCAAAACAGAAATATTTTCAATTCTGTCTTTTGCTTCTCATCTCCTTTTCTTCTTCTGTCATGTCTCTGTGTTCATCCTCACTTCACTTATCTTCTTCTTCTTCAGGAACCGCCCACTCGTCCAGTCACGACTTCCTGCTCGGCCTGATGGGTAAGTTTCTCTGATGAGGGGCTGAATCTCTTTTTCAATTAGAAACGATTCTCTGTCGCTGTCCTCTCTCCTGTCTCCTTCAGTGTCTCCTGTCTCCTTCTGCATCTCCTGTCTCCTTCAGTGTCTCCTTCAGTGTCTCCTGTCTCCTTCAGTGTCTCCTTCAGTGTCTCCTGTCTCTTTCAGTGTCTCCTTCAGTGTCTCCTGTCTCCTTCAGTGTCTCCTGTCTCCGTCTCCTGTCTTCTGAAGCACTCAGACCCACCAGCAGGTGGACGAGTCAGGAGACGACAGGTGAATGAACACCTGGAGTGTCAGCGATGGCTCAGGTGTTACCTGATGATTAGTCTGATATCTGAGCTGCACTTCAGTGTTTGTCGTGTTCGTTGTCTGCAGGTGGAGGGGATCCGTTCAGATCAGGTGTTCACATCAACATCCCAGGTCTGATCTCAGATCTGTTTCTGATGCACTTTAAACATGTTTCTGCCACTAAAAATCTGCAGGTTAAAGAATTCACTTCAGACACACCTGTGAAGACTGAACAGGTGACGGTTCATTTTATAGATGATTGACAGCTCTACCCTCCAGTCTGAAATCAACTGGAGGGATAAACACAAGAATTCGGATTCTCTCATTGGTTGAATCATCTGATTGATTGATTCAGTTCAGGTGTGATCAGGTGTGAACTTAAAGTGACAAACCGGAAGGTGATAAAACTTTGAAACAGGAAGTTAATTTTTGATTTCCTTATGTTTTCTCTGACAGGTCACATGACTCCGCCCACTCAGCTGGACTCCACAGGTGTGATTTTTTCTTCTTCTTTGTGGTCTGCAAATGATGTGAATCATTTTTAATATTGATCAGCTGTGTTATTGATCAGTCTGGTTGCTGTTTGTGTTTCAGTGATCAGTTCAGGTGTGACAGTAGCTCCGTCTGCACATCAGAACAGTGGCTCCAGTCTGGACTCACCTGCAGGTACTGACCCCACCCACAGGCCTGAACCGGTGGGCAGGTCACGTGACACCTGTGGGCAGGTCATGTGACACTTCAAATGGTTATAAAAACCATTGTAATTTAGTTTAAGTTAAATGCTGTTCAGAGGATCTAAGGCACTCCAGGATATTTTGGATCATTTCTGTTCAGACAAGGGAACATTTCGTGTCATGCAGTTCAATCAAACCCAAAAGCTGATGTATTAACTAAAGGCATCATTGATCATTGACTCGTGTCTGAACAGGACATAATGTCACTTTAAGTATTTATATAAATATATTAAATTCCTGTTGATGGCAGTAAGGATCAAACTGATGCATTGCAGAGGAGGAACATAAAACTAACCTTCTCTGCCTCTTTTCTTTTTTATCTCCTGCTTTACTTTCCTGTTTTCATGGTTTCATCCTGG
This sequence comes from Holacanthus passer, assembly GCA_025331565.1. Classification (NCBI taxonomy): domain Eukaryota; kingdom Metazoa; phylum Chordata; class Actinopteri; family Pomacanthidae; genus Holacanthus; species Holacanthus passer. The sequence continues at coordinate 269,723 of JAFREQ010000186.1, read as the reverse complement.
TATTGAAGATCCTGCTCGTCACTCTGACATCAGCATCGACCAATCAGGGCCAGTCCTCTCCTCTCTGAACTCAGGACCTGAGCAATCACTGTCCAGCTCCGGGTCAGGCTCCTCCCACTCTGCAGCCCAGGGAGGTTGGTATAGAACAAACTTTTTTCTCTGAAAATCCAGAAAGACTTTTATTTTGAAAGTCAAGGAAGACTTTTACTCTGAAAATCCAAATCTTCACTGTGCAACTGTTTTATTCATGTTTTATATTTTATTCATTTGATATTATTTTTACTTCCAGATGGACTTGACTCGCCTGATGTTCACGGTATGAGTGGGATCATTTTCTAGAAAAAATCAAATATACTTTTACTTTTTAAATTCTTAATCTCATGTTCTTTTGCTGCTAAAAAGAACAGTTTCCAGTTTGGTGGACAGTAAAATTGTATTTTCTTTGAATAGTGTTTAAATGATGAGTCGGAGCTTGTTGATTGGACACTTTCCGTTTTTCAGGTAACAGTCGACAGAATCTGCTGACAGACACACACACAGGTAAACATTCATGTTTTTACTGACGTCCTTTAATTGGAATGATTTGGTTTGTAGTTTGACTCTTTGCTCGTCATTTCTGCAGCGACGGATCGACTCGTTTCCTTCAACGATCTTCAGACACAGAACCTCCAGACTGATCTCGCAGGTACAACTTCGATCTGATTGATCTATCAGTTTGCAGTATTGATCCATCAGTCTGCGGTATTGATCTTCCAGATTTTTATTATTCATAGATTGATCTGTTACACGAAGAGAAGCTTCAATCTCTTACTGAATATGAACTTACGGAATAATTAACTGACTGTAAAGCATATGTTCTGACTAAGACCACCAGACCACCTCCTGCTGAGCTGCTGGGTTCTCAGGTTTGTTCAAGGATTTACTCAAAGGAGGAGGAGCAAACCAGGGAGAGCAAGAACCAACACCAACCAACTCCAGAGTCTGAACCACAGTGTTGACGCACACTTTGATTCCGTTAAAGGTCACGTGGCTTCCGGCTCAGCTGACCTGCTCTTGTGGCTCCGTCGTGGTATAAAAACACCAATAAAGTCTATATTTCTAAATTCACAAAAAGTAATTGTCCACACTCAGAATTTTGAACGGCTATATCGATCAATTTATTCAGTCTGGAGTTCACCAATATAAACATGGCACCAATATAAACACTGTGGACTGTGTCTTCCACACAGTCCACACCATGGTCAAAAACAACAGACCTGCAGTCTGCGTCATCTGTGTCAATTAGTGTGGCCATGAAATAAACAGGTATCTTGGTCACAGCGCCGCTCAGTGGTTGCTGATTGAAATTTCTCCAACACAATCGGCCCCTGATTGTTTACAGCCGTACAGGAACACAATTACAGCAAAACAAATAATTTATGGAGCCATAATAAACCATTCTCATCATATAACTTGTGTTAACAAAAAATAGACCTCTTTTCTCCTTTTTACACGTCAAACTCTTCATGCTTCATTTTCTACCAATAAACAAAGTTTTGTTGTAGGTCTTTCAATGACGTTTGTTTCTGTTTGAATCTGAACTGATCTGACTGTGCCTGATTTGTCAGGGAATGTTCCTATCACCCTTCCGATTAACCAGGAGTTCCATGGAGCAGTTGCATCTGCAATCAGAACAATGTCTCCCACTGTGAGATTACGTTGGGCATTGTTCCACTTTTGCCTTTCTTGCAATGCAGCAAGGTATTCTCTTTCGACCATCTCTTCCAGAATAAATCTGAGCTATACTGTGCCTATTTCCATCTTCGTCTTGCATACTGGTCGTTTTGATCAAAAATGCCTGGAGGGAGAATTGGGTTCCTTTTCAATGTCAGAAGATGGTTTGGTGTCAGAGGTTCAAGGTCATTTGGGTCCTCAGATACCTTTGTGACGGCTCTGTCATTTAAGATTGTTTCTGCTTCACACAAGACTGTTACTGAGGCTTCATCGGTTAAGGCCTGTTGATGTAGAACAGATATCAGCACCTTTCTAACCAGCCTGATCAGGCTTTCCCAAGCACCGCCATGATGTGAAGCCGATGGTGGATTGAAACTCCATTTGATGTTATCATGCAGTAAGGCTTTCTCAATTGTTCCATTATTCATCTCTGTGATTGCTCTATTCAGCTCTTTTTCTGCTCCAGTGAAGTTTGTGCCATTATCTGAGCGAAAGTGAGACACGGGTCCTCTTCGGCACATGAATCGACGTATGGCACTGATGCAAGAATCAGTGTCCAGAGAATGTGCCACTTAGCTCTGCTGACCACACATGTGAATATGACTCCATATCGTTTCACCTGGGAACGTCCTTGCTTTACCTCAATGGGCCCAAAGTAAATCCACTCCAACGTTGGTGAATGGAGGCAAATCTGGAGTTATTCTTTCTTTGGGAAGGTCGACCATTTTTTGATCATATAACTTGCCTTTGTGACGTTTGCACAAAGTGCAGTTTGACAGGACCTTTCGTGCAGCTGCATTTGCTTGTGTGAACCTTTCTCTCAGTCTTGAGAACACGTCATTTCTCCCACTGTGTCCAGTCTGTTCATGAATGTGTTTATGGATTAACAAGGAAATATGTTGATCCTTTAACAAAATGATGGGATGTTTTCTTTCTTCTGGCATTGCAGTCCTGGACAGCCTACCGCCTACCCTGAGTAGTCCATCCTCAAGAACAGGGTTCAGCTTGTAGATGGGACTACTCCTTTTCACAGGGTTTCCAGACAACAGTGCACACATTTCGCTGTCGAATCTCTCATCAATAAAGAATTATCTTATTTTACCTTTGGCAGAACTGGATGACTGCAGTCTCTGCCGCTGACAGGTCTTCAGTTGACAAATCTTGTCCCACTGTTCCACATCTCCTGAGCAATGTGATTGAGATCTGTAGGTTCATCCAAAAGAAGTTGCTTCCTTTTTCGACTCAATTCCAATAGAGTCTTCTTCACCTGAAGTATCCACGCAACTGTAGTTTCCAGCTTTTTCCGATCCACGTGATACATGATGAGCTTGATGATTATCTTCAGCAATAGTGGTCTCTACTTTGCAGTGCACCCATGATTCCTTTGCTGTCCGCAAGAATCCTGGACTTGCTAGCCATGTCTTGCTGTTCAGCAGTTTGTGGACCATCAATCCTCTTGAGGCATCATCGGCAGGATTTTGTGATGTGTGGATGTCGTGCCGTGCTGTGTCTGATGCCTCCCTGATGACAGCTACTCTGTTCACCACAAATGTTCGAAATCTCCTGTTTTCATCGCTGATGTACTTCAACACTGTGTTGCTGTCAGTCCTGTAAGTTAAGCTGCAATTCTGCTTTCACCATCCTATCTACCCGAATAGCCAAGACGGCAGCAGTGAGCTCTAACCGAGGGATGGTTACTGGCTTGAGTGGTGCCACTCTGGCTTTTCCAAGAAGGAAACAGACATGCACATCACCTTGTTTGTTTTGTAGCCTCAGGTAAGTGACTGTGCCATACCCTCCTTCGCTGGCATCAGCAAAGTGGTGTAATTGAGCATGTGCCGGTGGTCCAAAGCCATGTGGTTTCAAGCACCTACTCACTTGGAACATTGACAGCCCTTTCAAATCAGCCAACCAATTGATCCATTGTTGTTTTAGGATTGCTGGAATTTCTTCATCCCAGTCATAGTTCTTCCTGCACAACTCTTGTAAGATGTGCTTTGCTGGAAGAGTAATTACTGCAAGATACCCTAAAGGATCGTATACTGAGCTCACGACTGATAAAATTCCTCGTCGAGTGTCCATTCTCTCTTGGCAGGCCATGCGGAAATTGAACATGTCATTTTCCATACACCATCGGAGCCCCAGGGCTCTTTCCACTGGGAGTTTGTCTCTGTCAAGACTGAGATTACTCACATTTTTGGATTGCTCCTTCTCAGGTATTTTGTGCAGGACGTCACGGCAGTTGCTGGTCCTCTCTTTAAGATGAAAGCCTCCTTTTTGACAAAGGTCTCCCAGGTCATTAACAATATGTACTGCTTTTTCCACAGATGGTGGAAGCAGTCATCCACGTAGAAATTTCTACGCACAGTGTCAAGCACCTCTTTCACAAAGCTGTCCTGGTAGTCGTCTGCAGTTCTTCTCAAAGCGTAGCGGCACAGATTGGAGACAACACTGCTCCGAATAAGTGCACAGTCATTCTGTACTCTTGTCAAATCTCCATTGGGCCATAAGAATTGGAGGAAATCTCTATCTTCCTCTGCCACTTTGACCTGATAAAACATGCATTTTATATCAGACATAAAGCTAACAGGTTCTTGTCTGAACCTCAGGAGCACTCCGATTAAGGAACTTGTAAGGTTCGGGCCCTGCAGCAGTTGATCATTGAGGGAGGTTCCTTTATACTTAGCTCCACAATCAAAGACGACTCGCAGTTTGTCCTTGCGTGGATGATAAACACCAAGATGAGAGATGTGACACACATTGTTTTCACCACACTGCAATTCATCCTCTGGGACCTTCTCGGCGTAACCATTGTTGATGACATCTGCCAGAAAGTCTGTGTACTCTTGATGGAACCTTTTATCCCTTTCCATCTTCTTCCTTATTCCAGTGAGGCGCTGTTGAGCAGCACAATGATTGTTTGACATTGTCACCTCTTTGGCTTTGAAAGGTAGCTTCACACTGTAGTGTCCATCTTGCACCTTGACAGACTGTTCCATGATTTCAATGAATTTTGCCTCCTCCCTTGACATTTCTTCTTTGTCTTCAGCAGCTCTTTCATTGAAATCGTGTTCATACTGCTTCTCCAATAGCAGCTCCAGAAACTCAACACTCTATTCACAGTGGCAAAATGGCAGTTGTCACCATGTTTACCTTTCCAATCCCCACATGAGCCATTGACAACCCACCCCAGTAGGGTTTTAATGGCAAAGGGTCCATCACCTTGACTGTTTACAACTTCCCATGGCTCCAGCAACTTCGCTGCATTTGTACCAGTCAGTAACTCTACTTCTGCATGGATTTCAGGGATGTCAATGTTATCAAGGTAAGGCCAGTTTCTGAGGGTTTCTGTGGTGATTATGTTTGCTGTACCAACCGGCATGGCTTTTTGTGTGTAAACATCTGGAAGACTGTGGTACCATTCTCCATTAAGGCCCGACACTTCAAGTTCGTTTACAATGTACGTTGATACCTTTGTCTTTGGGCTCATGGTTAATAAACATATTTGTTTTCTGTCCAGTCACGTTCAGCTTTGCATTAAAGCTTCAATGCAGAATCTGGATGTTGATCCATTGTCCAAAAATGCATAAGTCTGAATCACTTTATTGCCTTTTCTTGCCGTCACCTGAACTGGAAGGATCGGGAGGATTCCATTGCTACTGGCCCCAGTTTGGCCTCCAATGGCTTGACTTGACACAAGCGTATTGTTGACAGTTGACTCTGGTTCACTGGAGTGCATGCCATTGGTGTTCACTGCTTTATCAACCTTTTCCTTGATGTCAATATATAAGGCTGTTGGATGGCTCTGTTTGCAGTTTTTGCTCAAATGCCCAGTGTTGAGACACCCAAAGCAAGTTCCCTTTTCCTTCAAGAAGTCGATTTTTTGTGTCATTCCGTTTGGGCTCTTTGGTTTCCTTGTGTTTGTTGATTGCACAGATGTTTGTTGCAAAGTTTTCTCATTTCAGTTTTGGTTTGATTGATTGCTTGACCGTATACACATCCCTTTTGAAAGCTTGACCTGACGTTCAACAAAGAGCACAACATCATTGAAGTTTGGTGTGCGGTTTTCGGTTTCTCGTATTTCATATGCAATGCTTCTAAAGCGTTCCCTCAATTTAAAAGGAAGTTTTGATATAATGATTTTAAGATTGGCAGACAAGTCCAGTTCTTTCATGTCAAGCAGATCAGACATCGCATTATTGCAGCCACGCAGAAATAAAGCGTAATCTCGGAGTGCTGAAACATTTTCAACTTTAACAGCAGGCCAGTTGAGGACTTTCTCCATAGAAGCTGCTGTGATTCTCGTTTCATTACCAAAACGCTCCTGTAGGAGGGCACAAGGTCTCTTGGACGCCCCCTGGTGTATCTTTCCAGATAGTACATGCAGTCCCCTTTAGTTGCACTTGTATCTTCAACACAGTGCTTAAAGGCATGAATTTTAAAGGGTCACCTTCAAAGACCGGTATCTCTCTTGGTGGAAGTTGACTTGACCTTTGTTGTTGTCGTAGCAGTTCAGATATTTGATTTTGCTTTTGTAAAATCTGAAGCGTGCTGTTATCAGCTGCATGTACAACATTCTCATCCTTTTTTGACACAGGTACATGTAATGTTTTATTTTCTGTCAACTCCTTGAACCTTGCATCAGGATTAACAGTTGTTTGCTTTAGTTCGTGCTTCTCAAAATAGGATTCCAATCCATCCTGTTCTGCTGAAAATGCTTGCAACACCGACAGTTCGGCACCTGCAGCTTCAATCTCAGCCTCAAACTCCACTTGCTCCATTTTTTTGCGCAGTGATTCTGCCTGTCTCCAGTTCATGTTTCTTCTTTAGTGAATCTGCACGTGTCAGCAGTGCAGCTCTTTTAGCTCCGTGCCATTGCAACTGAGGATTTGTTGGATCGGTTTGGTCTCGCAGATCCTGCACTGCTGCGACTTCTAGTTGAGCAGGTTGTGGCTGATCCAGCACCTGATGTGCCGTCCATCGCTGTTATTTTATCCTCAGTGTTTTCCATAGCTCCATCACCTGCACACTCCAGATATTTTGTGACACTTTGAGAAACTTCATCCACACCCAGAGGTTTTGCCTTGAACCATATTTCATGCTTCTGTTTCTTCCACAGGTCACAGCTTGAGCAGAGTGTCATGCACCTTTTGCATCATTAAGCAACACTTGATATTTGTTAAAGCTGCTTTCTATTTCAGTTTTACACCCAGAGTCACACAACAACTCCTGAATTGTCTTTTTTAATTCAGCAGCTTTATTCAGTTTAGATCTTCTTGTTTTGTCTAAATCTCCTATTTTACAAAGTCGTGCTTCTGTGGTCAGTTTTCCTTTTCTCTTTGCGAGTGTTGCCAGTTTGAGACTCAGCAGTTCCTGCATCAGTAACCAGCCTCATCTCTTCACACTGATCAGATCATTACCTGGATTATCAACCTTCAAACACCTGCACTTTCAGTTTCTTCATCAACCACACACAGTTTTTGTTCAAAAGTTCACACCAATAAAAACACAATGTAAATTATGTCCATGAAAATAAAGTCTCTTCCTTTGAAGCAGCGTCTTGAACTTGACATAAAGTTGACTTTACTTTGATATAATGACCCAATGCATTGGTGTGTGCACACACTTTATTTAATGGCCATATGTGTGTTTGTGTGGTAGCTACCGTGAACCTCCGTCACTTGGCCTCCTCTGTCCGCCGCCGCTGCCCCGGAGTCTCCGTCCGCTCACAGCGGCCCGCTGCCCCGCGTCCAGCCGCTGCTCGGCTCAGGTCTCCGCTGCTCCAGCCTGAGGCCGTGATGAAGATCAGCTGATTGGATCCACAGTTCAGAGTTTCTCTATGATCAACTGGAACAGAGGCGGTTTCTGACTAATGTTGATGCACGCTTTGATTCCGTTAAAGGTCACGTGGCTTCCGGCTCAGCTGACCTGCTCTCGTGGCTCCGTCCTGGTTTAAAAACACCCATAAAGTCTAGATTTCAAAATTCACAAAAAATAATTGTCCACACTCAAAATCTTGAATGGATATATGGATCCATTGATTTCCCTGGAGTTCACCGACATGAACACAAAGAGCTCTGTCTTCCACTCAGTCCACGCCACGGTCACTAACACACCTGCAGCTGCGCCACCTGCGTCAATCAGTGAGGCCTTGAAATGAACGGGTTTCTGGGTCACAGCGCCGCTCAGTGGCTGCTGGTTGAAATGGCTCCAACACACAGGATAGAAGAACAGAAATCCTCCTCCTCATCATGTGTTAAAGGTCTCTGCTCTGCAGATCATCAGCATCTGACAGAGAACCAAAGACCACAGAGGTCTGACCCTGGCTGTAGGCTTCCCTCCGCCCTGAACAACTCTAATGTCTAATGTCCTTCTGCAGAGGGGCGAACATGACGCTCTTCTTACATTTGACAGAGGTGTAGAAACGAGATGCCTCAGGTGAGAGGATGGAGGAGGTGCTTCGCCTGATCAGGTCGTCCACTCGGTTTTATTCACCTAAAGGTGTAAAGCAGCGTCACAGGGTAACAAAGTAGTGATGAATTAACCTGATGATGATGATGATGTAATCAGATGTTATGGTGATGTCAGCAGGTGGAGCAGAGTCGGTGACCGGTCTTCACATTGATCTCACAGGTGAGAAAGAGGCAACGAGAGATCAATAAATCAATAGATGGATCACAGATAGAAACCTGACTCTGTGTTCTGATTGATTCCAGCATCAGGTCTTGGACTCGGCCATGATGTCACAGGTACGACTTGTTGCTATGACGAACCTTTCAACCACAACATCAAGAGTTTGTTTGCACTCACTTCCTGTCACATGATCATGTTGCGTTACAGAGTCGTCCCCCGTCGTTCTTCACGCAGAGTCTGTAGACAGCTTCACACACACACTGCACCCAGGTACACCTGTCTGTGTGTGCACTGGTCTGTCTGTTCACCTGTCTGTCTGTGCACCTGTCTGTGTGTGCACCGGTCTGTCTGTGCACCTGTCTGTGTGTGCACCGGTCTGTCTGTTCACCTGTCTGTGTGTGCACCGGTCTGTGTGTGCACCTGTCTGTGTGTTCACTGGTCTGTCTGTTCACCTGTCTGTGTGTGCACCGGTCTGTCTGTTCACCTGTCTGTCTGTGCACCTGTCTGTGTGTTCACCTGTCTGTCTGTGCACCTGTCTGTGTGTGCACCAGTCTGTCTGTTCACCTGTCTGTCTGTGCACCTGTCTGTCTGTTCACCTGTCTGTGTGTTCACCTGTCTGTCTGTGCACCTGTCTGTGTGTTCACCTGTCTGTCTGTGCACCAGTCTGTCTGTGCACCGGTCTGTCTGTTCACCTGTCTGTCTGTGCACCTGTCTGTCTGTTCACCTGTCTGTCTGTGCACTGGTCTGTCTGTTCACCTGTCTGTCTGTGCACCTGTCTGCCTGTGCACCGGTCTGTCTGTTCACCTGTCTGTCTGTGCACCTGTCTGTGTGTGCACCGGTCTGTCTGTTCACCTGTCTGTCTGTGCACCTGTCTGTGTGTTCACCTGTCTGTCTGTGCACCTGTCTGTCTGTGCACCGGTCTGTCTGTCTGTGCACCTGTCTGTCTGTGCACCGGTCTGTCTGTTCACCTGTCTGTCTGTGCACCAGTCTGTCTGTGCACCGGTCTGTCTGTTCACCTGTCTGTCTGTGCACCGGTCTGTCTGTTCACCTGTCTGTCTGTGCACCTGTCTGTCTGTGCACTGGTCTGTCTGTTCACCTGTCTGTCTGTGCACCTGTCTGTCTGTGCACCGGTCTGTCTGTTCACCTGTCTGTGTGTGCACCAGTCTGTCTGTTCACCTGTCTGTGTGTTCACCTGTCTGTGTGTGCACCGGTCTGTCTGTTCACCTGTCTGTGTGTTCACCTGTCTGTCTGTGCACCTGTCTGTCTGTGCACCAGTCTGTCTGTGCACCGGTCTGTGTGTTCACCTGTCTGTCTGTTCACCTGTCTGTCTGTGCACTGGTCTGTCTGTTCACCTGTCTGTGTGTTCACCGGTCTGTGTGTTCACCTGTCTGTCTGTGCACCGGTCTGTCTGTGCACCGGTCTGTCTGTTCACCTGTCTGTGTGTTCACCTGTCTGTGTGTTCACCTGTCTGTGTGTGCACCGGTCTGTGTGTTCACCTGTCTGTCTGTGCACCTGTCTGTCTGTGCACCGGTCTGTCTGTTCACCTGTCTGTCTGTGCACCAGTCTGTCTGTGCACCGGTCTGTCTGTTCACCTGTCTGTGTGTGCACCGGTCTGTCTGTTCACCTGTCTGTCTGTGCACCGGTCTGTCTGTTCACCTGTCTGTCTGTTCACCTGTCTGTGTGTTCACCTGTCTGTGTGTGCACTGGTCTGTCTGTTCACCTGTCTGTCTGTGCACTGGTCTGTCTGTGCACCTGTCTGTGTGTTCACCTGTCTGTCTGTGCACTGGTCTGTGTGTTCACCTGTCTGTGTGTTCACCTGTCTGTCTGTTCACCGGTCTGTGTGTTCACCTGTCTGTCTGTGCACCGGTCTGTGTGTGCACCGGTCTGTGTGTTCACCTGTCTGTCTGTGCACCTGTCTGTCTGTGCACCGGTCTGTCTGTTCACCTGTCTGTCTGTGCACCAGTCTGTCTGTGCACCGGTCTGTCTGTTCACCTGTCTGTGTGTTCACCTGTCTGTGTGTGCACCGGTCTGTCTGTTCACCTGTCTGTCTGTGCACCGGTCTGTCTGTTCACCTGTCTGTCTGTTCACCTGTCTGTGTGTGCACTGGTCTGTCTGTTCACCTGTCTGTCTGTTGGTCTGTCTGTGCACCTGTCTGTGTGTTCACCTGTCTGTGCACTGGTCTGTGTGTTCACTGGTCTGTCTGTTCACCTGTCTGTCTGTTCACTGGTCTGTGTGTTCACCTGTCTGTCTGTGCACCTGTCTGACCTCATCCTGTCACTGGTTCAGGTGGATACTCCCACACAGACCTGGTTACCATGGCCACAGGGACAGACAGAGGTAAGCCCCGGCCTCCAACATGGCTGACAGACAGGTCAAAGGTTAAAGGTCAAACATGTTGTTAAACTGTGTGTTTGTAGTTTCAGCAGATCCAACAGGGGCGCCGCTGGACTCCAGTAAGTGACATTTATTTACACAGAGGAAGGAGAAGAGTCGTCGGTTGTTCTTCTGCAGCAGAAAGTTAATGTGTGTGTGTGTTTCTTTCAGGTCATCCAGCTGCGACAGATCACACACAGACGGCTGGTAAGTTTTACAGATGTTCAACAGGAAAAGAGTCCAAAACCAGTCTGACACAAACTGAAAACCAGTCTGCAAGCAGTTGAAAACCTGTTGAGATTATTACACATTTTCATTAACTGACTAAAACGAACTAATCTGAAGGACAATTTGAAACCAGTCTCCCTACAAATCCAACCCAGATTTAAACAAATCTGAAATCTGTAACCAGTCCACAAACCAGTCTATCAATCACTCAGTAATCTGTGTACAGCCCGTGCAAAAAACTGAAAACTGGTTAATAAAAGCACTAATCGTCCAGATCCAGAACCAGAACCAGAACCAGTCTATAACTGGGCCATATTTGTAGCTTCAGGTCAAACCAGTTCAAAAAAGTCTCTGCATTCAGTTCCCATCTGAATTGGGTCTGAGGTTCTGGCTGGTGTTGGTGAATCTTGGTTTGGGTTCAGTTGTGGTTCTGGTTCAGGATTAGAATGATCTGGTCCTGTTTCTGTTTGATGGTTTCTGACCTGAGATCAGGTGCTGAAGGCTTTTTCTTTCTCTCTTCTTGGTTCTGCTTGTTCTCTGCAGGTTCAGTCACTGAACAGTACAACCCATCTGGTCAGGGTCCTGAAGGTTGGTACAACACACTCTGACCTCTGACCTCTGAATCTGAGCCACTGTTTAAATCCAGATCAGTCTATAAAACAATCATCAGGTTCCTTCTTTGTATTTTCAACTTTCATCCCTGACGGCTGCATAAAGAAACAGATGAGTTTCCAGGAATCAGGAGTGAATGTTGTTACAAAACAGCAGAAAATCAGTTTTTAACCAGCGTGACTGAGTTAAAAAAAAGATTACACAACTGCAATGATAAAATTCTTCATACTTGCCAATATGTAAAATATCAAATCTACTGATACTTTCGGCCCAATACGAGCTCTTTGAGTCTCAAATAAAAGGATCCATTTTACATTAAACACGTTTTGTGTTTTAACCTACATGTGATGAGGCCCATTGATGCAACATCACCTCAGTAATGTAGTTAAACACTGATATTCGTGACTCAGTATCAGAGATTATATATCAGGTATTTACACCAAGTACAGAACTGTTACTTAAAGTATCAAAAGTAAAAGTACTCGTTCTGCAGTGTTTGAGTGTTTTAATGTCATATATTGGATTTTATTTTGTTATTATTAACATGTAAGCATTTTAATGTTGCAGCTGGTCGAGATGGAGCAAATTTTAACTACTGTTCTGTAATGATGCATCATATTTAATGAGGTCGCGTCAAATCTAAACCTCTGAAGTAACTAAAGCCGTCAGAAAAATGAAGTGACGCAAAAAGTTCAATATTTCTCTCTGAGATGTGGTCGAGTACAAGTATAAGTACAGTGCAAGAACATTGAATTTGTACCTAAGTGCAGTACTTGAGTAAATGTACTTAGTTACTTTCCACCGTTGTTCCCACTTTTTATCCAGTTGAATTCTTTCAGAATGTGACAGTCAGAAACAACAACAGTTCCGATCAGCGATTCATTGATTCATTTTGTCTAAAACAGCTGAAAACAAATAACGTCGTCACATATTGAACACAAACATATTTAATTTACAGACACAGACAGGAAACAGAGAAAAGCTGAAAATCTGATCATGAAACAGTAAAGTTTCGCCTAAAAATCAACTGAATCGATTGATTGAAGTTTTAATTCCAAAATGTTTTGTTTCAGGTGCAGAAAATGTGGAACTGGAGGATACCTGCTGACTTCCACATCAAACCGAGAGTTCGTTTCCTGCGCTACCGATTCCAGTGTACTGACCAATCAGCATGGCACAGGAAATCAGACCCCTCCTACTAGCTACAGGCCCCGCCCACTGAACGGCTCCTTGGTGTTTTTTAAAAATATTTAAAAGTTTTGTTTATAGACGTTTATTTTGTTTTAGAAAGTTGGAAATCAATAAAGTTTCAGCCGAATCACCACAAAAGTTTGGTGATTCAGTTTTGACTTGATGACATCACAAAAGCAGTGACATCATCATTGCTGTCAGGATGTAAAATGACGTTTTAAACTGCGACAATAAATGTTTTTTTTCTATTTTGAACATCAAACTGAGAATTTGTCTTTTGTCCAAACTGATCTTTATCAATAATCTGGTGACATCATCATCATCAGGTGTTCACGTTGGTCTGGAAATTAAATAATAAAATATAAGTTTAATGTAATAACAGAAGATCTCGACTGATGTCTCGCATGTCAACATCTGACTGTCGAACTCCAAACGAAAAACAAAAGACTCATTCAATCAATCAAATCATTTGATCTGATTACAAATTTAAGTTCCAATAGTTTTTTTGTTAATTCAGACAAAATTTAAATTGAACCTTTAATTGTTGATGTATTTTGTCCTTAAGTGAAACTTTTTATCAGCAGCAGTACTGAAGAACATTTTATTCTGGAAACACTTCTTGTTTGGCATCTGTGAAGAAAACACAACTCCCAGCTGTACATTTCTCAGCTCTTTCGTTTTATTGGCTAAATATTCGTAAATGCAGATTTACATGTAAAAACCCAAATGTCTCAAGCAGAACATTGACTCCATTTGTTTCTCTATAAATCCAGAGGCTGCGAGAACTATTAACATGATTTTGATATAAAAGCTTTATGTGATTTTTAACTGTGAACCATCTTTACATCTATATGTCATCTCTGTGTGTTAACATGGGATCTACATCCACACACACAAGTGACGTCTGTGTGTCTCTGTCTCCCCAGCAGGTAGAGAGCTGTCAGCTGGATCAACACACGGATGCTTAGAAATCAAAACATTGTTAATAACTGAGGCCTTTATACTGAAAGGCAGCTTCCTGTTTGCAGAGCAGCTGAATCTGTGGACCAGTTGTGAAAAAATATTTAGTGATAAGATGGCGTGAACATGTCCAGGTTTGAAGGTGCAGTGTGTCGGATTCAGCAGATCTATGAGCAGAAATAAAATGTTTTCATTAGTGTGTAACAAAAAATAAGAATCATTGTGTTTTCATTAGAATGAGCCCTTCATATCTACAGAGGGAGCAGGTCCACAGAGTCCACCGTGTTTCTACAGGAGCCCAGAATGGAAAAACTAAACACTGACTCCAAAGGGACTGTGTGTTTTTGTGTTACCTGAAGGCCACCATAGGTTCTCCTACACTCTGGGATAAGGGAGAACTTAGTTGGTTGTAATCTGCATCCTCACCACTAGATGCCACTAAATCCAATACACTGGTCCTTTAAATATTGATCTTCTGTCCATCATGTTAAAGTAAAAACGTTATTGTTGACGAGAAGGACGATGCTCAGCCTGCTGACCTTCAGCCAACGTTCAGATCGTCCTGCAGAACCATCACAGTCACTGAGCTGATTCTGCTGGAAGTAGAACAAATTTCATGTGTGTAGTTTTGACTTGTGCAGCTCAGCAGACTGAGGCAGGACTGAGTTCATGAAAGAGATTCAACATGAGCTGAAGACCGACACCTGTCAGCTCAGCGGAGTCTCTGTGCTTCAGGTCTGATACTGAGGGAAGTAAAGAGTCGTTTTCATTCTGCTAATCAAACTAGTGGATAAGATTCATCATGAGAAAAACGCTGACACGCTGATAAACAAACTGTATTTAATGTGGATCAATCACATTGTGGCTGATATCTGATCTGATTAATCAGAACTGATATTGATGGAACAGATCAGATCAATGCATCTGTCTGCTGCCACGTCGTCTCCATGGTAACAGGGGTGACTTGTCATTCATAATAAACTTTTCCAAAAATATTCAGATTCTCTTCAGTTTCTATATTTTACACCTGAACACAAAGACAACCAATCAACATGCAGAACACAGAGAACACCTGGGTCACCTGATCCTGCCTCAGACCCCTGATTGGGCCGGGTACAGAGGCGACCCTGATCTCTGAGAACCTCTGAGTGAGTGTCAACCAAACAACTCTAAAGCAGCGAAGAGAAAAAAAAGCTAAAATAACAAGAGTAGTAGAAGAAGAAGACACAGGAATATAAACTGGTAAATATTGATCAATAACATCGGCATAATAAAAACGGGACCTTTGACCTACTGATTGATCTACAGCTGATTGATTTCATTATCATCTATTGCTCAGACTGTCCTGCTGCTATGCTGACTGATAAATCACATCATCAGTTGACGCCAGTGATGATGTCAGAGGTCAGAGTCCAGGTGGGCGTGGCTAAGCAGGGCGGCGGCTGGGTCATCAGTGGGCGGGTCAGTGCTGAAGAAAGGCTCCGCCTCCAGCTCCAGCAGGGAGGGCAGGTCGGTCCCGCCCTCACCGCTGACTGATTCAGACACCAGGACAGGTGTGGCCATGTAGTGCACCAACTGCTTCCCTGGACCAATCAGACAGCAACAGACGGTCACCATGACAACAGGTAAATAAACTATTCATTACCTGAATGAGGGTCCTCACAGGTATAGAAGTATGACGTGCAAGTACGAATGTGACTGCATTACCTGTGTGGTTGGTGTTGCTGCTTTCATCACTTCCCTTAGGGACTTCGTCAGACAGCAGCTGAGAGGAAACGGTGACATCACAGTCAGACAGGTGTGACATCATCATCATCACCAGGTTGTTTTCAGAAATGCAAACAAGCTTTTCTTTATGAACTTTATCATCAGAAACTTTCTTTATTTAGCACTTCTCATGACAAGGTTCCTTCTGTTTTCCACGTTCAGTGTGATGCACAAAACAACAGATTCATTTTCTCCTCTTAAACTGTCTTAACTGCAGGAGTTATTACAAAATTGAAAACACCTGTGATAATAATCAAAAGACAACAGTCTGCTTAAAATATCACAACAAATGAATTATTACTTACGTCGAAACACCAGTGTTGTGTTCAAGCTATTTTAGATTGTCTTTGTAGAATGAACTTGATTTTAGTTAATTTCACAACTTGATTGGTTCCACTGAAACACGGACATGTACAGTCTCCGTCCACACTTCATTTAGTTTAAGTCCCCTAACACCTAATTTTGTCCAAATAAAAGTCCTGTCTATTCGAGTTTCATTTGTTCAGCCTTGTCGTTTTGTTCTCAGCTCTATGTCTGTTCCTGTGTTAGAACACTGAGAACAATGAAACAGATTCCTCACGTGTTCACATACTTGGCCAATAAAGCAGAGATTCAGTTCAGTAAAGTTCAGATTCTGATCAACAAATGACGGACTGGACCTTCAAAGGCCGATTTAGCTGCTCTGATTGTGAAAACGTTCAGGACAGGAAGTGCTCAAACATAAACATAAATATCAAAATAAGAGTCTGTGTTGTTGAACTCACAGTGTCCAAACTGTCAAGGTCAAAGTCTCCAGGGGGACAGGACGAACTGAAAAACTAAACACAGGGACAGTTCACATGAAAACACACAAATACTGTTAACAGATGTGACACATGCTAATATCTACTATTAACTAAGACAGTGTCACACTGACCTCCATGAGTGGGGAGGTGTCGAAGGTAAAGGTTTGTGTGTTCAGGATGCTCTGCAGGTTTTCTAGACTGCTGTCGATACTTTCCACGTGATCAGACAGTTCAGACCTTAAATACAGAGACAGTCAGGAGAGAGAGACATGATGGTAAGTTGCATTTTCAGTCTGGTGTTATTCTATAATTTTCTTCTTGTCATCAAATCTCATGTTCAGACTCAAACCAACAACATGTTTGTCCTTCTCTCAACACTGTCTCACTTCCTGTCTGTGTTTCTCAGCTTCAAGCTCATTGGTTCCTACTGAAGATGTAAATCTCCAAAAACACCCCTTATTTAAAAAGGTTCAGTAGTTTCCTCAAACAGCTGCTCACTGTACTTTTTATCAAACAGGAGAAAATAGTTCATTTGTTGGGGACTATTTTCAGCGGCGGATGAATCCACATTTGGTCTCTAGAGAGTATTTGTGGCAGCAGGACAGTGTTTGTGGGATTGAGTCCAGATAAACTACAGTGTGTGAGTTGATGGTGATGAAGGAACAACAGTGAGGCTCAGTGATGAGTTTTAATGGACGCAGGACGAAGACAGATCAGACTGAGAGACATAGATGAGACTTGATAGGAGAAACATTCACTGCTGGTTTGAGTCTGAACATGCTGACAAAAAGAAACACAGAATACCACCAGACTTTGCCTTTAAAACAGACTACTATCTAAAATGTTAAAGATCATTTAGATTAATTGATTCACTTGTCGGATCGTGTTGATAAGAAGCGCCAAACGTCAGGTGAGACTCCACCTGCAGAGGGAGGGGGGCGGGGTCTGAAGGAAACACAGGGGTTTTAATGGCACACCTGACCTTCAAAAGCACTAACATCTGAAGAGAATGGATATCAAATACTGCTGGGTTACTTTTACAGGTATGTTCAGTTACACATTATTAGTCTATCACACAGAAGAAGTGTTTAAAGGCAACAGTGCATTCTGGGTAAGATGTGCCTCTGGAGAGTCAATAGGGGGATTAAATGGGGTTGAAAACATGAGGAAGACAATGCAGGGGCAATATCTGGAAGACAACAAGAGGGCACGGTGATTGGTGCCAGCTTGAGCAAACAATTGGCAGGTGTTGGAGGAGGGGGTGGAGGAGGTGTTGAAGGAGGTGTTGGAGGGAGGTGGTGGAGGAGGTGTTGGAGGGAGGTGTTGGAGGAGGTGTTGGAGGAGGTGTTGGAGGAGGTGTTGGAGGAGGTGTTGGAGGGAGGGGGTGGAGGAGGTGTTGGAGGAGGTGTTGGAGGGAGAGGGTGGAGGAGGTGTTGGAGGAGGTGTTGGAGGGAGGTGGTGGAGGGAGGTGTTGGAGGGAGGTGGTGGAGGAGGTGGTGGAGGGAGGAGGTGTTGGAGGTGTTGGAGGAGGTGTTGAGGGAGGGGGGGTGGGAGGTGTTGGAGGGAGGTGTTGGAGGGAGGGGGTGGAGGAGGTGTTGGAGGAGGTGTTGGAGGGAGGTGGTGGAGGAGGTGTTGGAGGGAGGTGTTGGAGGGAGGTGTTGGAGGAGGTGTTGGAGGAGGTGTTGGAGGGAGGTGTTGGAGGGAGGGGTGGAGGAGGTGTTGGAGGGAGGTGTTGGAGGGAGGTGGTGGAGGAGGTGTTGGAGGAGGTGTTGGAGGGAGGTGGTGGAGGAGGTGTTGGAGGGAGTGTTGGAGGGAGGTGTTGGAGGGAGGGGGTGGAGGAGGTGGTGGAGGAGGTGTTGGAGGGAGGTGTTGGAGGAGGTGTTGGCAGTAGGGGCTTCATTAATTGGACTTCATACTAGCAGGTAAATCTACCAGGAGCCTGATGTAAACAGGTATAAAAGACTTACCTGTCAATACAGGCGATGGTCTGACATTTCTGCTGAGGTTTGGTGGAGCAGGGGGCAGCGCTCGGGATGGGAACGGAGGAAGGTGATTGGCTGGCTGGGGCTGGTGGGAGGGGCCCAGTCCAGGAAGGGCTCACCACAACAACAGGACTGGCTACAGAGACCAGAAACAGAGAGTCAAGGATCAAACTGAAAGAAGATACGGTGACATGAAAAAGTTTGGTCTCCCTGTTCAAAACTTGTTACTGTGAAGAGTTACGTGAGTAAAAGATGATCTGATTTCTAAAAGGCATACAGGTGAAGACGACACATTTCTTCAATATTTCAAGATTACTCCAAAGGCGTTGGGTCTCTGTGTTAACAAAAACAAACAAACAAACAAACTGAGTGATGGAGAAAAGTTTACTACATTTACTGCGTACTCTGAAAGTAAGTACATTTTGCTGATAATACTTGATTGGACTTTGTTGGGCACTTACGACAAACCCAATAATAATGACTGGATTCATACAGATACATTATCTGTATGAATCCAGTCATTATTCTCAAGTCATGTGTTGCTGTTATGTTGTTTTAGGATTGATCACCATTTGATCAATGAAGTAAACAAGCCCGCCTGTGTCGCTACTCGAGGACAGACGCAGACGAGCAATGTCACCTAAATGAATTTTTTTTTTTCCTGGTCCCAGGTGGTCAGCCAGTCCTTGTTGAGGGATTGGCAGTGGAGGTGTTTTTAAACTGTTACCTGTTGTAGGATTGGTGGTGGAGGTGTTCGGGGTCAGCTGCGTCTCGTTGTCCTGTAGGATGGAGTTGATGAAGGTGGTGGGGGACAGGGGCGTGTCTACAGGTAAAGCTCCACCCTCCAGAACAGGACACACCTCCACGTCAGGACTGGATGGCTCCTCTTTGACACTGACTGACTGGCTCTCTCTGCAGGTGAAACAGGCAGAGGATTGGCTGTTAGTCACTGCTGACCGACCAATCAGAGGGGAAGAATGCCAGCAGTTTTATTTTCTTTCTTTTGAATCAAACCTTGTCGGAGTTATGACTTTGAACTCAGCTTTCTTGATTGGTTGAACTTTAGAGCTACTGATTATAGAGAAAATTATTTCATTGGTTCTCACCCTGCGTCTGTACAATCAGTGACCACGTCCTCAGCTATGGGCGTGGCCACCTCTGTGATGTCAGAGATGATTGGTCCAGAAGTCACCGGGGAGTCAGCTGAGAACAGACTGGCTGCAGCCTGGAAAAAAACACAGTCAGAACTGATCTCTGATCTGCTGCTACAGGAGGGAAGTCAGGAATCAACTTTTAATAGTTAATAAAGATCCAATCAGATCACCGACAAATCAAAACAATCAATAGCATCAGATTTGATAATGACAAAGCTGAAATATCTGAAAGTGACAGAATTTTTCATGAAACCAAACACAAATTTAACACTTCAGTTAGAGAACATGCACCTGAGTCATGTGACCTCATGTGACCTCATGTGACAGGTGAGTCAGTGACAGCTTGTGACAGCTTACCGGCATGTGCTCCAATGAGAAAGGCCGACTGTATTTCGGCACGGAGTGGGCGGAGCTAGAGTCATTCAGCATCAGAGGGCTGCAGACAGAGTCAATATATTAGTATTTATAGTCAGTAATATTATATATATATTATTAATATATAGTCAGTTTTAATGACAGCTTCATCAGAAAGTTTAATGATTCCAATCATCTGTGGAGGAGCTGCTGCTTTAACCTTTGGATCAATAACAAACATTATATAACAATAATATGATACTATAATAATATAGGATATCAATAACATAATAATGACAAAGTGAAGTGTGAAGAAAAACCTATGAACTGTAAATTAAACTATAACTCTAAAGAGTAAGATTGGCAGTAAACTGTGCAGCATATTGTGCAGTATGAGTAGCAAACTTGCATCTTCCTCTTGACTCCCAGGATTCTGTTGGACTGGACGAGAGACACCAGGAACTGGATCAACTGCAGAGAAAGAGACAAAGTTTATGATTGGCTCAGGCAGAAGCTAAGATAATGCGCTAACATGCTAATGTAGCCACTGTTAGCACTGTTAGCATTCTGGTCTCTCGAAATAATCTACCGCCTCGTACTTTAGTGTAGGTTTATTGATGTATTGATTTAGTGATTCACTGGTGACCTTGTTGACGACTTTCTGTTGCTGAGCGTGTTTCTGTCTCAGACTGGCCACTTCTCTCCACAGAGCCTCATTCTCACTGAAACACAGAAACAGGATCCGGTGTCGTTAATGACTGCAGGGTCAGGTCTAATTCTGGCTCTGGTTCTGGTCTAGGATCAGGAGTTCTTACTGTCTCATGGTGATGATCCTGGAGTCAATGGTTTCCTGTTTTCCCTTCATCAATTGGACGTCATTCAGGATCTTGTTCACTTCGTCTGCAGACATCTTCACTTCCTCTGGACGCACAGACGACACCTGAACCAATCACAGCACAGAGAAACACTGTTACCGTGGACACCAGGGCCAGTCACAGAAAGACTGTTCCCATGGAGACCAGGACAGATTGAGAGATATACGTGTCTACAGGTTTACAGGTACAGTATACACAGCATGTGCCCAGGCGTGTATCTGCTGCTGTACATGTGGTATACAGGTGTCTATATGTATACAGTGAACAGCTGTTTCTACAGGTAAGTGCATTGGTGACTTTGTGGTCGATGTTTATCAGCTGGCCAGCATGTGCAGGTGTGTGCAGGTGTATGCAGGTATGTACGTTGGTGACTTTGCGTTTGATGTTCTCCAGCAGATGTTCTTGTCCTTTGATGAAGAACGGATGTTGGAACTCTGTGTCATCTCGCTCTGGTTTCAACAAACCACCCTGCTCGATGTGAACCACCTTACGGAAACCATCTGAGGACACACACAAACCTACATTCAGAAATCTTTACAAATAAACAATATTAGACTGTCTGTGCTTCAATCAAACCATTAGAAATCTGGTTACTGTGATGTCAGCAGTGATGTCAGTCATAATCACATATCATGCTTGTGAGAGGTGTCTCTGCTGCTGCCGTCTTGCAGCAGGTTCAAGTAGTAGCCAGTTCAAATAGGAGAAAAGACTTTTGAGCTACTTTTGAATGTTTGAAGTCAGTGGTAGTGTCAATAATGTGAAATACTGGATATTAAATGTTCATCTGCAATTTGTGACCTAACTGTTTACTGTGTATATCATTATGTAAATAATGTGTGACTTGTCAGTAAAAACTAAATTGTGATGTCTGTCAGAAATTTACTACATCTTTTAACTTTAGTGCTTGTTGTAATTGTACCTTTTTAGTTTGGGTCATGCGACACTCCAGTGACCAGCAGCAGCCAATGAGGTGTCCACGTATGAACGCTATTTACACTGTTTGTACTCACACATGTTGAGCTGCCTGATGAAACTGGCCATGTTGTTGTGTTTGAAGAACTTTGGGAGAACTTCTTTAGAGAACCGACCCTGATCAAACACATGGAAGCTGGTTCCACTCTGACAGACAGAACAGAACACACAGATAAACATCAGTCAGTCAACAGAAAATTAATCAGCAATGTTTCCATGTTTAAGCAGCAAAGCTGCACTCATCTACAGCCGATTCTAAAGACAAAGATAAAACAGAATGTGATCATTGTCTAATCATTTTTGATATCTACTCAATGAAAACAGAACAAAGACAATATATTAAATGCTTCACCTCATCAACTTCATTGATCTGCTCATTCTGAATTTGATGGCAGCAACATGTTTCTAACAAGATGCTGGACAGTGTTTACAGTTTTTCAAAGCACAGAATTCAAACACAGCTTTAATGACCATTAAAATTTGAAATGATAATACAAACTGTCTTGAATTTTACTGTGTTCATTGTGAAGCCGGTGAAGCTGCTTGAGAATAATAAAAACCTTTGTGGATTTTTTTTATCTTCTATATAAGTTGTTGATGTGATGGAACAGAATTCTGAACTAACCCAATTTTATATCTTTAGATGCTTCTTATGCAGGAAGCTTTCAGGTACAGAATCAATATTAAAAATGATCTTTAAGGGACGAATAAAGCATGTTTCTGTTACTTTACATCCTACTGACCTGAACAACATCACTTCAAACCTGTCTTTCCTGCACAAGGGAGCTGTCTGTCTGTTTACGTATGTTTAACTGTCTGTCTGTATCTGTGTGCTGAAGAACTGCTGTGTCGACAAACTCTGTTCATAAAGCATTCAAGCAAAGTATTCATGAGCACAAAATAAAGAAATGTCAAGTTTGAGCATTTTAGAGTCTTCTAAAGAAACTGATCGCAGGACAGATGGTGAGGATTCAGTCAGCTGTTCATGTTGACTGACAGACACCAGCAGCTGATCAACAGCTGATTCTCTTTTTAACTGGTTGAAGCTTGGAGCTGACGTCACTATTTTATTTTAGTTGAATAACTCTGAGCTAGTCTGTTGATTATCTCTGATGTCTAAATCATCATCTCAGCGCCTCTGATCAGCTGTTAGCTGAGTCTGTGTTGGTCACCTCACACGTCAAACCTGTCGAAGCTAACAGCTAACTGACATTTATCCTCTGACCTGATCAAAGTTAACAGAAGGAATCTGGCTGCTGTTAGCTCCGTTAGCTCTCTGCTAGGCTAGGCTAAGCTAAGCTAATGTGTGTACCGGGCTCCAGCAGATGAGCGGGTCCGTGTCCGGGTCCTCCACCAGAGTCCACAGTTTGGTGAGGAAGGCCGGGACGTTACCACCGCTCAGCACCGTCCCTCCTCCTCCTCCGGGATACTCCATCAGAGAGACACAAATCAAACACACTCCGGATTATTCAACTAAAACACTACAGCTAATCTGAGCTAACGATGCTAACAGTTAGCCTGCTGCCATCCGCTCCTCAAAGAACCAAACTAACTAACTAACAGGTCAACTGCGACACGGAGCCGGACTGCGGTCTGATCCGGATCACAGGGAGCTGGGTCCTGGTACTGGGCTCTGCCGGACTCTGCTGCTCTACATCTGACTTATTTCACTTTATTTCAATTTAACTCCGCAGTGGAAAATTCCAACAAATCCGATAAACAAACAACTGCGCACCTAGCTCGGTGTCGCCCGGTGATGACGTCACGATAAACCGTAAACGTATTGTGAACGTTTGGTCGCGTTATGACGTAAAAGCTGTGATCTGGATTAGTTCTAATTTTAGCGGGTTTTAGTGTAAATACATAAATAAATAAACAAATAAGCAACATTTCTATCGATTCTACGATAATCAACGATCATCACTAACTTCCAAAATCATTCATATTCACACAAAGTGTAGTCTGTGAAGGTTCTCAGTCATCCAGGTCATGATATACAAGTACGAGTACACACGACTTTCACATTCATCACTTTGTCTTTCTGTTCAGTCTTTGAGCATACCACCAACAAAGTACCATCTCGGTTTACCTTCGCCATCTTTATATCCCCAAGCACTTTCTTCAGTTTGTTAGTCTGACAGATTGCACTGACAGATCTTATGTCATCTCCATCCCTAAACTTAACAATTATTTTTGTTTCCTCCATTCCTTTTATCATCTGAACAGAACGAGGCTCCTGACCATGATCCTCCACCTCTTCTAATGATCGTTTTTCTCCACCTGTATCCTGACTACCTCTTTTGCTCTTTCTCCCTCCTCCTCTTTTCCTAAGACCTTCCAAAGTTACCAATTCCTGTTCCATTTCTTCAACCACCATCTTCCTACGTTAGATACAATTCTGGTCCATTCACAATTCAGATTATGCCAAACCCACCGTCCCATTATGAAAACTTTTACTCTTTCCGACATTTCCTCCTCCATCATCCACCAAACTTCCACTTCCACTCCTCCACTTATACATCCCTGCACCTCAAAAAACTTAATGCACTCATCAAAAAGTGATGAAAAACATCAGCAATCTGACCCATGGTGCAAAATAGTCCCACCACTGCAAATAGCAATAAACATCATAAAGAGCTCTAAACATGAATAACAGGCAACATCTAACAACATTCCCCTCCCATAAACAGTCCTACACATAAAGTCACAGGGCATGCTGGGAAATCTCCACCCACTCATTCCCCAACACGCTATAATATTGACAGTGATTGATGATGTCTACATGTTAAAAGCATTTAATCTGTAAAAATCTGGTCTGTGATGGATGTAAGTGGAATTTTGACACTAACTGAACTGGACAGAAACTGGTCTTGTGTCCAGTTAATTTTAATTTGGTGTATAGAGCTCTGCAGCGCCTCCCACAGGAAGCTGGAGCTGCAGCCTCACATTACAAGCTGTTGAGAACGAGGTGTGATGGACGAAAAATAAAACCGCTGCAGGGACAGAACTGATTTAAGTTTTGACTTGTTTATATCTGGTAGCTTTAAATGTGCTTCATATTGTTTTATCTTCGGGAACGAAATCTGTGCAGCTGAGACACAAACAAAGTTCATTTCTCCTTGTGTGTGTGACTGAAAAATTACGTTTCAGTGTCAGAACGTTCAGAAGATGTTTGGTTTGTGGAAAATGGCTCCAGTATTGACTCCAGTGGAAGAATCACAGTCTGGCTCCTGTTCAGTCTCTCATTGAAGTGAATGGATATGCTGCAGGTCTCCTGAAGGGGCAGAAACCCATGTGACCCAGGTACAGGAAGTGACTCTCATAGCTCCGCCTCCTTTCAGTGACGCCACACGTAAACATCCGGCGGTGACGTTGACCTTTAACCTTTCAGGGCCCCACGTGCTGCGTGATGGAGGAGAGCAGCAGCGGCAACATGCGGAGGAGCAAAGAGCCAGAAGAGACGAAGAAAGTTCGACAGAAAACTGTGAAGAAGAGGAGCAAAGAGCAGGAGGAAGAGGAGCTGGACGAGGTGAGAGACAGAGAGGAGGGACACTGGGTTAACTGGGGAGAAGCTGGCGGCTAGCGGTTAGCATGCTAACAGGACGAAGAACAGCAGAAGACGCTGCTGAGAGTCTGTGGAGATAAAATGAAATATTCAGCGACGTTGTTCCGAGAAATGAGCCAAACTGAGGAGAACAAACCGGGTCCAGCTGCTCAGCACAGGAAGCCTCAGAGGAGCAGCTTAAAACAGGCAGATTTTGAATGGAGTTCTGAATGGAGTCGGCGCGTTAGCTGTCAGGTCGACTGACCTGGAAGTAAAGCGGCTAATCTTAGCTAAAGCTACACGATAATGTTATTAGCTGTAAACATACAACAACTAACACTGTTAAGGTGTATGATCTACCTGAGACACAGACTCACACAGAACTCCATTTAGAATCTTCACATTTTAATCATTGACCTGCTGAGACTTCTGATTGATGATCAGGAAAGTCTGATCATCGATCTATGAAGTTTTATGAACTAACAGAGTCACAAACACTAATGTAACACAATTTGCACAATTTAGGTAAAATAATTAAATGCTTAAAGGAAAAGCAACACAGTTTAAAATGTTCATATTCTGAATGGGTGCTTGCTTTAATCCCAGCTAATACTAGTTTATGTTATACTGGAATAAACATCGTTATTAGCTATTAACAATAACAACTGTAAACATAGAACAGATAGCTAGCAGCTAGCTAATAACAGTGTTAGCATGTTAGCCCTGATGTTTGGTTTTATTCTTTCTGAGTAAAGCTAACATGCCACTGAGACACCATTCAGAATCTCACTGTTTAAGATGTTTGGTTTGACCTCAAACATCAATTAACATATTCACACATGACGGTTCATATGTCTGTATTTATAATGGAGGTGATGTCAGGTGACTGTGAAATAGTTGCTCACGTTTAATATTTCTTTTTCCTAAGATTAAAATTTGTCAAGCTTGAGCAGGAAATCACTGCTAAAATCACCAGCTTTCTGTATGAAGTTTGGTGTTGTTTTGAACCTGAGTGTCGGTTTTCCTCAGATCTTCAACTCCAACAAGAAACCTGCTGAGGAGGAGGATGATGATGATGACGATCTGTCAGACAGCGAGGATAGCGTCTTCTCAGGACTGGAGGATTCTGGGAGTGACAGTGAGGATGACGAGGACGATGAGAAGGAAGAGAAGGGATCAGATGAAGAAGTTGATGATGAACAAGAAGATGACGACGATGAAGATCTGAAGACTGAGCAGGTTTGAGTTTTACCTATATGTGTATGCATGTGTTTGTCTAATAGCTTGTTGGCTGATTGTGACACACCTGTTCAGCAGTATGGAACATGAGGAGCCTGCTGTTGTTCTTAGTGTTCTCCTCTAGAATGTCACCTGTGTTCTGTTCTACCTCCAGAAAGAGGGGGAGGAGGAGGAAAAGAAGGGAGGAGTGACGGAAGATGAAAAGCAAGGAGACGAGTATGAACATGACTCTTCAGACGAGGAGGTGACACAAGTTTATCTTTTAAAAACAGAATCTGTGTTCCTTCATGTTCTTCTGGGTTCTCTAAAGTTCCTCAGGGGTCCTTGTACACATCTCTAATGTCCTGTTGGCGTCTTTGCTGCTCTGTGAGGTTCTCAAATGTTCTTCAGGCATCTTGTATTGTTCTGTCTAGTTCTGACATTTTTCAGGTGTCCTGATAACATTCTCTCAGTCTTTAATGTTCTACAGTGTTTCCACAACCTTTTCTGTCAGTTTGTTAAATGTTCTGTCAGTTTTTTCATGTTCTTCTCCATAATAATGGTCTACTGGGGTCTAATGTTCTTCAGGGTTTCTAAAACATTGTCAAGCTTTTATTGTTTGGTTCACTAACGTTCTTCAGGAGGCTGGATAACATTATGCCAGGGTCTTCAGGGTTTCTGAAATGTTCTGTCAGGTACTTAGATGAACTTTAGGGATTTTGTTCTGTTACTTCGTCAGATTCGGCAATTTCCCATCAGGTTTTCTAAGATTCTGTGCAAACAGTAGCTATTCTCTGAAGGTCATAGCCTCCATTCTGGTTCCTCTGCAGGACATCAAGAACACGGTGGGGAACATTCCCATGGAGTGGTACAAAGACTTCCCTCACATTGGTTACGACTTGGACGGGAAGAAGATCTACAAACCAATCAGGAACAAGGACGAGCTTGATGACTTCCTGGACAAAATGGAGAATCCAGACTACTGGTGAGCCTGCTAGCATAATGCTAACTCCCACATTTAATTAAAGAGGAATGCTAATGATGCTAACCTGGTTGTTTACAGGAGAACAGTTCATGATAAGCAGACAGGAAGTGACATCGTGCTCTCAGACGAGCAGGTGGAGCTGGTGAATCGTCTGCAGAGAGGACAGTTTGGAGACGTCAACTTCAACGAGTACCAGGTACACTCAGGTGACACAGGTGTCTTTAAACAGGCTCCTGATGTTTCCTGTCCATGTTCTCAGGTGAATCTGTCTCTGTTGGGTGGAACGGACACACCTGAGGCCACATCACAGGAACTTCCACAGTCTGAAAGCTCAGTTTAGGTTTTTTTGTGTTACAGAAACATGTTTCCTGTCCTTTCTTAGGATCTAAATTTAGCTATTACAGAACTGTTAGGATGACATAGACCCTGTCCTGAATTCAACATTACTGCCAAAAATAGCAGCACCACTGTTGTTTGGTGCCAATGGCAATGAAGATGGGGAACAACATGAACACTGAAATATTGGGATTGGAAGTCAAACTGTATGATGACGCTTTAAGTCTCCTGGACCATGAAGTAATGGGTGTATATGGACTGTTGAGATGATGAATTGTGAATTTGATTGCTATGCTGCGTCCGGGTCTGGTGAGGCAGACAATGTAATGAGGAGTTTTTCAGGCAGAGCCTGGTGTCGGTCATTGGACCTGTTGATGGTTCACTCAACCATCAGGTTTTCATACTAATAATGTGCAGACCATCAGGGACCAAAGCTAAAATTGAAACAGAAAAAAATAAACAATATATAACATCCATCTTGTCAATTATAACAAGCTAGCTAGTCAGTGACAAGTGAAGTGAGACAGGCATTCAGCGTTCTAATCATAGATACAGGCAGTTTGGTTTACATCCTAAACACAGAAACAATCAGGACTGTCTACAGTTCTGGTTTGGATTTGTTAAGGTCTGAGACAGGACCAGACAGGACACAGCCATGGGTTCAGGAACTGCTCCTGTAATAGGAAGATAGAGTGAAGATATGAAAAGCAGTTTTCTGTGATGAGATCACATGTTCATGTCGTTTAATGACAAATATTTCAATGCCCACCCCCCACTTCCTCAGCCTCAGGTAGAATTCTTCAGTAAAGACCTGATGCTCCACCCAGTCACTAACAGGCCAGCAGATAAGCGCAGCTTCATCCCGTCCCTCATTGAGAAGGAGAAGGTGTCGAAACTGGTCCATGCTATTAAGATGGGTTGGATCAAACCCCGCCGGCTGGAGGATGACAGCAGAGGGCGCTTCTACAACCTCTGGGCCAGTGAGGATTCTTCTATTCTGGCCAAACACAGGATGCACCTGCCTGCCCCCAAAATCCCTCTACCTGGTCACCAGGAGTCCTACAACCCCCCACCTGAGTATCTGTTCACCGACGAGGAGGTACGACACCTGTTTGACTCCCCTGGTTCCAGAACTTAACCAAGCTGTCTCTTCACCTGTCTGTCTATCTGTCTCACTCTCTGTAGCGAGCTCTGTGGGAGCAGCAGGATCCATCAGACAGGAAGTTTCCGTTTGTTCCCAGGAAGTTCTCGAGCCTCCGGCAGGTTCCTGCGTTTCCTCGTTTCATCCATGAGAGGTTTGAGCGTTGCCTCGACCTCTACCTGTGCCCCCGGCAGAGGAAGATGAGGGTAACTGCCACACCTGCAGCTATACCTGAAACACTGAACTATCTGCAGCCAATCAGGACACAGGACTGTTTATGATCAGGAACATGTCTGTCTGCCTCTCTACCTGTCTGTCTGCAGGTGAATGTGAATCCAGAGGATCTGATTCCCAAACTTCCCAAACCAAAAGACCTGCAGCCGTTTCCAACAACACAGTCTCTGGTACAACAAACACACACACACACACACACACACACATACAAACAGCAGACGATAGACGACAGGAGGACAAGTGAGTCCCCGTTTACATCGTCTACCTGTGTGTCTCCTCTTTACCTGTGTGTACTTGTGTGTTTTCAGGTGTATCGGGGTCACAGTGGTCTGGTTCGTTCCATCAGTGTGTGTCCATCAGGACAGTGGCTTGCTTCAGGTAACAAACACTAACGTGTGTGTTTCCTGTGCCTTTGTGTATCAGGTAGTGATGATGGTTCTGTGTATTTACTCTGTGTATTGTGTGTATTAATTGTGTATCCAGGTAGTGATGATGGTTCTGTGAAATTCTGGGAGGTGCGTTCGTCTCGCTGTATGAAGACGGTTCAAGTGGGTGGAGCTGTGAAGACTGTCACCTGGAACCCAAACCCATCTGTCTGTCTGCTGGCTGTTGCCCTGTAAGGACCTTAATGACCTATCTGTCTGTCTGTCTGTTTGTCTGTCTGTCTGTCTGTCTCTCTCTCTCTCTCTCTCATGACCTGTCTCTCTCTCTGTTTCAGGGACTCAGTGGTCTTGATCCTGTCTCCCTCTCTGGCAGACAGACAGGTTGTCTCATCATCAGAGCACCTCCTGTCAGGTCATCAGGAGGCAGAGTCTACAGAGGGGACAGAGACTGTTGCTTGGAGCGAGGGGGAGGGGGAGGAGCTTAACCAGGGGATCCGCCTCAAAATACAGCATCCCAAAGTGAGAGCATGCACCTGTTTGATATTCAGTACCTGATCAAAACTTGAACTGAACTAAATGATCAGTATTGATCTCCGCAGGCCGTTCACCAGGTGGTGTGGCACGCTAAAGGAGACTACCTGGCGTCAGTGATGCCAGATCACTCAAGCCACCTGCAGGTGCTCATCCACCAGGTGAGCCGGAGACGGAGCCAGAACCCCTTCAGGAAGAACAAAGGTCTGGTTCAGTGCGTGTCCTTCCACCCCATCAGGCCCTACTTCTTTGTGGCGACGCAGCGCTCTGTCCGGATCTACAACCTGGTGAAACAGGAAATGACCAAAAAACTACAGGCCAACTCCAAGTGGATCTCCAGCATGGCTGTCCATCCCGGGGGTAAACCGGATTCAACACAGAATCAACTGATAAAGCTTTTAAAGGCAGAATATGAGTTAACAATAATCGGGTGATGTCACTGCAGAGGGGGGGCTTCTGTCTCACCTGTCTCTCTGTCTGCAGGTGATAACATCATCTGTGGGAGTTACGACTGCAGGCTGAGCTGGTTCGACCTTGACCTCTCAACCAAACCTTACAAGATGTTACGGTGCGTACCTGTCAATCACCCTGACAGCTGTCACACCTGTCAGTTATCTGGTGAATGAATCAGGACATCACAGATTTGATCACTTAGA
Source organism: Holacanthus passer (assembly GCA_025331565.1). Classification (NCBI taxonomy): domain Eukaryota; kingdom Metazoa; phylum Chordata; class Actinopteri; family Pomacanthidae; genus Holacanthus; species Holacanthus passer. The sequence continues at coordinate 239,096 of JAFREQ010000186.1, read as the reverse complement.
GTTGATGGATGGAAATCTCACCCACTACTCAGACAAATATATATATATATATATATATATATATATATATACATATATAAAATATATATATATATATACAATTGGCCTGTAACTTATGAGTCTCAGAAACAAGGTCCTGGTTATGTGCAGCAATGTTCAGCAACTGGCGTCAAAGTCTTCACCAAAAGTATTTGACAATAAATTTGACAGCAGCAGATTTTGTGATTTATTTATTTTTGGTTTAGCACCAACATTTTGGCTGTTGTCAGCATTTAAAGTTTAAACAGACAGGACTAATCCAGTCTGGCACACGTGATGTCATTGACTAAACATGAGGAAGGGTATTTAGAAACTGTATGTCTCCAGTGATGCAGTCAGGAAGTCACCTTCTGTGATCTGGTCCAGGGTTCAGATCCTCATGTGTTAAAGTTCTCCTTTGTGTGGCAGCTCATGCATGTGGTGTGTTTTCAGTCATCAGTAAGGTCAGATCAAGTCGCTGTAATAATCAAGTTTACATTTTCACAATTATCTTGAAAAACATCTGGGCCTAGAGTCAAAATTCATCCAATGATGCAGTTGGTTTTGACCCATTCACTGCAGAATGTTTTAGATTGTTGTTATATTGATTATATTTATGTGATTGATCACGTTGATGTTATTAATCATGTTGATCACTTCCTGTCTGCAGACACCATAAGAAGGCAGTGAGGGGCGTGGCCTATCACAGACTTTACCCCCTATTCGCCTCAGCGTCTGACGACGGATCTGTCATCGTCTGCCACGGGACTGTTTACAAGTAATATACACTAAAATACACACTAATATACACAGTAATACAGAGTACTTCACACTGACTTCCTGTCCCTCCACCCAGTGACCTACTGCAGAACCCGCTGATCGTCCCGGTGAAGGTTCTCAGAGGTCATGTGATCACTCATGACCTCGGTGTCCTGGACGTGACCTTTCACCCCACACAGCCCTGGATCTTCTCCTCTGGAGCCGACGCCACCATCCGCCTCTTCACCTGACCTGTACGTGGGTGGAGGTGGTCGTATCAGCACCCCACCTGGCAGCCCACCTGGGTTCCAGGTTCTAGGATCCAACACGCTGCAGTTTATATGTTTGACCTTTGACCTCATTACTTGTCTCTGTCTTTGTGTTTGTTTTTAATTAAACTGAAACTTTCTGAGCGGTTTGTCTGAGTAAATCAGTTTTAGGAGCAGAGCTCTGTTTCCATCGTATGTGGGAGAGTTAATGGCTGCACACTGACTCAAACCATAACGGGACATAAAGATCAACGAATCGGTTGCAGTCGCGTCTTCTTCAGGTGCAACCGGCCTCTGTTAACATACTTGTGTGATTTGGAGTGGAGCGGAGTTTACAGCTGTTAAACTCTTTGATTTGGTTTATTGACAGCATTGTCATCAGTGAATCAAATCCCAACAGATCAGAGTTCAAGTGAATTTGTTTTTCAACGTTCTCCAAACACTCAAATTCATATGACTTCACTGACGTCTCCATATTCAGACACAATTGGAAAATGTATGAATACTGAACTAAATCGGTCTGAGTTGTAGAAGAAGATGTTTGACCTCCCCCCGACACACGCCCGCACGCATGCACGCACACACTTCCGGTTTGGTCAGGTTTGATTCCCGCAGCTTAACAGCTACGAATGAAGAGAAGAAGCTGTGTTCACGTCCGGTCAGAGCTTTTAATTTGAAAGGCTTATTGGATGTAACGTCATGTGTTTTCCGACGGAGCGTCTTCAGTGTGACACCAACATGACGAGCGACGGCAGAATCACACAGAGCCGAGAAAACTGCGACTATACCAGCTGCTACTGGTAAATACTGCAACATCTACTCTGTAGTGCTACTATATTATCTACCATGTAATACTGCAATATCTACTCTGTGGTACTACTGTAGTACATGTACTCAGACAATCTAATCAATCAGTTCTCGGCTGTGACTGTAAATTAAATGAATTATTATTAGATTATGAAGCTGCAGACAGAAAAATAAAGATGAGAACTTTATTCAAATATATATGAAGTATTGTTCGTACACACAGATAAATATAGAGACTTGAACGCACGCATATACTGAGCATAGGGATCGGCTCCATTTACTTGTACTGTTTCCAGCTGACTTGTATCCAGACTTTCATGAAACACACGTGATTGTTCACACACTGACAGTCGGGACCTGTCTTCATTCTTTGTGTGGACACACACTTCGTCAATCAAGCCGATTCTAATTCTGATTCTTCTAAAATACAACAAAAATAAAACTAGTTTTATTTGTAGCAGAAAAACCTTCAGGATGTTCTGCTGTTACAAATGAACAAAACAAAGTTCCCTGGATGTAAAAGCTGAGTTCTAACTGCTGACAGCTAGAACCTTGTTCTCAGGTTAAAGAACATCCTAACATGTGATTGGCTGCTGAGGGTATTGATCTGTCTCACAGTGCTGATCAACGGCAACATCCATTACAAGCTTAGCTGTGGTCACAGCCGGTTTGTGCCGGTGTAGAACCAGTCGGTAAAAAGCTGTTCCACCCAGTTTGTGTTAACTGGTTCCACTGCTGTCTCACTGGTTCTGTTGTCTGTTCTTGTTCTGCAGTGAAGAAAATGTTTGGAAACTCTGTGAGTTTGTCAGATCGGAGAGAACTGCACCTCTGGAAGAACTGTTGGTGGTTTTCATCTCTAATGAGAACAGAATGGTGAGAACACACATGAAGAACATGAAGTTGCTAGAACATCTGTTGGTGTCTAAAGAACATGTCTTGTTCTTCAGCTGACGTTCAGAGACGTTCTCTGTTTGTTCTCCATCAGGTTCCTCTGTGGAAGCAGAAGTCCAGATGCAGAGACCAGCCCGTGATCTGGGTCTGTGATGTCACTGCGTGTTTGATAAAAGTGTCACACACAGGTAATACTGATGTCATGAATGATGTCATCATGTGTTTCAGGACTACCACGTCATCCTGCTGCACGTCGGTCTTCAGTCGGACCCTCTGGTCTATGATCTGGACTCTGAGCTGTCGTTTCCCTGCAGCCTGCAGCTGTACGCCGTCCAGGCCCTCCGCTCAGACTGCAGCATCAGACCTGAGTACCACAGGTAACACACCTGTGAAACAGGAAGTAAAACCTTAAAACGCCTGCTCCTGCGTGTCTGTGGAGGAAGTGACATCACAGTAAAGTGCACCCGTGTCTCTGCTCTAACAGGAAGTTGCGCGTAGTCCCTGCTGACAGCTTCCTGTTGAACTTTGCGTCTGATCGATCTCACATGAAGAACCCTGATGGATCCTGGAGGATGCCCCCCCCACTTTACCCCCCCATACACACTGCAGGTCACATGACCCCTCCTGTGTGTTCATTTCATGATGTCATTGTGTTTGATTATATAAACCATATGACCTCTTGATGACATCACTGTGATGTTTCCTCCTCAGAAAGTGAGATGAACCTGGATGACTTCATCAGTATGAACCCTGCTGTTGGCTGGGGGCGGGTCTTCAGTCTGGACCACTTCCTGCAGAGATACATGGGAAAGTCGTCTCCATCGTCGTCGTCGTCCGTCGTCGTCGTCGTCGTCGTCGTCGTCATCAGCAGCAGCAGCAGTAGCTTCATCGTAGCTGTTCAGTTTCAGGCTGCAGCAGACAGATGTGTAGACGATCAGAGCGCCTCCTGCTGCTCACTCAGTGTGATTACACTCATGAAAGCTTGATTCCTATTTTTTACTCCCTGATTTGAGCTGAAGATGCACAGCAGAGTGTTGATGTCACCAAGACAATAAACATCTGCTCGTTGTCTCAGTGTGATGATGTCACTAGTCTCAGTGTGATGATGTCAGTTTACATCTTGACTGTTTATCACTTTGACAAACTGAAATTTCTATCTTTTTTTCAACCTACTTCTGGTCTGATAAACAGTAAATTAATCAAATTCAGTGCTCTTTATCGCTATTTTCCTGTTTGTGTTTGGTTTGTTGACTGTTCAGCAGACAAATGTGCACACATGAGCAGATCTCTGTCAGGCACACAGGAAGCTAAAGTCACATGTAAAAAGATTTGAGAGGGTCGTCTGAGTTGACACGTCTGCCTCGTCTGTGTTTCCAGCTCTTGGAGCAAAATACTTTTCAGACATTAATATCTATGTTTACATTCACAGATATGGAGATTTTTTGATTATTCATAAGTGGATTCAGATACAGTCACACAACTCTGCACTGGCCACAGACACTTGAAGCAGGATTTCACTCCATGTCTGATGTGAACTGAAGGAGGTGGAGGATCAGCTGGTGGAGAGGCAGCACTTCAATCAGCTGATCAGAACCAGGTCAGGAGGAGAGTTTTTGAGCACTTCCTGTCTGTTGTACCTGTGGACGGGATGATGTGGAACACCCGCAGAGAGATGAAGACAAGGCTGAACAAACAAGTAAAATATGGTTCTATAAATAGAAGAACTGTAGTTTTTTAAAGCTTCCTGTAATCCCAGTATGGAAAGGAAGAGGGAACAAATGCAAACTCACCTGTTCATGATCAAATGAAATCAGGAAACAGAAATTACTGTTGGTTCATGTTCTGTGTTTCTATTAAAGATCTTAATGGTTAACAATCAGACTGATTGTGTGTGTTGAAAGTTTCCTCTTCAGGTAAATGATCCAGGGTTTCACCTGTGTGATGTCACCAACATACAGAGACACTGATGCTTAAAGCTCAAGTTTTTAATTGTGTGAAAGTGAAATGATCCAATAAAATAATATATAGAAAATAACTGAATATAAACTCCTGCACAGGACCTGCTCAGATCAGCTGTCGTCTCCTGTGTCAACATGAAGACGTCCTGCTTGGTTCCTGTCCCTAAGAGATTGACTCCATCTGGACTAAATGACTACTGACCTGTTGCCTTGACATCCCATGTGATGAAGGTGCTGGAGGGTTCTCGGATGATTCTGCAGTGGTCAGGCGTATGAAGGACGGGCAGGAGGAGGAGTACAGGTTGCAGGGGGATTATTTTGTGGAGTGGTCCAGGAGAAATCACCTGCACCTGAACGTGGCCAAGACCAAGGAGGTGGTGATCGACTTCAGGAGGAAGAGGACGCCGACACAGCCCCTGTGTATCCTGGGAGAGGAGGTGGACATGGTGGAGGACTACGAGGACCTTGGCGTCCACATTGACAACAGGCTGGACTGGAAGACCAACACTGAAGCTGTATACAAGCAGGAGATGAGCAGACTCTTTTTCCTGAGGAAGCTGAGATCCTTCAATGTGTGTAGCAGAATGTTGGAAATATTCTACCAGTCAGTCGTGGCCTTGTACTTAGCTGTCATCTGCTGGGGAGGCAGCATCAGAGCTGGAAACACAAACAGACTCAACAAACTGATCAAAAAGGCTGGTTCAGTAATCTGCTGCAAACCAGACACTTTGGAGGCTGTGTTGGAGAGGAGGACACTGGACAAACCCTGACCACCCTCTCCACCAGCTGCTGGACAGACAGCGGAGCTCGTTCTCCAACAGTCTGATTCAACTCCGCTGTCACAAGGACAGATACAGGAAATCCTTCCTGCCACGAGCAATAAGACTGTTAAACTCTGCAGCTCAGTCTGGCAGAGAAAACACTGGACTCACAATGTTGTTTGTGAGTCTTTGCACAACATTTTGCTTTATCTTGCACATCACATCTACCTCTACACTGTTATTCATAGGATTAGTGGGTTTTGGGTACTTGGTTGTTGCACTGTAGGTTGTTTTATGTCATGTAACCTTGTTGTTTAATGTGATATGTGTTGTGCTGTGTTGTTTTATTTCAACTGTAGCTGATACAACAAAAGAATTTCCAATTCAACAACAAATGAAGTACCTCTATCTGTCTATCTTAAGTAGGGGGGATGTGTAACAGCAGCAGATGGACACTTTCACTGGGGGGGTGAGACCAAACAAAAGAACAGCTGACAGAAGCTGCAGCTGCTCTCAGATCAGTTTGTTCTCTAACTTTGATTTGAACTGACGTCACTAATAAAATGTTCACGGATTGAAACAAACCTTTCCTGTTTAAACAGTCTGATATTTCACTTCTCACATTAAGTTAAATTTTTACAACAGAGAGGAAAACTGACGGAGTCATTACGTCACAGAGACACACGGAGGGGCGGAGTTTACACGCGCGCGCGCCCACACACACACACACACACACGGACTGCGGACTGTTGTTGTTCAGATCGACACTGAAGCTAACGGCTAACAGCCAACAGAAACTGAAGATGTCAGACCGACGCTCCGGCTGCTCATCTCTCATTTAGTTATGTTAGTCCGCTCGGGTTAGCTCGGATTATCCCGGGTTAGCTGTCCCGCTCGGGGCTTGTGGAGGAGGACGGGCCAGTTAGCCGCTTAGCTCCGTTAGCTTGTCCCAGTGTTATTGAAGTTAGCCTCGCTGGAGGAGACTGTTAGCCGTTAGCCTCTGTCTCCATAGCAGTAGCTATTGAGAGCTAGCTTCTTTCTATGTTTCCAGTTAGCTGCTGTTGCAGCCAGCTAACCCGTTAGCTCTGGTTGTAAGAAATTTCCGTCATGTGTCGCTGGATTAGGAGCACAAAGGTTGTTACTGTGGTGAAATGTCTCTTTGTTCAGTTCTTTTCAGCTAACAGCTGCTAACGTTAGCTGTTAGCCGGAGCTAACGGGAGTCTGATGTCTTTGTTCCGGTAATGATGTGAGAGCAGGTTAGCTCTGACTGTTAGCTTAGTTAGCAGCTAGATTAGAGCAGCCACAGAAACGGCAGCCTGCTTATTAGTAATGTTTTCTTGTTAGTGGAGCTGATGCTAAGCTAACAGATCATTTAGTAGCACAGAGCTGAGGTCAGTCTTTGTCAGCCGTTTCTGGGCAGATTTCAGTGTTTTGTTTGATTTGAGGGTGATGCAGCTGTCAGCTCCTCCAGCTGTGCAGTGACCTTCATCATCATCATCATCAAAATAACCTGCAGCTGGTGGAGACTTCACGGTTATTATGGCCCTCAGATCAGGCGTCGTCTACCTGCTCGTCCTGTCAGGTGAGTCCACTGATTCAGGATCAGGGTGAGAAACCTGAACCCTGGTGGATCTGAACTAATCCAGACTGACTTGATGGTATCAGACTGTTATGATCTTGTTAATTAAGAGTGTGTATAATTAAGAATGAAAATCTGCAGGTTGACATCACTTCCTGTTGTTTCACTGCATTTCCTTTGTTGGAACTTTTTGCAGACTCTTCTAACCATCTGAATGGCAAACATGTTTTGTCGGCTGCTACATAAACAGGAGTTTTAACATGTTTTTTAAGTTACAATCAGAAAAGTCATGCTTCCTAAATCTGAACCTGCATCAACATGTTGGCATCATTAAAACAGTCTATATTAATTGTACTCTATTCTCTATTGTTTTAGATTTTCATCCAAAGTTATGTGTTAATGTTTTTCTTGTGCTGATAAATTATAAGGCCAATATTCAGTTGTCAATCTGACTTAAATAATTTATTTTTAGAATTTATTATAATTAATCCAAATGGAAACTTGCTAACTTGTGACTCAGGTACATTTACATAATGTTGTAGTTATCAACTACTTATCAACTGTAGGTCTGAACAAATGTGTGATTTATATTGAGATTATTTTCTGTGAATTTAACATGTCTTGTATTTGTGGTCTATATTAATTACTTCAGTGGGAATGTGATGTGATTGATCGATCACATCACCTGCTGAGCTGAATCACATGACACACCTTAGTGATGTAGCTCTACTGCAGCTAAACAAGACTGATATTATATTTCAATTAGGGTTGTCAAAATAGACGCGTTAAGGCGGATTAATCCATCATCATGATTAATCTGATTAAAAATGTTAATGCAATTAACCCATGTGCAGCGCAGAATGACTCAAAATCCTTGAAACATCTCTGGCAACGCATTTTGGGCAGTTTGTCCAAGTAGAGATACCGCCGCGCAAATGAGCAGTTGATCCGGTACTGACAATGTCTACAAATTAGTTTGTCTTAGTATCTGGCTGAAAAAAGAGTAACAGGGCCACATTAAGTTTTTTGTTAACATGAACTGTTAAAGGTGTTTAATAAACACGTTAAGTGCAGATATATTCCCTTCTTTCTTGAGTAATAATAATATAGATTAAAAATGAATGATATTTAATCGTGATTAATCGAAATTAATCCACAGCAACCCTGTGATTAATCTGATTAAAAATTTGAATCGTGTGACAGCACTAATTTCAATCAGATGTCATTATTTCTTCTGATGTTGTAGCTGATGAGTTTATCCACAAACAGACTGAAGAACAGTTTGTTTGTTTTTTCAGCCTGAGCAGTAACAGCACTGCCAGTTTTAGCAGCTTCCTGTTAACTGTGTGTGTGTCTCCCAGGATGCATTGCTGCGTCTCAGAGGAACGACAACGTCTACGTGTCAGGGATTTCTAATGGTGAGGTCACAACCACGCTGATTTCACATCAGACAGGACGAGCTAAGCATCTGCACTGTGAAGCTAATAGTCTGTATCTCTGTCTGTTTGTCCATTCGTCCGTCTGTCCAGCATGTGGTGAAGTGGCCGAACTCCTGCGGGCGTCCAGCGGAGTCATCACCAGCCCTGGGTGGCCCTTTCAGTATCCGGCCAGACTGAACTGCAGCTGGAACATTAGAGCCCGACCTGGAGACACCGTCACCATCAGGTAACAAACGTGGTTACAGCACCAGAACTGTGTGTGGCACAGGAAGACATCAATGGTTGTGTCCTCACACCACCTTCACATCAGTCTGAATGAATATGAAAATATTTCATCTTAGTTTTGTGTTTCCAAAATGCTCTGCAGTGGTAAAACATCTGTTAGCAGCCTTGTGTTGTCATGACAACACAGAAAAAATGTGGCGTTCAGCTGATTATTGTCTCAATACCTGTACTGTTTGTTGATTAATTAATGGAGCTTGTATCTTTTGCCATGCTTGAGTTTCAGTTCTGATAGCCAACAGATTTCACAACCAGCCAGTGGAGGTGAACACTGTTGGGGGAAAAAAACTTTTGATTTAAATAATTTTCTCTCTCTCTTCCTGTAGTTTCCAGGACTTTGACCTCCAGGGTTCCCATCGTTGCTCCTCAGACTGGATGTCCATCAGCAGCTACAGGAGCCTGGATGGGCTGCGGGTTTGTGGTTCCTCCCTGCCACCACCCTACATCTCCTCCCAGGACCACGTCTGGATCCACTTCCACTCTGATGACAGTTTGACAGGAAAAGGCTTCAGACTGTCCTACATCACTGGTGAGGATACAGGACTTCCAGGACTTGGAGGCCTATAAGTGTGTAAAGCTGTACTGGTGGAACTTCATAGTTGTGCAGGTGACTAAGCTAAAGCACATATTTCTGAGCGCAGTGGGGATTTGAATCAACAACCTGTGCATTCTACAACTGCCTTTGATCAACATAGTTGGCAACGCCTCCTCTGGCTGTTACATAACAGTTGTTGGGAGAGGAGACATCGCAGAATGACATCATTCTGGATGAGAGGCTGATGTGAATCCTCTCAGCTGATCCAGGAAACCTGAGGGGACTGAAGTGGAAGATTTGTCAAAGATAGTACAAAGAGGACAAAATGCTTGATCAGGTTTAGGGCATTGTTGTCACATTACCAGATGACTGGTGGTTATTAATCAATAACAACCCTGTTGTTGCAGGTAAGCCAGAGGCATCCAGCTGTGATGTGGACCAGTTCCACTGCTCTAATGGGAAATGCATCCCAGACTGGTGGCGCTGCAACTCCATGGACGAGTGTGGTGATAATTCCGATGAGGAGCTGTGCGTGGACTCACCGTTCTCCTTCCAGCCCTGCAGCCTGAACCAGTTCCCCTGCCTGTCCCGTTACACCCGAATCTACACCTGCCTGCCACACAGCCTGCGCTGCGACGGCAGCATTGACTGCCAGGTAATAAACCAGCTCAGTCACCAAACACGACCTAGCTACCGTGTCACAAGGGCCTTTGGGTTAAGTTGTTTTTATTTTGTTCAGAATAAATGATGGCAATAATTTGGCAGCTTGTGATAGACAGACAATCAGCAGATTGTTTAATAATATAATATATATTATTAGTTGCAGCCTGACATCAGAAAATACATGATGATAGAATCAGAACCAGCCTACATACGTTGGTACATATGTTGGTAGTAGTTAATGCAACAAAAAATATTGTAAAGGAGAACAGCTGCTAATAGAACAGAACATCCTTCACGAGATCTGCATCAAAAATAAGATAAGATATTCCTTTATTAGTCCCACAACAGCGAAATTTGCAGCAGTGTTACAGTTCAACAGCAACAGAGAAAGAATTGTGGTTTTTGTTGTTTTTTACAGGACCTCGGCGATGAGATCGACTGTGATGTTCCCACTTGTGGAGAATGGTTGAGGAACTTCTATGGGTCCTTCAGCTCTCCAAACTACCCCGACTTTTACCCTCCAGGAAGTAACTGCACCTGGCTGATCGACACCGGAGACCACAGGAAGGTAACCTCTGACCTCCATCCTAAAACAAAAAATGACCCGAGTCTTGAAGAAAGATTTACCATCAGTTTTTCCCTGAACTCACAGTGAAGTAAAGCTAACGTCTTGTTGTTCTTCTTTCTCCTTCCATTCGCTTCTGCTTCCTCCTGCAGGTCATCCTGAGGTTTATAGACTTCAAACTGGATGGGACAGGTTATGGCGACTACGTAAAGGTCTATGATGGCCTGGAGGAGAACCCTCGCCGTCTCCTCAGGGTGCTGACCGCCTTCGACTCCAGAGCGCCGGTCGCTGTGGTTTCATCGTCTGGTCAGCTCCGAGTCCACTTCTATGCTGACAAGATCAACGCTGCCAGAGGGTTCAACGTCACATATCAAGTGTGTTTTTTGTGATTTGATTCTGTGTTTTTAAGGTGGAGAGGCTCTGTTTAACTTGTTTCTGTGGCTCTCTCCCCCTGTATTCTTCAGGTTGATGGGTTCTGCCTGCCGTGGGAGGTTCCCTGTGGGGGGAACTGGGGCTGTTACACTGAGCAGCAGCGTTGTGACGGGTACTGGCACTGTCCCAACGGTCGGGACGAGCTGAACTGTTCTTCATGTCAGGAGGACGAGTTCCCCTGTTCCAGAAACGGAGCCTGTTACCCCCGGTCAGACCGCTGCAACTACCAGAACCGTTGCCCCAACGGTTCTGATGAGAAGAACTGCTTCTTCTGCCAGCCGGGAAACTTCCACTGCAAGGTACCCAAAACCCGCCTGCTGCTAAACATAAAACGAATAACGTAATATACGTTCAATGTTCCAACAGGTTGAGAATTTACAAACTAGCCAAGTCAAACAAAGGTTTATAAAGAACTTATAACTTAATAATAACTAATTATTGCAAACAAATAACTACTCAAAATAAATAATCTGCAATTTATGTCAACATAAATAACTATTAAATAACTTGTCACATATTAAAATACATTTTCTGATTTCAAAATATATTAAAGAACAAAACACACTTTAATTTATTTAAAAATAAAGAGTTTGTATGTTTATAGCTCGCCTACGACGCCACATGACATCGTAAGTGAATGAACACAAGTAGTTTGTGTTCTGAGCGATTTCATTTACTTACTTGTGTTGAGCAAATAAAGCCACATTCAAACATCCATTCTGAGCAGAAGTCACAGTGCAGGCAGAGGTCAAGCTCATCTAACAGGCTCGGCTATGAAAAGGTAGCTAAGCTAGTTTTCATTTCCTGCAGACATTGTGGATTCAGCACCAGCTGAACTGTCAGAAGAGTGAAGGATAAATTAAAACTGCCTTTTCATCTTTGCTAGTTAACGTTAGCTCACTATAGACAGCAGGAAAAATCATTTAATTCACTGCGACACTGAAGGGCTACCAGCAACTTTTAAGGTGGAATGTTTCCTCGCATGTAACTCCACTCCTCCAATCCATCAACACACCTTAAATGCTAATATGACAACTTTTTTATTAACTTTCTTGTATGACAAAAGCTTTGGGGTCGGTTGGCTTCAAGGACTTGCACAGTAAATGTACAGTATGTGAACTGCAAATCTTTTTCCTCTCTTGGAGAATATCGTTCAGGTGCACTCTGACAGCATCGCACCTGTGAACTTGATGCCTTGTTAGATCTGACAAAACAAATGAATCACTGAGTCACACTTGCCTGACGTGCAGTGTCTTGCGAAGGGAGGGGTGGGTGAGGGCAGCTGAAGGCCTGTGTGCATTGTTAAATGACAATTGTGCATCTTGATTGAAAAAAAAGTGGAATTTTTGTAACAAAGTATAATGTCAAGCATGTTAGCAGAATCAATAATTGATTATCAAATGTGCTGCATTGAGACATGTTTGATCGTCTACAAGAACAAATGTGCATGCTTGATAAAAAAAACTTCTATCCAGAATGTTTGCACAGATTTCAAACATGTCCTTTCATAAATGAGGCTCCTGTCCTGAAGTCTCCTCTAATGGACTTCAAATAACAAATGGATGTGTTTGACCTCTGACCTTCCTGCAGAATAACCGCTGTGTGTTTGAGTCGTGGGTGTGCGACGCTCAGGACGACTGTGGTGACGGCAGCGATGAGGAAAGTTGTCCCGTCATCGTTCCCACCAGAGTCATCACCGCTGCTGTCATCGGCAGCCTCATCTGTGGCCTCCTATTGGTCATTGCTCTGGGCTGCACCTGCAAACTCTACTCCCTGCGCATGTTTGAACGCAGGTGAGGACAGAGCCTGTGTCACCCCCACCTCTGCTTGGTCCTCTGATTGGTCACTGTTCTCATTGTGAACTGTGATTGGTCCTTATGAGCTATGTGATTGGTTGTTACAGGTCATTTGAGACCCAGCTGTCCAGAGTGGAGGCAGAGCTACTGAGGAGGGAAGCCCCGCCCTCATATGGACAGCTGATCGCCCAGGGACTGATCCCACCTGTGGAGGATTTCCCAGTGTGCTCTGGGAGCCAGGTACAGATCCACTGTCTGTCCAGTGTCACTGCTTCAGGCTGACTCATCTGAACTTTTTCAGACTCCTCTGGTCTCTGATGTGCTCCACCTTAACTGTTTGAACCAGATCGATACATTGCACCATTTCCTCCCTTTTGATATTATTCTCAGTCACATCGGTGTCTTTGAGGTGTCCAGGTTATTCATGACCATTGAGCTTTTGATTGTATAACAAGACATTTGTGAGTAGATTAGAGTTGTCCAGTTGTCATGAAACTGTAGATGATTAAACATCCATTGTCCATGTTTGCTGAATTTGCATCATCTGTAAAAGTTTCTGATATTTATTTTAGTCCTCTATTTCTGAAGACAGTCAGCTGGTTTTGATTCCAGAATCACAACTGTTGTCTGTCGATCCTCACGTTTAAGTTTCAGCAGCTTCTGAGAGTTGAGTTAGAAAAACTATATGTGGAAACGCATTAACCGCTTCGTCTCTAACAAAAGCCTATAAATAAAAGCTAAATGAAAAACTGACTTCTGTTTATAAAAGTCAGCTTATCTGAAGCAGAAACCTTGTCTAATTTTAATTTTATCTCTACTCTCTGTGTCGTCAGGCATCCGTCCTGGAAAACCTCCGTCTGGCTGTTCGCTCTCAGCTCGGCTTCACCTCCCTCAGACTCCCCTCCTCCAGTCGTCATAGCAACCTGTGGCGTCGTCTCTTCACCTTCTCGCGCTCCCGACGGTCGGGTTCTTTGGCTCTGGTCTCTGCTGACCTGGAGGACAGTGCTGGCACTGGGAGCACTGGGAGTTCTGGTTCAGACCTGCTGTCTCCAGACTCGGATGACACAGACACAGAGGGCGAGCGAGGGAGGGAGCGTGGCGTGGGCGCGGTGGGTGGGTCTGTTGCCCCCCTCCCCCAGAAAACCCCGCCCTCCACCGCTGTGGAGGCAGTGGTATCCGTGATGACATCGGCGACCTCCTTGACCCCGACACCTGGCTGCGATAGAGGACGCGACAGGCCCAGAGAGGCCACACCCCCCTCTAGTCCTGTTGCCGTGTTAACCTCTAGTCCAGATCCTGAATGTCACGGCGACGCCACAGAGCTCCAGGTTCCGGCCACCTCCGCCCTGCAGCGGCTGGCCCAGAACCTGCACCGCCTTGCCAGGAACCTGACCAGAAACAGCCAGAACCAGCAGGACCAGACCTGGACCAATCACAGTCCACTTCACCAGCTGGAGACAGGAAGAGGCGGGACCGAGGCTGCAGAACAACGAGGAAGCAGAGAAGAAGAAGAAGACGTAGAGCTCCTGATCCCCGTCTCCGACTCAGACTCCTCCTCCTCAGTCAGTGACGTCCGTCAGCCGCTGCTTGAGCCACACCCCTCCTCCACCACAGGCCATGCCTCCCGTCATCACCATGGAAACGGTTGTCGGGGAGGTCGGGACGGCCCCTGTGAACACTGCGGGATCGTCCACACAGCTCAGATCCCTGACGCCTGTCTGGAAGCCACAGGCAAGACGGAGAGCAGCGACGACGAGCTGCTGCTGCTCTGCTAAGGGGCTAACATGCTAACTGACAGGTGAATACTAATATTACCCTGACCCAACACCTACGGTTAGCTGACATGCTAACTGATGCAGGTAATCCTTCTAATACTACCCTTTTTCCTACTCCGACAGTTAGCTGGTGTGCCAACTGACCAGCTAACACCACTAATACTACCCTGATCCAACACCTCACAACTCAGACTTCAGACAGCTAGCCGACATGCTACCATCTCACCCTGAACTACAGTTAGCTGACATGCTACCATCTCACCCTGAACTACAGTTAGCTGACATGCTACAGTTTCACCCTGAACTACAGTTAGGCAACAAACAAATTAGACTGGGTCACAGTTAGCTTTAATGCTAAAATTTTAACTGGACTTTAAATTACACCTGTTAGTATGTTAGCTGGGTTAAAGGTTAGCTCTCAATGATGTTGGAGATGAATAGACCTATCAGAGACCTCGACTATGAAATCCCTTTTTCCCCACTGTTCCTCTGGTCCGTCCGTTAAAACGCTCCCCTCCTTGGTACGACTTCACCAACACTGACTTCCTTTTTGGTACAACTGATGAAAGTGATGGTTCCCTTTTGATGAGAACATGAACCTCTGATCCAGGAACATTCTCTGCCTCTGAACTGTGGACGTGTTGGACTCCTGGTCAGGTGCAACAGTTTAAATGGTCCCCCTTTGTGCCAGTTGTTGAGTCAGTTAAAATATGACATGGGTCATGTGACCAGTGGGGGTAGCTAAAGACACAAACAAAAGTCTGAGTCACCAAGTTCAGACTCGATAATTTCCACTCAAAGGTCAACTGACAGGAAAAATAGCTGTTTCAGTGCTTTCAACAGATTGGACGTTTACCTTCACTGCAATATTTAAATTCAATATACAGAATTTCACATGATCCTCTACACTCATTATATTTCTATATAAATATAATTCAAACGTTATCAGCTGCTGCTTTGAGAACAGCTGGAGGTCAGCAGCAGCGAATCAAAAGTCTTCATACATGTTGTAATTGATTGACCTTCCCGTCACACTTCCTGTATCAATACCTGCAATCGGGTTTATTCATAATGAAAGTTAAGCACAACAACACAAACATCATTTTCAGTCATTTTTTTATACTTTTGTAAAAATTTGAAAGTCAGCAGCTTGCCAGTGATGGATGCTAATGCTAGCTGGGTTACCTCCCCAGGTCATGTGACCCTCATCACAGTCATCATAGTGGCCTCTTGAACACTAAACATGGTTCCAGTTCCCTCCTGGTACTTAATGTTTCTACCTGTTCAGTTCTCTGACTGGTTCTAAAGGGAAGACAAGGTTCTGTTACAGAAGAGGTTCTAGGTCTGATCACTCTACAAGAACTTTCTAAATCTGTCTGCAAAGAGAAAACAAAATATATGAGAGCAGCCTAAACAGCTGAAATGACTTTTTATGTATTTGAAAGGTCAAAGGTCACGAGTCGTGTTTACATTACATATTCAACAGAGATCCAGACTGTGGAGGACTTTCAGATTAGAGGCTGTTTTTCTGTCTCAGCTGATTGTGTTGAAGAGGATGGAAGGTGCAGAGGTGGGCCGACAGAACCTGGCGGTCCGAAGGTTCAATTCAATGTGTATCTGGACAGATTTACAAATTGACATCAAAGTTCTGGATTATAAACATTTTAATGCTGATTTTGTGAGGAAACATGAAAACTATGATCTTCTCCTGATTTCCTCTTCCTCTTCAAACTGAAGCCATTCAAACTGACCCGTCTGTATTTATGATTTTTGTTTTTTGGTACTAAGATCTCAGCTGACCTTGTGTGAGTGTGATTGTGTATATTTATTATTAATATGACGGTTTATTATTATTATTATTATTATGTTCTTTTGTTGTGTAGCTGTTTTTCTGACCTGCATGATTCAAATTGTTTGGTGTTAGTTTTTCTTTGAGTCTGTACAGTACAAAAACTGTTAAACTGCACTAAAGATTAAAGGTTCATGTTTTAGTCTTGATTTTGTCTTCACATGTGTGTTATTGGATTTTAATATTAATCTCAGACGATTCATGTCGAAAGCAGAGACAGAACAAGAGCTCTGTCTCCCTCTGCTGGTCACATTGAATACTGCAACCCTCTGAAGGACACGAGCTTCAGTTTTTCTCTTTTTACTTGTATTTAAGAAATATTAACAAAAAACAAAACATCAAGAGAAAGTATGAGTTTGTCAAAGTAAAGAAAGAAAATCAATATATTTTTGTTCTATCACTTTAACCATTTTCATCAATTTAGCTTGAATGTGATGCTAAATGATATTTTAAGAGTAAACTGATCTGCGAAGGAAATATTTTGTCCAAATAAAGTAAAAATGAACAAAAAAGCCATTTAGTCAATCGGTAACGTTAAAAAAATGTGTCTATGTTGTTCCTAAATGTCTTAAATGTGTTACAATAAACTGGCTGTTTATTATCTTTATGGAGTGAGAAGAGAGACTAGAAATAAAGCTTGTGACGCTCAAAAATTCAAAATTAATAATGCATATAAAAAATGTTCAGTGAATCTCAAACTTTACTGTAACTCAGCAAAGTCTTTGCGTCTTAATTTCATACATTTAGAACTTTACAGCAACAGAACTTTATAGAAGCATCAGAATCGTCAGTGATGCATGTGGAGCCTTTATAGAACCAGAGTTGTATCAGAGATTCCAGCAGTAGCTGATTCCCAAAAAGTTGATAGTGTGTGAATCATTGTCTAATCTTTTTGACATCTACTCAACTGAAAACAGTACAAAATGAATATATTTAGTGTTTGACCTCATCAGCTTATTCTGAATTTGATGCATCAACATGTTTCAAACAAGTTGTGACAGGAGCAACAAAAGACTGTGAAAGTTGTGGACTGATCCAAAAACACCTGTTTGGATCCTTCCACAGGTAAACAGGTTCATTGGTAACAGGTGATAGGATCATGATTGGGTCTGAAAGGTTCATTCTGGAAAGACTCAGTCGTTCACAAGCGAGGATGGAGAGAAGGTCAACACTTTGTCAAACACGGGATTGTAGAGAGGAGATTAATACATGGGCTGAATTACTGAATTCTGGTTATTTATTTTTGTCACAGAGATGCAACGTCGTAATTGGAATCATGTCTGTGACAACAGAAGAGCCTGAAAGAATCACATCTCTGACACCTGTAGAACCTTGTAAAACCTTACAGAACCACAGTTGTCCAGTTGTCTCGAACAGATTTTCAGAGAACCAGTGAGCGTTGATAATCGTTTTATTTTTCAGTTTTCATGTTCTTTAGCTCTTTTCACAGTTGATGTTTTTATGTTCTAATGTTTCATGCAAAAACATAAAGAACCAGATCTCCATGATCCCGAGTCTGCATGGAAACGATCAGTCTGTGGTTTCTGGACATGCCTCTAACAGTCACATGACTCCGGAGGAGCTGTTGTAATTGGCTGGTAGCGGGAGGCCATGGCCTCTCCACTTCATTCTTTTCTGAGCATCCTTTGCTGCACTGCTCTGCCCTCACCAGGAGAGTAATTTCCTGTTTGAGCATCAGGGGGGCGGAGCTGGTGACATCATTGTGACGCTTTTACATCATCATTGTGATGTCATCATGCAGCATGCAGCAGCAGAGGAGGATCGTTAGGCTTGTTTTTTTTTTTTTAGGCTCTGTCCGGCAACGATACTTCCTCTTCTCTCTCACCCACCCTGTTGCTATGGCAATGCCATTGGTCCCACCCCCGACACTACGACTTGCTGCCCTCTGTCTCCTTATTGGTCAGGGGGGCCAAAGCAGGGTCCACCAATGAAGTGGCAGGAAACAATTTGAACCATCCAATCACCATGTTGGACAGGTCCAGATCATCCAATAGGATCTGAGCGGCGCCCATGAAGGATTTATGATCCATCCGACCATAGTCGCCCCACACGATGATCTACAGAGAGACAGACAGGCAGACAGACAGACAGACACATATTTCATATGTCTGTATGACTTCAAACAACTGAAGTTTAGATATAAACCACTAAGACATTTTAGAAGAGATTGAGAACATCATGAAGGAAGGCTTAAACCCTTCCTCTTTGACAAAGCTTACAGTTCGGGTTGGTCCAGGTGAGCCCTGTGCCATCCCATAATTACTCCTGCTATAGGCCTAGACTGCCGGGGGACTTCCCATGATGCACTGAACTTTCATTCATCACCCATCAATGCATCTTACTAATGCAGCTTCTTCCCTCTCTCGTAGTTGTGTCTCTTCTCTCCTGTCGCTCTCTGCAGGTTGGCGTGTCGCTGGATCTGCAGAGTCTGGACTCGTGTTTACAAGCCTCCGACTGAACACGTGTCTCTGTTTAATACTGTTATGATCATTATCGTCACACCTGTGGATTGTAGTGTTGCATGTTTGCCAAGTGCTGCTCATGATGGGAACTGTTGGGTCTCTATAAGTAATATTATAAAGAGTTTGACCTGCTCTGTATGTGTCTTGAGATGACTTTAGTTGTGATTTGGCGCCATTCAAATAAATTTGAATTGAATTGAATTATCACACACACATACATACATAATTACCTGCAGAACTTTTCCTTCTGGGTTTTCTTCAAACTGCAGTTGTTGTTGATAAAGAGGGTCGAGGGTTTTTCTTGCCAGACGAGTTCTTCTCTTCAACACACACTTTCCATTATCCATGAGATACACCTTCACATACGGAGCTGTGAGCGCACGCACACACACACACACACACACACACACACACGCACGCACACAAACTGTGTGACTAATTGTTTTGACTGTTCTGCTCTTTATCTTTCACACAATTTTGCTCTTTATTAAGAAATTAGAACCTGCTTTTACATGATAAACAGGAAGTCTGTGATAGAGTTACTGTATTCTGCAGGAGTATTAATGAGTATTAGTGTGTAGTTTTACCTGGAGTGTTCTTGTTGCCTTGTTTTCCCACAAGACCTCGGGCTCGGATCACCTCCACGTCCAGACGCTCCTTCCTGTACACCATCCCAATCTGGATGTCACCTGACCAGCAAACAGCCAACCAGAGGAGCTTGTGTTATGTGATGTCACAGATAACAGTCAGGCAGTTTTTTCATGTGTTTTATTGTGTAATTTATACAAATATAAACAGTTCAGTATCTAACAATTGTTTTTGTATGTAAACTGTAACTGTATTGATGTGTATGAGGAATAAACATAATTAAAAATATTCCAATAATGTTGCTGAGTATTAATGAAAGTATACATATAGTTTTGACTGGTTATTACCCATAGGGGGCGTGGCCAGAGTCTGCCGTCCAGCCAGCTGGGCGGGGCCTAAACCCTCCAGGAATCCAGTGAACTGTTTGTCTGATGCCAACTTCACTCCCGGAAATATCAAACTGGAGATACAGAGACAAACAAAAACATCAAAGAGAGAAACTTCTAAAATATTAAAAAGAAATCATTAAAGATGTTTGCAGGTGAAAGAAAAACAGAAAACACAATAAAGTTGAACACAAAAATAGGAAAGAAGAACCAGAGTGATGCATCAAAAAGGGGAGTGAGAACAGAAACATTTCGTACGCTCCAGGTTTGGGCTCCTCGGCGTCGGGGTCGCGGCTCAGCTGTCGAGTGAAACGAGATTTAAACTCGATGGCCAAACCGGTTTCTACACTCCTCTGAACAGGAAGTCTCACCACCTTCTTCTTCTTCTCCTCCTCTGGATGGACGGAGACAGACAGACAGACAGAGAGACAGAAGAAGAAAAACATTTGAACATGAATTTGTAACAGATAAACACTGAATATCTGCAGTAATTTAATCCTGCCTGCAGGAGGCAGCAGAGATTATCCAGTTAAAATAATTGACAAACATACATGTGTCAGCCAATCAGAGCTGAGCTGAGGATTCTACCTGATCTCGTACTGGTCCTGTTTATTGGTTAAACTGGTTCCACAATCTGCTGCATTTACATCATGTGGGTTTCAGTGTTTGTATAAGAATAAATTACATATTTCAGTGAATGGAAGAAATATTGAAAAAATATTAGATTTGTTCTTACATCAGTTATCAAGAGGAGATCAGACAGGTGATCAACACGTGAATGATTAAAGAGAGAGTTGACACAAGAAAATACATTTTATTTATGTAGAGAGTAGTCAAACTGGGACTGACCCTCGGGGTTGAGCTGGGAGGCACTCTGACTCTTCTTTCCCAGTCCGACCATTCCCATCATCTTTGCTCCAAAGCTCGAGCGTCGCTTTTTGTCGTCATCGTCGTCGTCGTTTCTCCCCAACGAACAAATCTCTCCACCGACACTCGACGATTTCGTGAGTGGAGCTCCGGACACCGGCGCTACCCTGCAGGTAGAGAGAGGAACAATCACACCTGTCAATCACCTGAGGGGGAGGGGGGGCATAAAGGGCAGGTAGGCAGCAGAACACAATGGAAGTGGGCGGGGTTACTACTGCTGCTTGACACATGGGATGGAGCCTCATTGGTCAGTCGCTTACTTTGAAGGCTCAGGCTCCTCCTCCTCTCCTTCCTCCACTGATTCACTCTTTTGTAGCGTGGCTCCGCCCTCTGCCTCCCCCACTACTTCCTGTGTTCCCTCTGACCCCGACTCCACTGACTGGCCCTGCAGAGCCTCCACCCGACTGTTTCAGCCAATGAGAGAAGAGAACAGCAGCATGCAGACAGAAACATGCAGCAAGAGACAGAATGATGAAACGTAAAAAGATCATGCTAACTAAAAGAAAATATGCTAACACACATAACAAACAACATGCGAATGTAAACATTATAATACCATGGTATTTAAAAAAAAAACATGCTAGCATAAACAAAGTGTCATGTGATAGAACAGAACAGAAACTAAAACATGCTTAAGGATGATTGATGCATCGCGGAACGTGAAGCTGAACAACATGTTTTTCATTAAACAGGTTCACATAACAT
The DNA here is from genome assembly GCA_025331565.1 of Holacanthus passer. NCBI lineage: Eukaryota > Metazoa > Chordata > Actinopteri > Pomacanthidae > Holacanthus > Holacanthus passer. The sequence goes on along the minus strand of JAFREQ010000186.1, from coordinate 217,629 downwards.
TTGCTGATCACATGCAGCTCCACAGAGGATGAACATAACAACACAACAGTTTTGTTTCCTCTGGCTCCCCCATCAGGACAAATGTGTACACTGCAGCCTCTAGAGGTCACTACTGTTGGACTTCTTTCTTTAGCCGAGTGCTGCACATGCTGACTGTATAGATATGAATTGACATCATACATTGTATTGTGTGCGAATGTTGTATAAACGCATGCGCTAACAAATGTTCATAACTTACAGGAATAAAATACTCAAATGTAGAATTACAGTTTCCAAATTTTAATCTGAAGCTCAGTGGAAATAAATGCTCATTCTGTGATTGGTTGCTGGTCTCACCTGATCCTACGGACAGATCGGATGTCGCTGGACATGGCTGACACATCGCTGACATCGCTGTCTGATGATTTAAAGGACAGACTGTCCTTCATCTGGAGACACAGAGGACACGTGGACAGGTGAGCAAGTATATGATGCATATATTGTGTAATATGCTGATGCCATATTTCAGTCTGTTCACCTTTGATGGATCCTTCATCACACCTGCAGAGACAGAAGTTTTACAAAAGTTATTTACAATGTTCTGATGTCATAGTTTTGGTTATCAAAATTGATGATGTCATAGTTTTTTAGTCTCTGATTTGGCTCCTTAATCAGTGATGTCACTGAATCCTGTGGTGATGTACTTAAATAGATTTAAAGAGTAAATGTTTTCAAACAGAAGTGATGTCACACCGTGAAAAACAACCAAACAGCAGCTCTGACTCACTGACAGCACAGACGACTTCATCAACAGACACTGAGACCTAATCTCAATGTTGTTATTCATTTCTGTTTTTAAAATGTTCTTTTTTAACAGTTCATCACTCATCAGATCAGATCAGATCATTGATCAAACAACTCAACAGAAAACTCAACATATGAAACGTCTGATTTCTGTGTTTTCAGTTTTCAACAACTGAGCTTCATCTTTGATGAAACAGAACGAACAGAAACATCAGGAAGCAAAGTTTAATGCAGCTCAGAGATGAATATATCAAAGAGATAAATACCTTCTCTGCTCAGTGGTAACACCTCTCCTTCACATTAGAACAATGGATGGATGGAAGAAAGACAACAGAACATCGACTCAATAAGAAATGATTTACAAACACGTCAAACCAGGAAGGAATAAATGGATGAGTAACTGAATGGACAGAAGGATGGACGGGTGACTAAATGGACAGATGAATAAAATAGCAGACACAGGACTTCCAAACAAAGTCTGATCCATTTCCTCGCATGGCAATTTCATCACAGACTCAGCTGACTAATGTGATGATTGGACTTTCTAAGGGGGAGGGGCTATCTGTCTGGGATGGGTGTGGCTAAAAGATGGTACAATACCATTGGCTGTTTTCTTCTGCTGGTCCTCCCATGTGACCTCTGCATCATGGCAGAGAGAAATGATTGGTCAGACTACAGTGACAATCCTTCTGACATTAGACCAGTAAAACCAGCAGGATAAGTGAAATCCTAGACTTCATCGTCTACACCTCTCACCCTAACCTTAACCCTTCAGTCTGGACAACAACACCTAAATGGTTTATGAGTTTTTGAACTGACGAGGATCATCTGAATGCATCGTCACATCCTCCTGAGACTCTGACTTGCCTTTTCTGGTCCCTCCAGGTGTCGCTGAGCGTCGGTCTGGCTCTGACACAGACAGGTGGGATGTGATGTCATCAGCATGATGTAAGAAAGATGAACAAATGAAATGAATGAATAGTGATGATGGCAAATGTCTGACACAAACCAATTTGACTGCAGAGTCACCAGCTACTGGTTCTACAGGATCTAAAGAGCTAGACTGACTGGAGAGACTTGTTTACGTACACATCAATCCTGTAATGTACACACCTGGAGTCTGTGGGGGTGGGGCAGGAGAGGGAGCAGGTGAGGGGGCAGGGGTAGGTGTCGGGGCAGGTGTTGGAGCAGGTGCAGGAGGAAGGGTGGGTTCAGGAGGCAGCTGTGATTGGACTACAGGAGCTGGGGGTGGAGCTTGAGCAGGTGTTGGAGCAGGGGACATAGCTTGGGACACGATTGGGACAGGTACAGGAGCTGGGGTTGGGGCTTGGACTTGGGCAGGCGCTGGAGCCAGGGGTGGGGCTTGGATTTGGACAGATGCTGGCGTGGGTGCTGGTACAGGTGCAGGTGCAGGTGCAGGTGCAGGTGCAGGTGCAGGAGGGGGGTCGTGTTGGGCAGTTTCAGGAGGTGGTGGGGCTTGGATTCGTATAAGAGGTGGTGGTTGATGGTTGACAAGGGGAGGGGCCTGATGATGTTGAGTGGAAGGCGCAGTTGTAGTTGACACGCCTGTGGTGGCTGTGGCCAAAACAGATGGACAGGATAAGATTTTAAACAAATGAAAAAGAAAAGATGATCAGAGATGAATGAAAACAGACAAACTATGAGGTGATTAATGATCACACGACATGTTTCAACAGCTAACCAATCACATGGCTTTTTTTCCTGCTTCTACCATTACTCTTTAAAACTATTATTTGTCTTGTCTGAGATGAGGTAACACAGAAAGCAGGTACCTGAAGCACCAGTGGGTTAGGTGTTTCAAGCCTCACCCTCCTGGTCTCATAATTCAGTACAAGTTGGAGAACCAACCCGTCGCTGTGACTGTTTGTTTTTCCAGACAGATAAAATGACCAGTTGCAATTACTATGTCCGTATGTACGTACATATGTAAGTTTGTTCCAGGTAAACTCTTGAAACACACCTGTGTCTTCTACAAAGGCATGCACTCTGTTTTGATCGATGCAGCACACAGCCAAAGCTTTCAGGTTGTTTGTAGTGACTATCTGCTGATCTGCAGCCTGTTTTAGTCTGAGGCCTCAGTCTGTTTTAAAGTTCTAACTGGATCATCTAAAAGCTTCTGAATCCACCTTTGCAATATAACATATTATAGATTAGGGCTGTGTCCAAAAATTTCTGTACAATTCACCAAAAGACTCAAAGTTGTTGGAGACAGATTAGAGAGCCCAGGGTGTGAACACCAAGAACCCCTTTGATTGCTGACCAACTGGCAGCACACCTGACCCTTGCATTCAGTCATGCAGGTGGCGGGTCCACAAAGTAGCAGCCCCATGCCCTTCTTTCAAGTTGAGCCTTACCGGGTTCCAATACTTCACATGTTCAGACCACGTGAAGTGTGAAATATTTACTTTGAAACAGACTGAGACCTTGAAATGATCCTGGAACAGAAACTTGGACCATCTGAAGGGACTACATCTCCCAGCATGCCAGAGCACCAACCACATGGGATGACGATTGAGTATATTTCTTTAAACCCACCCAACCCTTGCCTTTCATCAGGTAGGTTTGATATCAAATCAGTATAAGACAAACACTACAAGAAGTACTAGAAAGTCCTTCTTTCAAATGTACTACAAAGAGACAGAACTGTTCTAGTTCTAACAGTTGAAATACATGGGGCACGGATAGGGTTGGGGTTAGCAACCTATTGTTTTCACATCGCATTTTAAAATAAATCAGTCATATCAACGTGTATCCACGATTCCATGGTTAAAATGATCTAGTTAATTCAGTCAGTACCACTTAATAGCCTTAGATTCCAAACCCTGCATAACCAACTGCATCATAACTCGCATAATACGCACACAGTGATAGAAACCGTAATCTGGAAAGTACTTTGCTTTTTGCAACTTCAAACTTGGCAACACTCGGTCAACTTGTTTACATAACAATAACAGACAATATGGGTAGAATCACGCACAGCTGAAAGAACAGATGAAAGTATATTTTGAGTGTCTTATTTTTGTAATATTTCAAGTGGAAAATGATCTAACTTACCCATTTTCCAAAGTATCCTACATTATATGAGAAAACGCAGTTGGCTGCAACCAATGACACAAAGGCGGATTCTTATAGCCGGTAAAAAACTAAAACAACAACGCTATCTTCCCATGTATTTGAGCCTTGAGCTGAAGTGCTCAGAGCAGGTAAACATCGCTCAGTTAAAGTACACACAGATGATAGTCTGTACCTGTCTGCACAGTGTCAGAGGATTCTCCACCATCTGAAAGACAAAAGCCACTGTTAGACCGCCACCACCCCGGTATATTTATCGAATATGCTCCCATTAATGTCGTTAATAAGTTCTTTCCATCTTTATGCTGACGATACACAGCTATACGTCACAGTCAGGCCAGACATTATAAATTGGATGTTTGCTAATTTTCTTCATGTTAATTCAGATTAAACTGAAATCAGTATAATAATAAATCTGCATACAGATATAAAATCATCCTTTTTCAAACACATAATCCAAAAATCAACGTCTGTGGTTTGATTCCAATTTCATTTTATTTTTTCCTGTTTTTAATCATTATTCATACCTGACCTTGAGTGAGACTGAATCTATCATATATGTATGCTTACATTTCACATTTTGAAGACCATAATGGTCTCCTAACTGGACACAGCAGCCAGACCACTGACAGAAAAACAAAAAAATACATCATATTACTCCTCACTTTACCAGTTTATTTATTCAACCTGGGGTCATCAGGCAGGAACCTGTTGACTGTTTACATGTTGAGACTGAAGAGCACAGAACTTTTCCTTTAAGGCACCTTAGCTCTGAATGACCTGCCTGACAAACTCAGAACCTTTTTTTAAATCACTTCTGAAAATGTAGAATCATATTCAGTTTGCGTAAATGTGTCGCCATGTGTTCATGTGTATGCAGGTTGGTTTATATGTGAAATTCCTTTTTTCTGTTCCTGCTTTCATTTTTTCCTTATAAAGCATTTTGTCGTCTGAATTTGTTAAGTGCTAAAGAAACAGCACAGGTTCTCTAAATGTGCCCCTGCTGATCAGCATCATGTCAACACTGCCAGCAGCTGGTTGCTTGGTTGGAGGCGTCACCTGACAGGTAACTAACAGACATACTTCTGTCTGGAGCTCCTTTGGGTGGGATGACGGGCAGCTGGCGTCCTCGGCGGCTGCAGACCGGCGTTCCTGACGGACTTGTGTGGGTTGATCCGCCTCGCGTGTTAGCCCTGTTGGGGGGGAAACCCTCAGGAATCAAACAACCAACTTGACAGGTGTGGGGGAATTAAGCAATTGTTTGAGCCAGAAGATTAGAAAATAAGAAAGTCGAGTGAGAAAGGAATGTATGTTTTACAACATGTAACTGTGTGAGGAGTTCCTGAGGTGTGAAGATTTGTCAGGGTCAGAAGAAGAAAGTCATATAGGTGAATTAGGTCTGGGGGTCATTGTATTAGGTAATGCAGGAAATAACAAACAGCAAAGGGTCACTGTCCCTGGGAAAGGCTGGAACAGCAGATGGTCATTGGTTTAAGAGAATGACTGATTAACAACTGTCATAGTGTTTGTCATGTCACTGTCCTGGTGTTACCTGATAGTACATAAGCCAGGACATTTTAGAAGACTGGAGAGAACACTGGGGGTCTTCTCTCCACGCTGCATGTATTAAAGAGATCTGATTCATCACGCCGAGTTTCTAATTCTTGAGAAAATTAGCAACTTTCTTACTCAATAAGGAGGAAATTTCCCTTACACAGGAGGAAAGCATGGCAGCATCTGCAAGGTCAAAGGTGATGGGTCAAAGTGGTCACAGTCATTAGTAAAGGAAGATTAAGGCTTTTGTTTATGTAGATTTGTGCTTTAGATAGGCTATGCTATGCTAACGAAAAGCTAGTGAGTACTATTCTGTACAGGCCTGGGATGTGCACATGATTGAAGACACTGAAAAGCTGCCTTCAGTCAATCAGTGAATCAATGCACTGATCACAGGACTGATCAGCAGGTAGTATCGTCATTGAATTCACTTTAATGCCACTAATTTAAACCAATCAGAATCTGTGTTTGCTTCCCCTTTTGAGGTAGTTGGGAGTTCTGTACTCCTTCTGCTGCAGTTGTCATGAAACCACAGTCAAACTGAATCCAAAAGTCTAGATGTCCCACTTGCTTTTTCAGCAAGCAAACAAAAACTCCAAACAAACAGACAAACAAACAGACAAACAAACAAACAAACAACACCAGCATGCTGTAAAATAAGTCGGACATGAGTCAGGAAATGAAACAAAAAAAAAGGCATGAAACACACGAACATAAAAGAAAATAAAGGTTAATTCCACAAATTTATACCCAACAGAATATAGATAATATAGGAAATGACAGGTAGTTAGTATTGTGATGTCACTGTGAGCCAGTCAGGAGTGTGGTCAACGTTCAGACAAGCTTCTTAAATAAGAACCACATTCAGCAAACACCATGGAGGCAGATCTGCTTCCTGATTGGTTGGTGGGCGATCACCTGGTTGGGGCAGGTGAGGGGGGGGCGGAGCGTCTGGACCTCAGGTGGGTTGAGTCGGCTCGATCTGTGGAGTGTGAGCGTGTGTAGACGGGCCGGTCTGACATCGCTCGCTGGTCAGCTGACCGAGAGCGACAGTAGTAATCCCGCCGGTCCATCCCCCGACTGTACCTGCATATTACCATGACAACAATGAGCCACCAGCACCATGACGTCACCCACTGGAGGGGTTAGTTAGTGTCATTACCGCGATGACTGTCGGCTGGTCGTACCTGTTGAGGGTATTGAGGTGAACAGGTGAACAGGAAGTGTAAGGCACTGAAGAATTAAAGTCAGACACCAAAGAAGAAGAAAATTGAAAGAGCACCTGGATTTTGGCACGATATTTTCCATAAGGCCTCAGTGAGAGGACAAACACAGCAAGGGATGCTGGGAGAAAAATGAAGGAAATTCTAAGGCCTTTCTCAACACAGTTTGAAGTCTTGAATGCAGTACGATCTGCCTGTAACCAGAACAGCAGCGTTCTTACTGACTTCATCAGCTCAGTTGGACTCAGGTGATTCAACACACCTGTGCACCTGCTCTTTGACAATATAATCTTAACTAAAAGGTTCACTTATAATCATCGAGAATTAAATATTTCACAAAGACACACTGATTAATTATGCCTTTGAGTTGGGATTGTTTTGTCACTGAACAAGTGTACAGGTGTGATCACACATAAGTAGAGTTGAGGTAGTGATATCACATGAACGCTGTCCAAAGGACACAAATTCAAATTCACTTGACGTAATCTGTGCTGAGGAAAGGCCTCTAGTTTGAATGAAGGGACAAAAGAGGAAGTGAGACTGAAGAACTGCTAATGTCCTCTAAATCTACATCTGTCAAATTGTCTGAATGTCAAACTGTCCGTCTGTTTACCTCAGAAGTTCCTCGTCATAGGCGTCGGGTTCATAGGGGAAGTCAGGTATGAAATCCTGACTGAAGAACAGAAACACATCAGAACTCTAGAACATGACAAATCACAAAATCCTTAAAGGCCTTCGACCCCAGAACACACCTGCACCTATATGGGTGTGTCCTTCAGAGGACAGGTACCTGCTCACCCTGACAGAAGTCCTCTGAAGGCCACACCTGTACAGGCCATGAATTCTGACCCCCTGCCTGACAGATCAGCAAATAGCAGGTAGTACATCTCTTTCAGAATAAACTTCACTGAGTGCTAACTGGCATGTTTTGGAAGGGCTTCATCCTCTAACACTGCATTACCCATAAACCCCAGGGCTTACCTGTAGTCCTCACAGCTCCCATTCATCATGTGGTTTGTCCAGGTAGTTTGGTTAGGGCCGTTAAAATATCTTACACACAGAAAAATATACACAAGTAGATGAGAATGTGATGGCCTTTGTCCTGCATTTATGGCAACTACTAGTACTATGAGTACTACTACTACCACTACAACTGTTATTCCCACTACAGTTGCAGTACCTTTCATGGGAATCGAGAGAGTTGGCAACAGACATTCTCCTCAGTGATCTCCTAAATATACAAAGAAAGGCAGTCAGGCAGACCAGTACTAGAAATAGTACTACAACCAGGACTACATCCTGTACTACAAGCAAAACAAAAAAAACAATATCAGCAGTGCAACAACCAGTACTACAAAAAAAAATTATAATCAGTACTAAATCCAGTACTACAAACTGTATTAAAACAGTACTAAAAACAGTGATACAACCAAGATGACAATCAGAGCCGCAATCACTCATTAAACCAGTGTTACAACCAGTAGTACAAGTAGTAATATGACCAGCACCAAAACCAGTTCAATGACCATTACCACAAAAAAATGCAAAACCAGTACTATAGTACAGCACACAGACCAGTCATCCAGCCAGTACATAAACCAGTAGCACTACCAAAAACAACAACCAGTGCCAGAGTAAGTACTACGCAACATCCAACAATGCAACAGACCTGAGCCCTGACCAGACCTCATTCAGACCTGTTCATACAGTCTTTGTATAGTCTGAGCTTGACTCACCTGCGGCATTCTGATAGCAAACATTTTTACTCATTACTAGTTAATTCATTTCTTGATTTAAAGTATTCCCCCTCTTCAATACATTATTAAATAATATTGTGATCTACACACTGTCTGCTAATTGGCTGGTCTGCAGACAGTCTGCTGATTGGCTGATGTCAACATGACTCTTGCCATAGTTACCTGTCCAGGCTGCTGTACTGGCCGGCGTCAGAATATGCTCGGCTCAGTTTGGAGCCTCGCAGCAGCCGCACGGCGTCCTCGCGGTACAACGGATACAGAGAGTTATGGCTGGCAACCAGAGGTCAGTGTCAGAGGTCAGAGGTCAGAGGGTGAGGGGTGAAGACAGAGTGATCGTGAAAGGTGTAAAATGAAGGTGGGTCACGACATCGAAATTCACCAGTTCAAAAATAAATTAAGTTCAGCAGAAAACAGCTGCTTCAAACGTTTCAGTCAAACTGGAAGAAACTAATTTAAAGCAAATAATGATCCCGTCAGGACACAATGATCTCATTGGTCCAGCTTCATCTCATCTGGTTTGATCTCATCACATCTTAATTAATCTCATTTTGCTTAATATAATTTCCAGAAACATCATCTTTGCTAATCTCTAATATTTCTTGTATCATTTTATGTTTGTTCCCATTCCATCTCATTCTATTTCATTTTAGTAAATCTCATAACAAACAATGTTTTATAAAAATGATATTTTTTATTTTTTTCTCACCTGATTTTATATTATCTTGTCTATTCATACTTGATCTAATCTCATCAGGATCAATCTTGTTATCTCATCTCATGTCATTTCACTTTATTTACACTTGTATCATATCATCCCACTTGGTAACATCTCATCTGATTGTTTTGTTTTGTCCAATCTGTGCTCACTTCATCACATCTGGATTTACTTATCATCTCATATCTGACCTCATCTAATTTCCATCTGATTTACTACTTGTTTTGTCTCATTATGTCCACTCTCTTTACTCAATGTAACATTAAGTCATCTCATTTCATCCCAAGTAAACTCATCTCTTCTCCTCTGTTTGTTCTTATCTCAGTTTATATCACTCTAACCTGTCTTAATCTCATTTGACTAAATCTCCTCATGTGAAGTTATCATGAACACACAAATACCTCTGGGGAGGTGGTTGGCTCGGCGACCGTGACCTCATCCTGACCACGTCGGATCGAGAGCAGTGATTGGATGACATCACCTGCTCTGGCACTGAGAGGGTGGAGCTGAGGAAGTCCCGCCCATTCTGTCTGTAGTCTGTCCACACAGAGAAACAGAGCAGGAGCTGAACAGTCAACCCTGACAGAGTCTGAAGGTTCGGTCACAACAGCATTTGATCACAGTGACGTTTCAGAGTCAATTCATTTCAGTATAATCACAGTGAGCAGAGGATTCACTGTATTCTAGTTACATCATATCATGTGTTTCTATGATGAGAAACATTGAGGACATCATTCAATAAAAACAAGGACGTGTGAATGAATTTCACTTTGATGTCTCCTGGTCTGACGAGGCTTTTAACACGAAGCTGCAGGTGAATGATGAGACATGATGTTCACCTGATATGACCCCAATTCCGTCTTCACAGTCGTAGTCTGAAAACTCACTGTCACTGATCCTCTGAGACCCTGCAGACAGAGAGAGAGAGACAGAGACAGACAGACAGACAGACAGACAGACAGAGAGAGACAGAGAGAGAGAGAGAGAGAGAGAGAGAGAGAGAGAGAGAGAGAGAGACAGACAGACAGAGAGAGAGAGACAGCGAGAGAGAGACAGAGAGAAACAGAGACAGACAGAGAGAGAGACAGAGAGAAACAGAGACAGAGGATGTTTAAGCCTGTAAGCAGCTCCTCTTTAATCCTCTACAACAGGAAGGTCAATCTGATCTGAAATACACAGAAACAGCACTGAGAGATAAACACAACAACATTAAATGACAGCTTCACAGTTTTTCACTTGACTCCCCTAAAACCTTTCTGAGATTCTTGGAAACACCTCAGAACTACTGAAACCAACTCCTGGAGAAACCCTGCAAGGACACCTAGAACTCCTGTTAGGACCACAGAGACCATCTGATTGATGAGACAGACGGGACAGCCTTGAAGACAACTGGAACCCCCTTGAGGAACCCTACAACATTCTTGATGATTCTTGAGGACTCTAGACATTAAAGATCATTGAGCCACCATCAAGGATCCACAGACCCTCCATATGCATTAGTAGAAACCCCACAAAGACCTGTGAGACTTTATCAGTAGCCCTTGTGATCCTCTTTAAGTTCCACGAAGGACTCCTGGGACAGCCTTAAAGACATAGAAATCCTTCTGGAGGAGTCTAGGACCCCCTTAGAGACAGTCCTCTGAAACGGCCCTCTGAACGTTAGAAAGACCAAAAGAAAACCCTGCAAGGAAAATAACCTGAAATCCAAACAACCTTAAATCAGAGCTAAAAACTTGAGGAGTGCAAGTACTCCGATACACCTTAAATACAATCAAGTACTTGCAGAACCCCCACTAGGTTTTTAGGAGGACTTGCAAAACACTTTCAGGTACCTAACCCTAACCCTAACCTTGGGAACTCCCAATACACCCTTAAAGACAAATGCAGACCTCTTGAGAAACCCTAGAAGCTATTTGAGGGTTCCCAAGGACTCTTAGACATCAATGACCACTTGGTGCATGACCAAGGCTCGACAGTAAGACTTTTTAGAATTCTCCCAAGAACCTGTAAAACTCTATCAAGGACCCATGAGAACTTCTCTAGGACATCCAGAACTACTTCCTGTACATGTGGAATATTCTTAGAGAACTCTGTAAGTCTATCAAAGCCTCCTGGTCAGCTGTTTCTTACAATTTGCAACTTGGAACCATCAGAATGCTGCAAACAAATAAAGAAAGCAGAACACAGGAACCTAGAAAACTATAATTGTCCAAATTATGTGAGACACCTGACACCTATGACTGACAGGGGGTGGGGCCTGATCTCACATTAGAACATTATATAAAAACAGGTGTTTATTAAAACTGCAGATGTTTTACAATTATTTATGGGGAAAGTAGCAACACATGGTGAAAACACATAGGAATTAGCATTAGCTGCTTATGTCTAACACACAGCTGTTATTACCTGAGTTATAGTGAAGACCTTTGTCTGGCAAAGCATCATGAGAGAAAAGTAAAACAAAATCAACAACAGACTAAGAGGACGGAATAAACATAAAACAAAACAAGAGAAAGAACTGAGGTTGTGTGCTCTGTGTGTATTATCAGTGTGTGTCTCACTCTGTAGCCTCCTGCTGCTCAGTGTGTCTTCAGGTTGCAGTCCTCTCCTCTGCAGGTAGGGGGAGGCATTGGGCAGCGGCAGAGAGGAAACATCATGAAGCTGCAGTTTGTACCAGTGAGGCTGATCGTCAAGCAGAGCCGAGTCCAACTCTATCAGAACCTACAGACAGACAGAGGGACAGATGGAGAGAGAGGGACAGAGAGAGAGAGAGACAGAGACAGACAGAGACAGAGAGACAGAGAGAGAGAGAGACAGAGCGAGAGAGAGAGAGACAGAGAGACAGAGAGACAGAGAGAGGGACAGAGAGAGAGAGAGAGACAGAGAGAGAGACAGAGAGAGAGACAGAGAGAGAGAGAGAGAGACAGAGACAGAGAGACAGAGAGAGAGAGAGAGAGAGAGAGAGAGAGAGAGAGAGAGAGAGAGACAGAGGGGGTCATCAGGGGGTCCGAAGTAAAGTGTTACTGTGTCAATCTGTGGAATCACATATAGTTTTTTCTCTTTGGTCCAAGAGACAATAATCTCTCTGCTTCAAAAGTTGATTCATCTGTTGAAGTAATAAGCAGCATTTTGTATTTCAGTAACATTTCTGTGTCAGTGACGGTTTATGAAGTTACCTTTTGGAAATAAAACTGTCGATTTATGCACAAGAAGCAAACAGCTGTCAACTTGAGAGACTGGTTCTTAGATTTTCAGTGGACCCTTTCTTTAAGATGACTACATCAGAAACACATCCGGTTCTATGTGTTCCGTGTTTTCCGAGAGTTCGCCGTGTGTTCTGACCTCTCCCAGAAACTGGCTCTCCTCCTCTCGGACACGAGCCTGATCCCAGACCGTCAGCTCCAACATCCGCTCTCTGAATTCCCGCCGATGGACCGGAGAGTACATGAATGTCTGGTTCCACCGAGGTTCAACTGACTTCTTCACCGTCTTTGTTCTCCGCTTACTCTTATCACTGTAAGGAGAGGAGACAATCAACAGAGCAGGACTCACTACTGGTTACACAGAACCAGACCAGAGATTCTGCAGGTTCTACAACAGAACCACGTGGTCCAGAAAACACAGACGAGGAACGAGGAAGAGAATACTGGGCCACTGACAACAATATCTTTAGACATGTCACTAAACCAACACATGCTCTAATCATCACCTGACATCAACAAGTCCATAAAAGTTGATTGGTTCTTTTTTGTTTTTTTACCTTCTGTCTGGCAGGAAGTAGATCTTGACATAGGGGTTCCTTGGTCGCCCGTCATCTCGGACAGGAAGTTCTTTGGCTCCAAGAACAGTGACAATCAGCTGATGACCGACTTTATCATACCACAGCTTCACCTGTAAAATCAGGACAGCAGAATCAAGGACAGAGCGCTACACAGTTGTGGAGGAACCCTGGAGAACAGGAGGAGCACCCAGTGGAAGATTTACAGAAAAAAAACTCCCCACAGACAAAAAACAGGACCCATTACAAGAGCATTAAAGAACAAGGCAGAACCCTGTACAATAGTGGCAGAACTCTCGGGAATAGAAGAACCACAGACAACAGTTGCACCGTGCAGAACATCAGCAGAAGACCAGCAGAAGAACTACTACTGTAGAACAATAGTTGTGCACAGTGAATAAAACAGGGTTCTACTTTATATTTCTCCACTACATTTATCTGACAGCTGTAGCCGAGCTACATCACTGGTTACCTGGTAACCAGGTGTTATGTGACTGGTCACCAGATAAGCAGTTGGCAGGTGGGGCTTTAATTCTAACAGATAAAACTGCAGACAGAGAGAACAAATTTAGGTGCAGGAACGGACAGATCACTCACTCCGCTCTACATCTACAGTTACCTGGATTCTGGGAACCAGAGGACGCCTGTTCACAGTCTGAAACACACACACACATCACCATGGAAATGGCTGTTAACTTACAGCTGATTGGCTGTGAGGTGTGCCACGTGGCACTGCAGTGCATGCTGGATAAACTTACAGAGACCTGTCCAGACAGAAGGCCGGGGCTCATGGGAGATGTGACAGAGATGGACGGACCGACTTTCTGAGAGTCAAAGGAACTGGAACCTGAACACAGATGGTAGAGAAAATGTAATTTAGTGTGTGAAACAGGAAACTGGTCTGTTCAGTTCTTACGGACTCTTTTTTTTTTTTTTTTTTTACATTTTGAGTTTTGTATTCTCCTTCTTGGTATTGATACTGTCAGTGTGGACAGTTTGTTTGCTTTCATGGTCTAATGAAGTGTCAGATGGGCCACAGACAGTTTCTTTTGTCTTCTATGCAGGGACGGATTATGAGACAATGAACTCCTAGACACACGAGTAATACACATGTTCACATTGTGTAATAAACTCACTGGAGTCCAGCTGGACGTGGGTGCCGTCTGCCACTCTGGAAACGTCTCTGAGGAACGAAAATCACAAACAACAATCAGCAGAACGTTGGAGTCAAGTCATGTGTTTTATCCTACATGCCAAGTTGCAGCTTCTTTATTATGCATATGTTTTTAACAAGTAGCACACAGAAAAAAGACTGTTCTTTCCATGTGAGACAATACAAAATGTAAAGTTCAAATCTGCAACATAAATGGTACAACACAGTTAAACAGGCCCATATTCAAGCTTACTGAACGTGTTGTAAAGTCTCCTCCAGTTGTAACATTATGGATCCGGGAGTTACAGGGTTTCAACAACGAGCCACATAGGGAAATCATATAATCTTATCTTCATATCTCTCTGCCTTTTTAATGATGGATTACTCTTACCCTCTCTCTACATGGCTCTGGGTATAACGTAGTCTAGAGCTGCACCAGCGTTTAGTTTTACTGACCTCAAATTCAGAAGGATTGCTGTGACACATGAATGAATTGAATCACTGTATGTTATACTAAGTAAGCAGTAGAAACCCTTTCCCTGCACCAGAGAATCAGTATTTCTACTCAAGTACTTGACTTAAAACTTAAAATGGTTATGACTTGAATTGATTTCATCACTGGAGTTACATGCAGCTTAGGGCAACAGGAAAACAGTGTGTAATGTTAGTGAAAGTAATTTTTTCATATATACATGGATGATAAAGAAAATATAAAACAGATTAATATAAGCATTAGATGATGCATGTTGTGTCCATAACATGTTGTGTCTACTTATTAACAGGTTTAATCTGCTGTATTAAGATGTAAATGTGTTAAAGTAAAGTCTCATGGACTGGTACTGATAGTGACCTTTGACCTCTGACCTACCCGATTGGTCGAGACACCACTAGCTCCACCTGTGGTTCTGGTTTAGACTCCAGGATTATATTGTAAACTTCATTAAATGTGGCTCCCTGAAGAACTCGACCGTTCCACTCCAGAACCTGATCACCTGTAAAAAAAAAAAAAAGGCACATATCTGTGAGAACGTCTGTGTTCTAACAAGGACAATATCAAACAGAACATTAATGTGTTTAATACAACACTCAGGGCAAAATTTTAGCCTTGCTTCCTCAAAAGAGAAAATGAATCCATCATCCAATAACTCAAGAGTCTGTTGAATTTACATGTTGGATCCAGATAGCTTACAAGCTAATGATTGATCTCAGGTGTGTGTTCACCTGAGGCCTGTACTATGAAGTGAGGTAACTGGCTTATCGGGGTAAGTTCAGGAGTAACTTCCTGATTAACCCGTACTACGAAAGCTGGATAGATTTTACTCAAGGTCTGTTGTCATGGCAATTTATGCTGCATCTTTAAACTGCTCAGAGTTTATGTTCGTGGTTAACTCGAGGTTACTCTGTGTAAGCCCCACCCCTCCGCTACAATTGGCTCAGAAAAATGATTTGACATTTGGAAGAGCCAGTCGACATCGGCGGGTTATGAGCGTCTCAGTCCGCAGGTCGACGGTGTTTAGAGACCGGAGTTCACCCCGATGATGTTCTCTCTGAAAGACATGGATTTCAGTGTCTCTGCCGGCTTCTGGGTCCAGACGTCTCCGCAGCCAGTGGCCGGAGTGAAGCCTCACTGCTACTGAATGAAGTTCTTGTTAACAGCAGCTTTACATTCATGCAGGTCGGTCTACAGTCGAGGAGCCTTAAGCAGCAGATCTTCATTCATTAACACAGAGGAACGGCTCAGTTTCACAGATGGAGCCATGTGGAGGCTGGAACTGAATTATCCTCATTGGTTTCACATATTCAGATGATTTCATGTACAAATAGACACAAGAACACTGAACTAATGAATTTACTGTCTCTGCAGTCAACAAGTCTTCCTGACTCTGTTGGCCTCCACGATATTCATTTAGCTGTTAACGTTTCTTTGAACTCCTCACATCCTGACATTTTCAAAGTGCAAGGAAAACACGGTGCACAGTCATCATGCAGAAACTCTGTCCGCGCTGCCGAACACGCCCCTTTTACACGAACGAGCACAGACTCTGATTAAGTTAACACCGACTCAACGGAGTAGGTTAAACTCACTTCGTAGTATAGGCCTCTGGTCTCAGGTGCACGTTTACCTGGTCTCAGGTGTCCCACAGTGTCAGCCAGACTTCCTCTCTTCACCTTAGTGATGAATGCACAGAGACGACCGGATTCCGTCATCTTTCCCCCAACAACCTGAAAACATGCTGCCCATGAGCGAGACACTGAACAGCACACGGACTGAGGTTCGAGAATCACACACAGGAGAAGTGGAAGAAGGAGATGAACTAGAAGAGAAAGAAGAAGAAGAAGAAAAAGAAGAAGGAGTTTGTCACCTTGAGTCCCAGTAGCGCTCCTGTATCTGCAGGAACTGTCCCATCCTTCATCCTCTTATTCAGCAGAATTCGACCAATCAGACGCTCTCCATCCTTGGATGGTTGCCATGTGACCGGTTGCTGATGAGTCACAATGGTAAAATCACATGAGGTTGCTTAGCAACAGCAACAACAACAAACAATAACAGTTCAGTCCAATCAGCAGATTTACTGAAAACAAACTTGGCGTGCTTTCATCTCTTACACTTCACCTGCTTTCAGTGCTTACAGTTTAACTGACATTTCAACTGCTTTCATGGTTCAGACATCAACTTTAAGTTGAGTTGCACTTTTTGATTGTATTTTGTTTGTCCTCCTCACTTACACTTCACCTGCTTTCACGTGATAATTCATATGATTTTTCTTCTTCAACTGACAGATTTTACACTTTATTGACAATCACATTTTAAACTTTGTTCAGAATATTTCTGCTGCTTTCATCTCTTCCTGTTCTGTTCTGTTCCTGTTTTAGCAATTGCACTTCAAATATTTTTGTTTCTTACCTGATTTACAGACACTTCAGACCATTTCAATGCTCCAACTCCCATAAAATATCTTACATGCAAACAAAACTTAAAAACATTTGAACTTGTTTAAAGTGATTAAATCAGAAATTACCAGTGTGAAAGTATACTTCAATTTTCTTCAGAAAATATAACCATTTATTATTAGTATTCGTAATTGTCATTTTTACACATTTCATTTTATCATAAGAAACAAAACTAAAAACACATATTTTATACAGAAGTTGTGTTGCTTGGACTGAATTGACAGCTGCTCTCTGCTCACAACAATGTCCCACTTCAGGCTCCACCTCTTTTAACAGTACATACATCATCACAGGTAGCACAGGTCTCCAGAAATAGATGCACAAGAACAAAAGAAAGACAGGTTAGATGGATTAATGGAAGGACAGGGTTTAGTCCTACCATAGACATGGGTGCAGGCTCGCCGTGCCAGGAACCATGATCCCACCATTGGCTGTCCATGTCTCCTAGCAACCGAACATCAAGAAGAAAAGACAAGAGGTCAGAGGTCAAACATTCAAAACAATCTAACTTCTAAATAAATAATTAATTTTTCATTTGATTGATGGTAACAACCGGCAACCGGCTCACAAAAGGTTGTGAATCAAAACTAGAACTGGTTGATGTGGTCAAAAAATAAAATCTCTGTTCTTTTCAAGCTTTAGGATGCTTCACGGTTTTCGGAGATTTTTGCTAAATGCAGAATTCAAACCTATTTTTAGGACTTTGTGTGTAAGACAGTTGAGCAAGAACAATAAAAGACCTGCACCACCTGCAAGGCGATGATCAACATCACAACATAATTATACTGTCTCAGTATTTCTTTTATTATTTACTGACACTGAAGGTTCGCAGCCTTTGGGGGGGTCTGGACCTTCAGGAGGGTCTGGATCTTACACCACACAGAGTCTCAACATGTCTGTAATCCGTCTTTACAAACACAACTCCACAAGCAGCTTTAAACAAATGTGTGCGCGCGCACACACACACACACACACACAGCTGTACTCACAGGTCTGTCTGAACGGCATGATGAAGGAGAAGAAAGAGGAGGAGGAGGAGGAGGAGGAGGCTTCAGTAGAGGATGATGAAGAGAAGGAGTTTAACTTGGAGCTCCTCTTTCCTCCTCCTCCTCCTCACTGTGTTTATGGGTGCTGTGTGCCCTGAGCTCTGCCTGCAGGCTGCAGAGCAGTTCATGCCTGTCTGTAATGAGATTAACTGAGTCTAAACACTGAGCCCATCTTTCTCTTTGTCTGATTTCAGTGCTTGAGGAAAGATAACTTCCTTCTTACAGAGGACCTAGCTGATAGTTAGATATTACAGTTAGCCAGTCCTTAGCCTGTTGTTAGCCTGTTGTCAGCCTGTTGTTAGCTTGTTGTTAGCCTCAGCTGTGGTTTGGTATGCAGTTAGCTTGGAGGTCTGACAGTGATCTGGCTGGTCAATCAGTAAACCGGATGCTAGTGGAGGTTGCCGAGTCATTGGCAACATTGCAGTCTTGATCCCGCCCCTCTCCTCCCGCCATTCCACCAGATCAGAGCCACCAAAATCCAGCAGATTGCCAAGAAAGGTTTACTGGGAAATCACTAAAACTCCTGATGGCCGGAGGATCCAGCAGATGCGGTGATATTCAATCCTCTCTGTCAGGTGTATAGACATGCTGTTGGTCAACAGTTGTGCTGCCTCCTGCAGTTTCTGTTTCTATTCTTGTGTCTCCACAGTGACTCTTGAGACAGGCTGGGTAATCCACACTCTCGTCTTTTAATCCAATTGAACAACAGTGGTGGCGGTGATTCAGCGGCCCGGCAACACCGGAACAGCCAGGAGGTGGTGTTCTGTAATCTGGATCTGATTATCAGACGGGTCCTCCTGGAACCTCCAGGGTTCCCAAGGCCCAGTCCGGTGAGGTTTGTGCGTCTGTTGAACGTTCTCCCGGTTCGTGTTCCTCTCTAGGTGTCTTCAGGACAGCAGCAGCAGAGACTCTGAGCTGCTCCGTCACCTCCAGACCTGAGAGGAGGAGCCAAGAACCCCCTGAACCAATCAGAGCTCATAACCATTGACCAGGTGACTTCTGGCCCAATGACACGGAGGCAGCAGATTAACTCATCAGCATGACACCTGATTTCCTGAGAGATGACCTGCTGCAACTTTAATGCAATCAGCAACTGCAACACATTCAGCAACATTTACTGGAGAAAATCCAGTAACAAAGAGCAGCAGAGGAACCCCAGACAACCAAAGGAGAACCCCGTAGAACATTGAAGACTTAAATACAACAGAGGGAACCCACAGAAAAGAAGCCGTATGCATTACATGAATACAATAGAACAAAGTAGAACCCAACAGAACAGAGACAGAACCCTCAGGAATAGAAACATGCTATAAAGAACAATAGCTGCACCCTGCAGAACATCTGCAGAACCCAGAGGAACCCCATAAGAGAACAGATGAATGCCATAAAATACCTCTATAGAACATTGGCAGAACCCTGAGCAACAGTATATGAACCTTAATAACAGCAGAACACTTAATGAAAGAAAGGTTGTACACAACAGAACATCAGCATTGGAGAACCATGAAACCGTGGCTGAGATTGACGGAACAGCAAGGGAAACTCAAAGAACAGGAGCAGAACCTTGAAGAACAGACAGAAAGCATGGCATCAACAGCAGAGCCTCACAGAACAGAAGAACCACACAGAACAGCTGTGGATTTCTACAGAGCAGCAGAACTCTGTGGAACAAAATCAGCAGAAAATGGAACATGGAACCCCATAACTATAGAAGAGTGACAGAACAGAAACAGACCCTCAGCTGAATGGACTGTAGCAGAATCCTGCCCAACAGAAGCACCTAGGACATGAGGTGAACCATTTGGGGTTTGATGAAACAGTAGAAGAAACCCTCAGGCTGTTCTAGTGGGAACCCTCTGGTGTCTCTTAGAGGAAGTGCAGGGTAAACCTGCTCAGTGTGGAGGTGAACACAGAGTTTATCTGTAAGAAGATTATCACGCTGAGCTAATTACTGTCAGAGAGAGACAGTGAGAGAGAACACAAACTCAGTGTCTCTCTCTCACTGTCTCTGCTGTCACTGTTTCCTGTCAAACAAACACTTTTAAAACTTTGCATAAATAAACTTTTGGTCAGTCTTAATCATTATTTTTGCCTTATTTTGGTAATGTATGATATTTACTTATTTGAGAAGATAAAAACAAGTATATACAAGTTACGTAAATGTTTTTATTCATTTATATACATATATATATAGCAAATAGTGAATCATGAATAAATAAATTGGTTATTGTGCTTTTCACAACATTGTGACTCTACCAAAAAAGTCACATTAAATGCTTCATTATAAATCTTATAAATACTTTTTAATCAATGTTATGATGTTATGTAAAAAATGCTTGACAAAAAAAAAAATCAACTGACCATTTCCAACATCAACAATGAACCTTTACACTCGATCAATCAAGTTTTAGTTCTGTGTCTGTCTGTTACTGAATCGTCTTTGATTGATGATAAATAAAAACAGCTAAATTATGTTTTTACCAGGAAATGCAGAAAAGTTATGGGGCTTTATTTTAGTTATTGAGTAGTGTCTGCATTCAGCCCGTTTGTGGCCTGAGCTTCAGTTTAAAAGGTCAACTGTTTAATCCTCTGCTTCAACTCACCCCTCAACCGTGATAAAGCACTTGGCCAAAAGTATGTGGACAGCTACAAACCCCACCAAACCCGTTCTACACTGCTGCTGTGCTCACTCACTGTCGGGTTCATCACAGCTGGTATACTCAGGCGTGGTCACTAGCTCCTCCTCTGAGCTGCTGAAGCTACCAATCACATGCATCTTTGCCATCGTCCGCGCCCTCTGTGCTGCACTCTCATAGGCCGGCTTCCTCTTAAGAGCAGAGCTTAGGTCCAAGTGTTGCTGAAGTAAGGGGCTGTGGCGCGGAGATGTGGGGCTAAGGTGATTGGCTACCCGGTCCACAGACAGTGATCTCTGACCTCCAGATCCGACCAATCCCTGAAGCCGATTCTGACGGAGAGCTGAGAGGAAAACAGCGAGTCAGACTGAGTGCCCTTGAGCAACAGGTTGAAAGTTCTACTCTCTGTAATGAAGCAAGGCACTAACATGTATTCCTACTCGTATGTCTCTGCGTCACGTGGTCGGGCTCAGCGATTGCCAGGGAGACGTCACTGTGGCGGCGCTGGTGGCGGACCCTGCCGACCTGAGCCAGCATTCTCATGGCCTCCTCGCTCGGCTGTGGCTTAACCGGGTAACGAGCCAGGTTCGGGTCGCTACGGTAACGAGCCTGAAACTCCTCCTCCTGCTGCCGCCGCCGCCGCTCGCGCTCATCCTGAACCTGGTCCAGAGGGTGGTCCTAAACCAGGAGAGGAGAGAAAGATCAGAATCATTAGAGAACAGTCTATCAGTGTCATCTGTAAAATGCGAAATACTAAAAAATATATTTAGAAAGAATTAATAACGCAACAAACATACAAAACATCAAAATTCTTCTGTAGTCCTGTGGCTTTAATATTTAATTTGTTTTACAATCGTTTTTGTTTTTAGTTAATGTTTTAGTAGTTAAATGTTTTAATGTTTTTTAGTTAATGTTTTAGTTAATATTTTATGTATTTTATTTCAGGGTGAGGGGTTGTCTCAATCTTTAATAAGATATATTGCTTGTATGCAATATGATGCTTGTGAGGATGTTTTTTGACAGATTCAAATGATCGAGTAAAAAATAACAGAATAACAGAAATAAGGCACAGATTTGACATTTTTTAATCATATTGAAGCGAAAGAAAACTAAATCAAAATCAAATAAAAAAAATAAGAAAAAAGAACTAATAAAAATATGGAAGCTGAGAACGGCTAATTTTGTCATGATAGCTTATGGTGTTGTCTTTATCACCTGTGAGTGCCAGCGGCCTCGTCCGTCTCTGATTGGTCGCCTCTGGCCCCGCAGCTCCTCCTCCCCGTTACCATAGCAGCTGTGTGGCGAGCGAGCACGGCGGTCCAGACCGAAATCAGAGGGCGAGCGAGGCATCCTGCCGCCCCCACCATCGTAACCCGACCCAGAGGGCCTTGACTTCCTGTCAATTACACAGAATGGACCAATCAGAGAGGAGGGGGAGGAGTCTGTGTGTTGTTTATTGAATAACTAAACAATAAAGCTTTTCAATTTTTTTTTTAATATCATATAAAATCAATCAGAACTGATCAAGTCTGATTGATTCTTTAGTGCAAACAAATGTGAACGCGGAGCGGAGGAAATGACACAGTTTGTTCAGCTGTTTTCTGAATATACGGTAAATATATCTAATAAATAATACATCCTCTCACAGCTCACTTTAGTATAAATGTAAAACTAACACATCAAAGTTCAAGGTCCACCTAGGAGCCTTTTCTTTCTGGAGCTTTCACAACTATCACAGCTGAGCATTGGAGGAAGAAGCATCAACATCAAAAATCACATATTTCACTGGATTATAATTATTGATGCCTCAATGTGTTCATCACTTTAATGTTGCAGCTGGTAAAGATGGAGCTCATTTAAATGACTTCATATAATTTAATCTACACAACATCAGTATTATTGATCACACTTTGTTTTAGTTATCGGAACCTGAAAAGTAACTGCAGCATTAAAATAAATGTAATGCAGTAGAAGTTTTAAGTAAAACAAAAATACTCAAGTTGTAGCACAAGTTTGAGTAAATGTACTTAGTTACTGCCCAGACATGAAGCTGCTGAATGAACATCAACAACAGATAATAAATTAATATCACTATTACTTTACATTACCATTACTTTATATTACTATTAAGCTTCAGCATAAAGTATTGAACAAACAGAAATATGAAGAGTTCCTTACAGTTTGTCTGTCGGTTTTTTGAAGCTTCACATCAACGACACGCTCAGTCTGCATATACATACATACATACATACACACACACACACACACACACTCAGCAGGTTTATAACTGGAATCTGGATCATAACTGAAGACCCGCCCACTGAAGTTCAAGCTCCTCCACCTCCTGACTCAGGCTGCCTCACATCTGTGCTGCTAGCTTGTGCTTTGTTAGCCCGTGTGTGTTGTCAGTCTCTGTGTGTATTATTAGCTTGTGTTAGCCTGTCTGTGTGTTTTTAGCTTGTGTTAGCCCATGTGTGGTTAGCCTGAGTGAGTGTTGTTAGCTTGTGTGTGGTTAGCCTGCTTGTGTATTGTTAGCTTGTGTTAGCCCCTGTGTGTGTTGTTAGCTTGTGTTGGCCTGTGTGCATGTTTTTAGCTTGTGTCTGCCTGTGTGTGTGTTGTTAACTTGTGTTAGCACTTGTGTGTGTTGTTAGCTTGTGTGTATGTGTTATTAGCTTGTGTGTTGCTAGCCCTGCACGTGTTGTTAGCCTGTGTGCATGTTGTTAGCTTGTGTTAGCATGTGTATATGTGTACTTAGCCTGTGTGTGTTAGCGTGCGGCTGTATTTAGCAGTAATCTTCTCTGAGCTGCAGGCTTATAAATCTGTTAATCTGATTACAGCGGGGGGGTCACACAGACAGACAGTAATTAACAACAAACCAAACTAATTAACAATCTGACTTTAAAGGAGCACTTTGACTTTTTGACTTCACTACATTCATGTCACACTCAAGGTGTTTTTAGGGGCGGGGCCCCTGTTACAGGTGTGTTGCAGCCTGTGTGAGGACGACTGAAACACCTGGACTGACAGAGGACGACACGTTGGCCATAACCAAGTCGGGGACTTTTAGACAGTTTGGAGACTTCTGGGTGACGGAGTCTGTCTGTTTATATTCAGTCTGACGGAGACTCGCAGGTCAACACGTTGCATCCACAACAAAAGTAGTAATAATAATAACTCAGAAGTTCTGTAAGAAATTATAATAACCAAGTCCTTTCTATTCAAGTACTTAACTGTATTTCCAATTGATGTTTTATTCTTCTACTCAACTGCATTTGTTTGACACCTTTAGTTACTTTACAAATTATATATATTAATGTAACTAATACGCAAAATCATAAATTGCAGTAGTCAGCAGTAAAATTTGCACCTCAAGCACCTACATCATTAAAGTATTGAATAAATGCTATTAACACAATGGCAGGGATCATTCTGCATACTGAGTACTTTCTCTTTTGCTGATAATGCTTCAGTACTCGTATTTAACAAACTTTTGAATGCAGAGTACTTTTGAATGTGACAAGTGTTTACAGTGTTGTACTGCTGAATCCTTCCTCATCATTCATGGTTCACAGTGAAAACATCGCCACATGAATGAATTCATAAATTATTTTCTGCTGCCTCCTGATGTGTTTCACCTTTCTGCTTTCACACCTAACAAAACCTGAATTTTACTAAAATAAAACTAAAAGTTCAACTTCAGTCTTGACATCATCAGTTTGCCACAAGGTCCAACTTATTTATTTTCTGAAGCTTTCAACCAACATCTTGGTGTTTAAACGTGTTTCCTCCAATGCTCAAGCCAAATTTCTCCCAAAGGAGACAAAAAAAGAAAATCCAATCAAATCTATGTCATTTCAGTCATGTGATCAGAAGTAGTCAGCTGATAATAACTAGATCATTTCTATGACAACTGAATCAGATGAGACTGAAAGCTCTGGAAAAAACTAGTAAGTGGAACATGTGAGAAGTATTTGTTTGTCTCTCTCTTTGGGTTCCACAGAGTTCTACTGACCGCTCAGTGGCCCCATTGCTTAGAGGCCCCGTGGCCCCCAGCAGCCCCTGCATTGGTGGGTGAGGAACCCCGTGTGAGCTGTAGTTGACAGAGTAAAAGTCCCCCGACTGAGTGAGAATCTCCTGCTTCTTCCTGCAGACATTACAAACCCACATCACCTGAAAACAAACAGAAATACACAGTTTTGACTGTATGTTTATTTGCTTATGACTCAGACTGTTAAAATGATTCAGATATATGTTTTATATAAAGTCTGAATTAATTCCTGGAAACTAATTAGAATATTAAAAGAAAACTCTTCATGAAAAAATTCTGGGTTTTTGATGTAGAATCAGTTTAAACACTCAGAGTGTTAACGATCCAAATTAAACTGTTAAAGACTGTTGTGTGATCATTGACTGGATGATTCAGAGCCTGACAATCCTGATTCTGTAACAAGATGAATTCTGTTGCCTCATTGGCTGATTTTCCTCTCGTTTGAATTAAAATAAGTGTTAAAGACTGATTGAGTTTTTACAGAACATGTGGCTCCATCTACTGTTCAAGCACAACTACAGCAGCTACTCAGCTGCTCCACATGACACTTTAAGTACTAATGATTGACCAGTTATTGATGAAGGAATGAATGTGTGTTCATTCATGAACACATTGTAATATGTTGAAAGTGTGTACATGTGAACACTGAAACTGTTTTTTCTTTGTTCTGTTCAGACTGAACAGCAACAGATCAGAGGACAAAATCTACAGTTTGAGTTCTTTAAAATATATATTCTCAACAGGTCACATATGTGCAGAGGACATATTTAAAGAGGTCTGAAATCAAAGGATCTGATGCTGGACTGGTCTCTATGTCTGAACATGGCCGCACATTTTCTACTGTATCTACTTCACGTATTTCTCTATCATACATAGATGGACTGTACATTTTCTTCTTCTGCTCTCTGTTGATATTAGGTGACCGTCTGAAGCTGTCCGACCATGTTCTCCAGATCTGCTCTGTCCTATAGGTGGGATTTTGTTTTCTACATGTTAGTATATTGCTGATGTTTGTAATTAGAACAAAAAAAGGACAGCATTTTCACGCTGGAAGTGGTGCAGGAGTGAACTGAACTATCAAATTACCAATAGTAAAAAGACCCTGCCAACCCACACTGACCTTATTGGCTCTCAGAGGGACACGCCCCCCACAGCGGGCGCAGAAGCGGCTCTGACAGTAGCAACAAGCACGGCCACAGCCGCTGGCGAACTTTGTCTTGCGACAGACGCCGCAGGTGGAAGACTCCGCCCTCAGAGTCTGAGCCGGCTGAGGCTCCTCCCCCAGCTTCTTCACCTGGTCCTTATACAGCTCAAACTGCTGATGTAACTTCCTGTGGACAGGTCAGATAGGGAAGTGTCAGATTGGTGACTCTCGATGGACGACAACCTGTCAGGTGAGGGTCATGTGGCCCACAGAGCCCGCTGAAGGTGACAGGAGGCTAGCTTTTGGTAGCATTGCTAGCTTGTCTACTTGCTGCTCTTTTCTTTCACCTCATGTAGTTTTGACAGATATGTTTTTGTTCTTCTGTGCATATTTCGCTCAGTAGACAACAAAATACCTGACTATTTCTGACTGTTGGCATCATGTCTCAGTCTGGATGAGTAGTTCAAATAATCAGTTCTTAAGACAGGTTCAATAAAGTCACCAGGTTTGATCTGATTCTCTTCTGTGGCTCTAACGATGACACAGGATGACATCACCAAGAGTGTCCAATCAGCGACCTGTCGGTCCATGTGACTTGATGCTGTCCACTGTGTAATGAGGGAACCATAAAATGGAAACACTGACACACTTCAGACTTCAGACAGAGTCTGACAGGATCTCAGTTCTTAGGAGGTTCTGATCTTCACAGACAATCAGCTTCTGTCTTCACTTCATGTTTCCTCATCTTGGTTTACTAAAGTCAGTGAGCTTTTACAGACAACAATGGTTATAAGTCTTCTGTTACAAACACTTATATGTTCAAAAGAAAAGAGGAAAAAGGTTGATAGCTTGGGTGATGTTGGGACCTGGAGAAGGTTGTTTCATGTTGCTGTTAGCACTTAGAAATGAGAGAAAAAGATGCCTGAACTAGAACTTGACTGAGAAAAAGTTTTCCTCAGTATCAAAGTGATCCAGTGAGAGTTGTCTGTAATTCCATGATATACTGTGAACAGGAGCCACCAACAGGAGCCTATAAGGAGCAGCTAACAGGAGTCGATAATTTGGAGCAGCTAACAGGAGCCGATAATTTGGAGCAGCTAACAGGAGCCGATAATTTGGAGCAGCTAACAGGAGCCACTAAGAGAAGCAGCTAATAGAATCTGCTAACAGGAGTAGCTAACAGGAGACGTGTAGCGCGAACTTTAGTTCTAAAACTTCGAGAATGACTCTCTCCCAAATAATAAAAATAACAATAATGATATACTGACAATAATATAAAGTATAATAATATAAATAATGTCTTTTTTCATGTTCTTGTTTTTTACTCACGTCTGTGACTCGTTGTCAGTCGGACTTTTAACCTGCAGAACTTCAGACACGTTGGCTGCAACATTATTGACCAACTGACTGAACCCCAAGAACGGATTCCACCTGTCCAGGTAACACAGACAGTCAGCTGACAGGAAGCGGATTCACTGCCAGGCAGTTTGGGAAATGGGAAGTAGTTAAATAAGGTTGCCAGTTTGGGAAACAGGAAGCAATTTGAGGTTGTCAGTTTTGGTAACAAGAAGCAGTGCCCAGGAAAGGTGAACTCTGGGAGATGAAGCTCTAACTGAGGTACTTACGAGGCAGACAGAGGTTTCACTTCCTCCTGATCCCTGCAGGCACATGATGATGATGATGAAATAAATGATGACAGAACAGAAACAATCATAAAAACTGACGCATCAAATAATCAAAAACATGAATTAGATAAGGAAACAAGTTGCTGATCAAACAGTTTCATGTTTTTCCACTGTAAATCATTGAAATTTGTTAGAGCATCAGTAGATCAGCTTCACTTCTGATTGGATGATGAAAAAAAATTGGTGGTGCTTCTCCTCACTACTTTTTTTCTGATCAGGTAAGAATATAAAACACAGTGTGTCCGTGTGTGTGCATGTCTATGTATATACAATAATTAGCAGAAAAGCATCCAAATTTGGCAACACTGATCACTACCCTCCAACCCAACAACCCCCCCCCCCACAGACACACACACACAATCTCTCTAATTGGATTTAACGAGTAAAGCTGCAAAAGTCTTTAGTTTCACTAAAACCACCAGCAGAGAGTTCAGTCTCAGTCTTAACAACACAAACCATCAGCTGATCAGGAATCAATAATCGGTAATCAATCCGTCAGTTAAAAACACATGATCAGTCACAATAACATTAAATCACTTGAGTCTGCAGAGCAACATCCAGCAAGACATTCTGGGTAATGTCTCCAGGTGCTATGATTTATGACCTTACCCAGAATGCTTTGCATCTACTGTATACTTTCTTTACTGTCTATATGAAGCCTCATTCAGACAGTTGTGATTTTACTGTGTGTGTGTCTCATTTTTCTCCTCAGTAATAATCTCAATGAGCTGTTTCTCTGTGAACTGGCTGCTCCTCACTTCAACCCTCTTCTTCTGCTTTAAACTGGATCTCTCAGATTTTTCCTTCTGTTTCATCAGCTCAGAGTCAAATTTGACTTTTCTGTGAAAATACAGGAAGTTGCACACGTTAATGGTAATCTGATAGATGCTAACATGCTAACATCAACATATAAGCCTAAAGTTTAAATCCATCAGGAAATCAAGAGCTGGTAAATGCGGCTCCTGTCAGCGGCTCCCGTTAGCAGCTCCCGTTAGCGGCTTCCATTAGCCAGTGCCGTCAGCGGCTCCTGTTAGCCGGTATTGCTGTCAGCGGCTCCTGTTAGCCAGTGCTGTCAGCGGCTCCTGTTAGCCAGTGTTGTCAGCGGCTCCCGTTAGCCAGTGCTGTCAGCGGCTCCTGTTAGCCAGTGTAGTCGGCGGCTCCCGTTAGCCAGTGCTGTCAGCGGCTCCTGTTAGCCAGTGTAGTCAGCGGCTCCCGTTAGCCAGTGCTGTCAGCAGCTCCTGTTAGCCAGTGTAGTCAGCGGCTCCCGTTAGCCAGTGCTGTCAGCGGCTGTCAGTGGATTCATGGAGGTTTATTCTGGATGGACCTCACAGATGGTGAAATCCTCAGGAAGTGTACATCACACTGAATGAGATCAACATGTGTTTCATGTCTGTGAGCTCCGATTTGACTCAGTTTTGACTCCGATTCGCCTCCTGCTGTATCTTTGCCTCCCTTCAACTCTCTGGCGCCCCCCTGAAGAGGCTTTAGTCTCTGTCCGGCTGAGTGTCTGTTACAGACATGTTGTGAAGTTGACGGACATCTGACAGTAAAACTCGCTCCTCAGATCTCAGATCTGTGGACACAGTTCGTCATGTTTGAACTCAGCAGTTCAGCTGCAGTTAATGACCGACCGGCAGAAAACAACACACCAGACACACAACTGCAGAGTCAGATATGAATCAACGAAGCAACTGGATAGAAAACTTACTATTAAGAGTCCAAACAAACAAATGTTTTATTTTGTCTGATTTAAAACCCAAAAATATTCTGTTTATAATCATGTGATGACAAAGAAAAGCTACAGAATAAATGAAAGATGAAAAAAATCTTACGATTAATTTTCTGTCAGTTGACTGACAGTTGCAGCTCTGAAGAGCCTGTTTGTACATAATCACTAACATGAAAGTAAGGATGAAGAACAACAGCAGCACATAGACAGGAAACTACATCATCTACCTTCATAATAAAAGCCCATGCGTCTCCTCCGCAGCAACACACAGAAGAAACAAAGCACACACACCTTGGCCGCGCAGCGGCTGTCAATCAAACACATGTGACGACTCGTTTTCCCTAAAAACAACATTAATGGCGGCTTTGTTGTGTCTGAACAGAAAAGAAGCCGCCTCATCTGGACGCAGCCTTCATCGACACAGTCTGCTGGGAAACAGTGTGACGACATCACTTCCTCCCATGTTCCACTGAAATAACCTGCCAACAGGTGCTGGTGCACAGTGACTCACAGACCTCAGATCGGTGTCAAACATCATCATCCATGTTGTGTGTTAGTCAGCTGACTGAAGTAAACAACACATTTATATGAGTCACAAACAGAACATCAACTAAACAACACGCAGACTTTGGCTGAATATTAGGTTTTAAACTGACTGGAGGTCAGAGGTCACCTTTTTACGTCACTGGGAGCTTTGGGAACATTAAGAACAATCGTGATTCATTTTCAGTCATTTTTCTCTGCGCTGTTAGTTTTAACTTGAAAATTCACACCAGAGGCGCTGTGCTATTTTTTGTGTGACTCATCAAAGCAGCTGAACACTGATCAATAATCAATGATGGCAGGTGAACCCCGCCCCTCCTTACTTGAGCATGCTCAGTTCCTTCTCCTCCTCCTTCTTCTGCCTCTCCATCACCGACAGGATGATGCTCCGCTCCTCCTCCGTCAGGTGGCTCAGGTCCGGCAGCTCCGGGCCCGGCGCGGCCCCGGCGGGCGGCCCGGACATCCCGGCGGAGAGCCGCTGGAAGAGGCGGAGCGGTCAGTCGGTCACCGCCGGTACAGACGACTGAATAAGGGTGATAATAATAATATTGATGGCGGTGGTGGAGGTGATGGAGGCCGCGGGGCTCCACGTTTCCCAGCCGGCACAGTGCGCGGCTCTGTGGCCGCTCCGGAGCCTCGAGGCTCGGCCCGGCGGCGGACACAGAGCCGCTCCGGCTGCACCTCCAGCCGCCATCATCCACCTGTTCGTCCGGTCCTCCCTCCGCCTCCGGCCGCTCACTCACCGACAGGCGCAGCGGCGTCCTCTCGCCTCTTTACTCCGCAGTCATGTCGCCTCCTCCGGGGTTCAGCTCCGGTCGGCTCTCCATCCCGACGGCCGTCACCGTCCGCTCCTCCCCGGCGGTCCGGGCCTCTTGCTCGGCCTGCTGGTGTGGCGGCGTCCCGCTGCAGAGCCTCGTCGTTCAGCAGTAATGGAGGAGGAGACGGAGAGAAAACAGTTAGGGGCCGGGGGCGGGGCCGCGGCGTGACGTCAGCACGCACAACAACGATCAGCTGGGGGGGCGGAGGGGGTCAACACAAGCAGACCAACAAATAATCAATCAGTCAATAAGCTGATAGATGAGACTGAACCCAGATCAGCTCAGCCAAGCACAGACAGTTCATTAAAAGGAGACGAGAATATTCTGGACCTCCAGGTCCACCAGAGTCCCCAAGACCCTCTGAGTCCACACAAGTCCACCAGAGTCCCGAGTCCCCCTCGAGTCCACCTCGGTCCCTGAGTCCCCTGAGTTTTTAAGAGGGTTTGGCCAGATGGATGCCACAGGAAGTCTTTTGAGTGCCCCAAGTCCATCTGTCTGTCTCTAATAAGAAACTTACCTGTCTTCTTCTCTGTGGACAGACTTCTCCCGTGGACGGAATCTGTTGACACTTGAAAGTCACATTTCAAAATGTCGACAGCTTCATGTAGACGTGGTTTAATCCAAGTTCAGATACGTTTGAAGGAAGAAACAGAAGAGTTGATTTACAACATGGTGAATAATAACACGTGTTTAGATGAACACTGTGTCAGACAGTCTGATTCTGAATCTGTGATGTTATGTTTCCTTATTTATTCGTCTGTGTAAAATCAGAGGGCTGCACAGTGGTTAGCACTGGCCCCTCACAGCTAACCTCACAGCCGGTTTGCGTCCCGGTTAGGACGCTTGGGATCTCTCTGTGTGGAGCTTGCATGTTCTCCCTGTGCAGCGTGGGTTTTCCTCCCACAGTCCAAAAACATGCTGAGGTTAACTGAATATTCTAAATTGTCCGTAGGTGTGAATGTGAGTGTGCTGTTTGTTGTTTGTCCTGTGTGTGGCCCTGCGATGGACTGTTGACCTGTCCAGCGTGTCCCCTGCCTTCGCCCTAAGTCGGCTGGGATAGGCTCCGGCCCCCCCGCGACCCTGCAGAGGATTAAGCGGCGTACAGATAATGGATGGATGGATGTAAAATCAGATTGTTGCTGGGCAGTAAGTTTGACTGCAGTTCCTAGCAATGTTCAGGTATCGTTGCTATTTTTGAAGTCAGTTTGACTAATTCCAGTAAAGAGATATTTTTCACTGTATTTTATTTTCTTACAGTATGGACCAGAGAAGGACTCACCTGGACTCACTGCCTCCACCTGTTGTGATGTCAAAACAACTATCAACACAACATTTTCAGTTTTTGCTGACAGCTGCTGATTTTAATGCTGAAACGGTGACAATGTGCTGCTGCAGACTGTGTGGCTGCTCTCACCTGTGAACACGATGGCCGAACTGAACAGCAACGGGTTCAGTAGAACTTCAGCCCACTCTGAGACCTGGTCCATCCTGTTAAAGTGCTACAGCAGCTGGAGGCAACCACTCATTTGATCATAGTGACGTTAAAAGTCATCACATGGAAACATGAAATTAGAGCTGAGAACACAGAAAAATAACCAACAACTATTTTAATAATCGATTAATAGTTCATGTCATTTTAAAGCAAAAATACTAAGATTCCAGACTCACCAATTGGAATATTTTCTGCATTTCTTTGTCATCTATAACAGTGAGCTGAATGTCTTTGAAGATGTCATTTTGGATTCAGAGAAACTCTGATGGGTGTTTCACCTCATGTCACTTACAACATTAGACCAGGATATTTTTAATGTACTGGACCATAAAGACGCTCAGAACATGACATACAGCTGCTTCTGACAGACAATCATTCATCTGATTGGCTGGTTGTGTGACGATGAAAGTTATAATTACAGCTGAGGCTGATGGGATTCAGCTCATTGGTTCATGTTGGTGGTGCTTCATAAAAAGTCAGAACATTTTCAGCTTTAATTGGAGGCTCTGACACAATAAAATATGTTCAATATAATGAATATATGTACTGTCAGTTGTCCAGTGGTTTACAGTCAGTAACTGCCTGAAGCCGGGACTGAAGAGAACGTCTGTCATAAACAGCAGACTCTTGGTTTCTTCTTGCTCTGTCAGATGTGAACCGATCAGTTTCACTTCCTGCTTCCTGTGACTGAGTAGCTTCAGTCATGCTGTGTTGTGTCATGTGTCGCTTCATATTTGAAACTTGTGTGAAGCTTTTACCACAAACTGGGCAGATAAAGGGTTTTTCTCGTGTTTCTCCAGTGTGTTGCGCCATGTGTCGTTTCAGATTTCCTCCTTGTGTAAATCTTATGCCACAAACAGAGCAGATGAACGGTTTCTCTCCTGAATGAGTTCTCAGGTGCTTCTTCAGAGCACCACTCGCAGTAAAGCCTTTACCACAAACAGAGCAACTGAACGGTTTCTCTCCTGTGTGAATTCTCATGTGTGCCTTCAGATTGTGCTTGTGATTAAATTTGTTACCACACTGATGGCAGCTAAATGGTTTCTCACCTGGTTCTACCGCTGAGTTCTCCTCAGTTTGGCTTTCATCGAGCTCCGACTGCTCACTGCCACACTTGTGTCGTCTAAATCCCGAAAGCCAAGTGAATTTTTTATCACAAATGCTGCAGCTGAACTGTTTCTCTCCTGTGTGGACGGCCATGTGTTGAGTCATGTGAACCTTTTGTGTAAAACCTTTACCACAAAATGGGCAACTAAACGGTCGCTCACCTGTGTGAAGTCTCTCATGCGTTTTCAGATTTACCATTCGGCCAAATCTTTTCCCACACTGAGAGCAGCTGAATGGTTTCTCTCCTGTGTGACTCGTCATGTGGCCCAGCAGTGACCTCTTGCAGCCGAATGTTTTACCACAATCAGAGCAGCCGAATGGTCTCTCTCCTGTATGAATCCTCACGTGTGTCTGCAGATGTTCTTTGCGGCCAAATATTTTCCCACATTCAGAGCAGCTGAATGATTTCTTGCCACTGTTACATCCTGTATCAATGTCAGGGACTTTCATAGAGTTTAAACCTGACTGCGGTTCCCTGATCTCCATCCAAGCATCACCGATTTCTACCTTGAATTGAGAAAAGTCTTCACTCTTATCATCGGTGTCTGGTTGTAAATGACTCTCTGGCTTAAAGTTCCTGGCTGGTTCTGATCCTCCGCACTCGTCTCCATCAGCTTCTGTTTCCACCTGTTCACTTTGTCTCCGATGAAGCCGTGAGGACGGAGGTTTCTCTTCGTCCTCGTCTTCGCTCTTCACAGCCACAGGAGTGAACGTGAACTTGGTGCTATGAGCCTCCTCCAGGCCTGGAAGCTGCTCTCCCTCCTGACTGCTCCAGAGTTCATGAAGCTGTGCGGACTCACCACCGCACTTGTGTCTTTTCAGCTGATAAAGCCAAGTGAATCTTTTGTCACAAACATTGCAGCTGAATCTGTTCTCCTTTGTGTGGACAGACATGTGTTGTGTCAGATGTCCTCCATGTTTAAAACTTTTACCACACACTGAGCAACTGAACGGCCTCTCTCCTGTGTGAATTCTCATGTGTATGTTCAGATTGTCCTTGCGGCTGAATATTTTTCCACACTCAGAGCAGCTGAATGATTTCTCACCGGTCTCTGCCTCTCTGGTGTCCTCAGTTTGACTCTGATGAAGCAGTGAGGACTCACAAACACACTGATGACTTTTGAGCTGAGTATACCACGTGAATCTTTCATCACAAAAACGGCAACTGAATCGTTTCTCACCTGTGTGGACGGACATGTGGTATGTCAGATTTACCTTCTGTGTAAAACTTTTACCACAGAATGGACAGCTGAACGGTTTTTCTCCTGTGTGAGTTCTCATGTGTATCTTCAGATGTGGGCTGCGGCCGAATATTCTCCCGCACTCAGAGCAGCTGTATGTTTTCTTTCCAGTTTTACATCTCATATCACTGACAGGGACTTCAATAATTTTCAATGAATTTAAAACTGACTGAGGTTGTCTGGTTTCAGTCAAATCATCATCACTGGCATCAGTCTTAAGTTCTGAAGAGTGTGAAGTCTTGTTGACAGTATCAGGTTGTAAATGTCTATCTGGATTTAAGTTCCACACTGATTCTGACTGACTGGTCCAGAGCTCCTCGTGTTCCATTTTAATGTGTGGGGGCTTTGGCTCCTCCTGCTCCAGACTGGTTCTCCACTCCTGCTGCTGAGGGGGAACCTCTTCTTTACTCACCAACAGCTGCTGGACGTCTGCAGGAAACAATAAACACAGAGAGAGAAAGTCCAACTGGTTAATCATGTTAATCATTGGAAATTGGGAATCATCCCAAATAAGGAAAAAGGATTGAGATTATATTTTTCAGCTCTATTGCTTAACCCTAGATGGAACACATTCTTCCAGAAGATATCCCCCATTTGGTGTTTTCATGATGGTGGTGGAGAACATTGCCATGGGTGTTCAGCCACCTCAAGAGCCCTTAAATTATGTTATAAACACTGGAATCTACTACATGACCCAGAGAACCTCTTGACCAATAAAGACCAATAAGACCAAGGCTACCTATGACCCTCTCAAGGACTACGAGTACTACCTAAAGGAGCAACTGAACCACCTGAAATACCTAAACTAAAGGTAAGGACTAAATTACCACTAGATCCACCTCAAGGATCACTAAAACCCTCTCGCTATCCACAAGCACCACCTACAGAATCTCTCAAAGGA
The DNA here is from genome assembly GCA_025331565.1 of Holacanthus passer. Lineage (NCBI taxonomy): Eukaryota > Metazoa > Chordata > Actinopteri > Pomacanthidae > Holacanthus > Holacanthus passer. The sequence goes on along the minus strand of JAFREQ010000186.1, from coordinate 182,234 downwards.
AAATAAGAACCACCTAAAACCCCCTGAATTGCCTTTCGGTTCTCTAAGTGACAAAGTAAATCCTACAAGAAATTCTCTGAAGTTTAATTTTTTCTTGGAACAAATGCACGACTACACACTTATCTTTTAAAGAGCATTTTAAACTCAACACTATACTTGACTTTGTTCCCCCTTTTTTCCTCCAAGTATGTTAAATAAACATGTTTACATTGTTCCTACCTGGACCTTCATCATCTTCACTCTTCACAGCCACAGGAGTGAATGTGATCTTGGTGAAATCAGCCTCCTCTGGCCCTTGACGGGTCCAGAGTTCCTCCTGTTCCTCTTTAATGTGTGGGGGTTCTGGGTCCTCCTGGTCCAAACTGGGGTTCCACTCATCTTTACTCACCAACAGCGGCTGGACATCTGCAGAGAACAGTAAACACATGCAAACATCAGGAAAGAATCACTGACCCCTAGAACCTTGTAAAGGATCAAACTGTCAGCTAAAACCTCATCCAGTTAAACTAGAATCATGTAAAGGTTCCCCTAGAATCTCCGCAATGACCGTGACAATCTCCTAAAAGAGGTCCTTAAGCTGAACCTATAAAAGCTCAATGATCACAAGCACTAACTCAAGTATCCCACCAAAATCCTCAATGACTGCTAGAATATCAGAGTCCCAGAGTCGACAGGCATCTGCAGAGAAAATTAAAGGCACAGACATCAGGAAACAATGCAGGAAATTACACCTCTTGAACTTCTTTGATGAACACTAGAACCTTCAAAATGAAAGTAAAACCATCAATGGGGTTCTTAATACCTCCTTGGTGACCATAACCACCACTTAAATGGCCACTAAAACCTTCGAAGGAACCTCTAGAACCTCGTAAAGGATCAAACTGTCAGCTAAAACCTCCTCCAATGAAACAAGAACGATGTGAAAGTCCTGTTATTTCTTTCTTCCTGTATCAACACTATAATTGAAGTGTTTGTCTTACTCTACATTTAACATTCTACTCTTCTATTTCTTTAAATCTAATTTTTATTCTATTCTTCATTAATTTCTTTGTCATATTTCTAGAATTCCTGTATGTTTGCATGCAGGGGGCTACAAACTGCACTGTACTGTGCAACCCTGGATTCCATAATGACAACAGAGCTGGACTCTTAGCCTTGAATGGGAGTCTGTGGGTAAAGTGTCACATTGCAATCATTAATTGGATGAAAAGAAGTATTTATTATATTTGTGAATTCCCCCACTGTGGGAAGCTGTGTAAAGGTTTATCTTATCTTACCTTATCTTTTTTATACATCAATATATGTCTGAATTAATGACCATTTTAGATTATTTTTATTCTATGTACAGGATGTACTGTTCTCTTGTAAATCCATACATTACTTACTGGGTGGAGATAATCCATTTGTCATGATACAGAAAAGAGCTCTAAGAATTGTAAACTGATCAGATTATTATGAACCAACCAGCACAATATTTATTGCACTAACTTACATGCTTTAAATTTTTGGGACCTAGTTGATCTTAAAACTGAACATATAATGTGTAAAGTGCAAAACAATTCATTCAATTCATTCTAACTGTATTCAGATAGTTTGAAAATGAGAGTCATTATGTACTTAGAGAAACAGAAATCAATAGTAAGAAGAAATATAAAAAAAAAAGAAGAAAAAAAAGATGTGGAATACTTGTGACAAGATTCAAAATGTTAATTTCACTTTGCAAACTTAAAAGAAATGTTTAAAAATAAGGTGTCAGATAAACTGAAGTCACATCATGATGGCGGTTTTTGTCTGTTTGTTTTTGTGTAGCTTAAATTTAAAGTGAAAAAGTTGCCTATTACAATTTGTTCTGTAAAAATCAAACTTCAGTCAAATCCTGTTCGAATGTTTTGAATTTAGTTTATTTTTCTTTTAATTAATGGTTTACTGATTATTTATTTAAGATAAATGATGACTTACTTTTACTGACTTAAATGTTTATTATCTGTTCATCTGCTGATTGTTTTCTTGGTTATTTGACTGTTCAATCTATGAAAAGTCAAAAGAAAAAGTCGAAACAGGTGAATTATTTTCTTTATTCAACCAAGAATCAAAAACCAGAGAAAATAATTTATATCGATAAATATGATTAAAAATACAGCAAATCCTCAAATTTGAGAAACTGAACCGTGACCATGATTCATTTATTAAAATGATGATTGATTTTCTTTTCATTGACGAATCAATCGATGAACTGATCATTTCAGATAATTCAAAACTTTTCTTGTTTGTTTGTTAGCATGTTAGCATTATTAGCCCGCAGATAGAGTCGTGTTAAAGACGACTTTAGCTTCGTGCTAACAGAGGGCACGAAGCTAAGCTTAGCACAGTGAATAATGCACATTCAAACTGAAGTAAAACTAAATGTTCCGGAGACAAACTGACTGAACGCAGCTAGCGTTAGCTTAGCGTCATTAGCAGAGCAGTGAACCTGTTTCCAGCAGAAAAAACAAACCTGCTGTTCTTCTCAGCTTCGGTCCCGGTTTGAAAACCACATCCAGCAGTTCACGGTCCATCAGGTCTGACCATGAAACTGGACTGTTTGAGTCCAGATTCAGATCCAGCTAACGGTTCAATCCGCTGACAGAAGATCTGTTTGTCAAACCCGAAGAAGAAACATCTAAACATCGCTTCCGTTTCAAAATAAAACTCACAGTGATGTTGATTTTCTGACATTCAAGAAACAAGAAAGAAAAACGGGTATAACTGAACTTGTAGCCATTATTACATTTTAAGAAAAAAGAAGACGACGACAACAACAACAACAACAACAGGAACTGAGACTGAGTCTTGACCATAGACTGTATAAAAAAACGACAACCAACAAACCAGATAAAAACAGAATATTTTTGGCCCTAAACACAGAATCCTGATGAGCCGACCACTGTGACTGATCCAGGATCCTGGACCACGTCCAGACTCAGGGGCCACAGAGACCAACACTGGCAGACCTGGACCCCTGAACACACAGGAGCTGAAAACCAACTGGACCAGGACACCAGAGACAAACCCTGCGAGGACCCAGAACAAAAACCACGCCCAGGAAACACTGCAGCAACATCTGGGAGCTGACGTGAGCTGGACCCGAGCCTCCAAAGCTACAGCTGTTAGCTTAGCATGCTAGCTGCAGACAGAGCGACAGAGTTTTTGACGCAGTCAGTCGCTGCTTCACCGACAATGTCAACATCTGGACTTTTGACATTTTCACACATTTTCAAACAATGACAATGAATTTTGTCTCCACACAAAATCATTACGGTTCCAGTTAGCAACAGGAAGCACGTCACTCCTGGTGCTATGTATTTCCTGCTCCTCAAAATAAAAGCCTTATGCTTTCAGTTTCAGAATAATTGGAGGAGCAGACAGAAGCTGATTTACAAAGCAAATCCATCATTTAGAATCAGAATCACTTAGAATCACTTAGAATCAAGAAAAGAAAAAAGAACAAGTACTGCACGTTCTGATAAATTTAATTCCAGAGAATTTTACAATAAACATATGTAATATGTTTTAAAATGAAAAGAGTTGTACAGTGTTGAAAGGAAGAGGATGGATAATTGTTGACACTATAAAGGATAAAGATATGTACAACAAAGATTTGCATTGATGTAAAAACAACACGCAAACTATTCTTATATAGAGAGACTGACTCGATGTGTAAATCCTTTACCACAAAACAAACAACTGAATGGTTTCTCCCCTGTGTGTGTCCTCATGTGTCGGCTCAGGTTTCCATTGTGACCAAATCTTTTCCCACATTCAGAGCAGCTGATCCATTTGTCACCATTTTTACATGTTAAGTCACCTGTAAGGACTTTATTGATTATATGAGACTTAACCTGGCTGAGGTTCCCTGGTCGCTTTCTTATCGTTGTCACCTTAAACTGAAAAAAGTCTTCAGTCTGGTGAGTATCTGGCTTAAAGTTCCTGGCTGGTTCTGATCCTCCACACTCGTCTCCATCAGCTTCTCTTTCCACCTGTTCACTTTGTCTGCGATGAAGCCGTGAGGACGGAGGTTTCTCTTCATCCTCGTCTTCGCTCTTCACAGCCACAGGAGTGGACGTGAACTTGGTGCTACGAGCCTCCTCCAGGCCTGGAAGCTGCTCTCCCTCCTGACTGCTCCACAGCTCCTCCTGTTCCTCTTTAATGTGTGGCAGCTGTGGTGGCTCCTCCTGGTCCAGACTGGGGCTCCTCTGCTGCTGCGCTTCTTTAACAACAACGTTTTGGACATCTGAAGGTAAAGCTGAAACACAAACAGACTATTGATATTAACCAGAGCTGGATAACATTATTTGTTGTCAATGCAGGGATATTCAAAAGAAAAAGAAGTGTTTTGTTGTATTTATGGCTTGAATAAGAATTTTCCAGTTTAGACAAGTATCTATAATAGTAGATCCATCTATCTAAAATAAATAAAATGCAAACTGCAAAGCTGAAAACAGTAGAGAGACAATTATTTAATGTTTGACCATCGGCTTCATTGCTTTTTGTGAATATCTGCTTATGATCCAAAAACACCTGTTTGGATCCTTCCACAGGTAAACAGGTTAATTGGTAACAGGTGATAGGATCATGATTGGGTCTGAAAGGTTCATCCTGGAAAGACTCAGTCGTTCACAAGGATGGAGAGAGGTTCACTGCTTATTTATTACAATATTTCTCAAGGTACAATTGCAAGGAATTCAGGAATTTCCACATCTACACAATCTCATGTATACTATCAACAAAAAGGGGTGCGGCTGAAAACTACTGTTTGACTGTTTTCAAACAGTAGAACAGCTGCAACTGTAACGAGGGGTGTGGTAGGACTCAAATGCACACACCAGAGTAGAGTGAGTTGGTAATGTCCTTTATTTCCACAAATGTAGATCTTTGTTAGGTAAACTCAAACTGAAGGTAGTAACACAGACGTCATCTGTTCAGAAGGTTTCTGGGTCCGTCTGGTGTAAATCTTTCATTTGATCAAATCAAATCCTTCACATATTATCTAAACAGACAGAATGATGTGAACTTTGTTAACCTGCTTATTGGACTAGACCAGTGTGATGTCATCAATTAGTCATGTGACTTCTAAACTGGACTAAGAGGATTACTGTTTCCTGCTTCAGCTGCTGTTTTTATTCTCACAGAGAAAGAAGAGAGGAGAGAGAGAGCGGGAGAGCGAGCCTGTGGATGAACAGTTGACGGATTGATTGACAGATGATTGATTGGTTGACAGATGAAGCTGAATGTGTGTGTGATGTTTCTGCTGCTGATCTGCTATCTGCAGACAGTCGACTCTAGTCTGCCCGACTTCACACCTGCAACAACTCCGCTGCAGGTAGGACAGGTGCATGCTGGGAGAACATGTAATTCATGATCTGAAGCTGATCAATAATACAAACTGCATGCTGATAAAGATGTTGTTTCTCATGTTGTCAGGCTTCGGTGCCTCACGTCGCTGAAGGATTAACTTAAATCAATGTGTAGTCGGCAATGCTGCGATCAAAGAGCAGCTCCGTCCCCTAGAAATTACTTTTCTACATTAATAAATTGTTTTCTCAATAAAGTTGTGATTTCAAACATAAGCACTGGCTGGATGTTCAGAGGAAACATTTGTTTCGTAAAATAAGTGACACATTTACTGTTTGTCTGATGCTGTTGGAATCGACAGTCGCTGCTCTGCTGACCTGCAGCATCTCGGCGTCAGTTTTTCATCGGTTGCTTCATCAACTCTAAAGCTCAACTTGCTATGAAAGAACTATGTGCTGCCATTAAACAACAAACTATACATCTGGACAGAGTCTTTATTGTTGCAGATGACTTCAACCACTTGAACCTAAAGACTGTACTCATCATGTCTCCTGCTCCACTAGAGGAGCCCAGACCTGGACCCTGCTGAGGCCTACAAAGTCGTCCCCACCCCAGTTGGAACACCTCTCATTGTTCCTACTCCACAAACACACACCACTCATCACACATGTGAAACCGCAAGTGTGGACAGTTCAAGCGTTGTCAGAGGGAGGAGACTGTTCTGCAGCACCGGTTTGAAGACACAGACAGAAGTGTGTTTGCCACTTGATTATATCAACAACAACAGTGTCACCACCCTCAAACAAAATACAACATTTCCAAATCAGAAGCTGTGGTTGAATAGAGAGTTCTGCCTACTGTTGAGGACACGTGTCACTGTTTTCAGATCGGACCACATGCAGGTTTACAGTTCATCCAGGGTGAACCTGAAGAGGGGCGTCAGCACAGCTACAGGCTCAGGACCGAGGGGCACTGCAACAATAACTCCAGCCTCCGCTGCATGTGGCAAAGTATCCAGGCCATCGCACATTACAAACCCACCAACACCACTTCAACAACCAGCAACACCTCCCTACTTGATGAGCTTTCATGAACACTGTGACGACCAGGAGGCGACCATCAAGGATGCGCTCCTAGAGACATTCTCCCCCACACACGTGTTGCACCGAGTGGGACTGAGGGGCGAAAGTCTGCCGGTCCTGACGGTGTCCTCGGACACGTGCTAATGGTCTGAGTTGGACAGCTGAATGAGGTTCGGATCAACAGCTTCAACCTGTCACTGACCCAAGCAGCTTTCCTCCACACATGCTTTAAATTACACCAACAGTCAAATAAACTAACCAAGCGATCCCGTACGAAGATAATTAGGATCAATAATTACAATTAAAACCAAATAATTCATTTGTTAAAGTTTTAGAAAGTTTTCATGCGTTCAGTCCCCCGGGGGACACCCTGGGGGACAGGGGCTGTGGTGGACTTCCAGTTGTTTATGGATCTGGAGCGGTGCCTGTCAGAGAGATAGAATCTGCAGCAGGTGAGCGCTGTACCTCCGAAACCAACAGTAGAACACAGAACAGTGTGGTTGAAGGTGAGGATGAGGATGATGAGGATGATGAGGAAGGAGTCAGAGGACAGGAAAAGATCCTTGTAACTTCAAGCGTGCCAATATTTTAAAAATGTAATTTAAATGTTCCTGTTCTTTGTCAGGCTGAAGTTTCAGTGAAGTCTGGGTCAAACATCGTCACCTCGAAGAAGAAGAACAGATTCAGTCGACTTCCTGGTCTCTGTCGACGGCTGAAGAGACGCAGAGTCACCGTCCTGGTAAAAACTCACATCTCCTGCAGTTTAGGAGGCTAAATGATGCTGAGAGTAAATCTGGCATCAAACACTAATTTCTAATTCTTTTTTCTCTTTGATGCAACTGAGACTCTAAACAGCTGAGCAGAAACCTCCTGTCTGTTTCAATATGAAGAACAGTAATACTGTCTCTCTCTCTCTCTCTCAGTGTAACCTGGACAAGTTCTGCTGGTGGGGGCGGAGTCGGGGGCGGGGTCAGAGGATTCAGTCTGGTCAGGTGTGTCTCTGTCCGTCGGGCTCCAGGTGTTCACATTTCTTCATCCACTGTCTCTGAAATTGAAGCTTCACCTTTAAATAAAAAACACGACGTCACAAACTGACCTTCTGGGAACTGAATCTTTTTTTCATTTTTTGTGTCAACAACAGATTTTTCTCATGAAGCCACTGCAGCATCTGTGTCTTTAAATCTTTAATAAATGTTGGGAGCTTAAAAAAAGTTTTCAGTAAAGAATATCCTTTGTTTAACTTTCAGTGTTGAATTGCTGATTATTCATTTGAATGTTTTATCATTCATGGTTTAGAGAGATGGCAGATGCTTTATTAATGTGATATATTTATCATCCTAAAGAACCACACAGTACAAAGAACTGTACAAATATCAAAAGTATGAACATGAGAGTGAAAACTGTCCTTTAACCTGTGTTTGCTCTCACTGAGCTCAAAGGATGTCGCGAATCATTTGGTTCAAATGTTCCAGATAATTTAGCTGTGAGTCTGGCTCAGATCCAGAGTCCGGCTCAGATCCTCCTCCAGTCACTGAGCTGGTCTTTCTAACCACAGACTGGTGGAACATCTGCAGCTTCCTGTTACAGACGGTGACGACGGAGGAAGCTGATCTGGATCTAACCCCTCTGGTAGCACCCCCTGTGTTTGCAGGTGTCCAGGAACCACCTGGACATCAGAGGAACCCCACAGTCCTCCACCAAGCCTCTTAGCACCTCCTGTTGTCCACAGATAAAAGGTTTTATTGTATTAATGTCTAAAACTTTTTGTTCATCTGAACAAACAAAACAGAAACAAAATTCTTCTATTGAACATTAATTAAATGAAGCACATGAAGAAATGTAATTAACGTTAACTTTCAAAATTCAGTCTTGACTTTGGAAACAGCAGCAGACAAACAAATCTCACCTGAAGGTTTATTTAGTGGCTGTTCCGGCGCTTTCGATGACATCACATGGTCTTCCTCAGCATGGAGCTCTTCAATGAAACAAGTATGTTGTTTTTTATACAGATGTATGTTGATACGTCAAACCCAAAGCAGATTAACTTTGTGACAGAGGTTGTATAAGACATGGACGTAGTCTCCGTGACGTCACCCATAGATTTCTGAAGAGCAAAAATGAAGCTAATCGTAGCGCGCAGCCATCTTGGCAGCGGTGATGTCACCTAACTCCGGTTAATCCAAATATGGACAAAGAGGTGGAGCGAGGGCGGAGCTGAATGAAGCCTGTGTTTAATGAAACATGCTCACCGAGCTAACCGGCTAACCAGGTGGTACCGGCCAGCTTCAGGACCGGTTACAGTACTTTAATAAGCCGAGGTAACGTTATGTGTCAACATCTCAGCCTCCAGTCGATCACAGTCAGTCAGTTTCTGGAGGATAATAAACTTAAAATTTCCGTTTTAACAATACTATAAATATAAATAACATTTGAGTTTGTGGATCATCAAATTTTATGTTACTATGTTATGTTATGTATAGCTTCAATAACCAACTCCAGCTGAACCAATAACAACATCTGGGTTAATGTTATTTCTGGAAACATTCAGAAATGAGATGTTAATATTTCGAAGTTACAAAAACTTTATTGCATTTACACACAGTTCAGTTTAAGATCACATAACGTTAGTTAACTAATATGGAGGGTTTTTATTTTCCAACCTCACACAGACGCCTTTTATTCTAAAGTATTTACACCATAAACTATAACACTTGTTATTACGTTTTGACTTCAGCGGCTTTAATAACTGAAGCTACGAGACGCTCCCGTTAGCATCGTTAGCTTAGCTCAACCTCCACCGTCTCCCCCTGGAGAAACTCGTCCTGGACACCCGAGAGAAACACAGTCAACGCGGCAGCACAGTCAAACTCCAGCCAACAAGCAGCTCCACAAACACCGAGAAAACAGCGCAGACGTCCCGGACAGAGACCCCACACAGCCGGCGGCAGCTAGCTGGAGCCCGATGCTAATTCATTAGCTGGATACTTAGTAGTAAAGGAATAAACGGGAGCGCCGACTGCTGGACAGTCTGTCAATACAATTAACCGCTGAGCATTTCTTGTACCAGGCTGTAAACATGTTTTCTTCTGCTGTAAAGTCGGATATTTTAACATGGGGGTCAAATGTAACTGACTCCCTTTTGGAGCTGCCCCTACTGTTTATTCGAGGAACTGCAGCTTTTTGCACTTCCGTGTTGGCTTCATTTTTCAGCGCCGAAGGTTGCCGCTTGATTTAAACATTATTTTATAGTACAAACGCTACATACAGTGTATTTTCACAAAGCACACAGATCATTTACAGGAAGTATTGATAAATATATAGCTTCATTTATTATCAATTCATTAATTATATTTCATTAGATGTGTTACTATAGTTCTGTTTGTATATTTGCAAAATGTTCATAATCTGTTTTTTTTTTTTTTTTTTTTTAAAGCAGGGAAGTTTCCGGTGTGAAGGAGTTTGCAGGACTTTCCATTAACACGGTTTTTGATGAACTCGGAAGAGCTGCTGCTTTTATTTCGGCACCGGAAGCGTTAGCGGCCTTGTTGACGCTGACTTGCCGGTTGGAGGCCGCGGAGACGTCCGGTAACAGTCGGTGGATTCAGTCGGTAGATTTCAATCAGTTTGTTTCTTCGCCGGTTCAAAATTGTTTTCTCATCTTTTCTGTTCCCACCTGGACTTTTACATGTTGCCCGTTTACGGTGAGTGTTCAGATCTGGAGCTAAGCTAACGTTAGCTAAAGTTAGCGTGTCCCAGTATGTAAATACAGTGTTAGCAGGCCACCTGTTAGCATTAGCTGCTCTGTTGTCTCGGCGAGACATAAACATCGTTAATTATTGTCGTAATTAATATTTGTCGTTAAATCGTGAATTGCGTCAGACATCAATTATTCTGTGTGTCGTCAGTCAGTTCGGTAAAGAATCAAGAATCACGTGATTAGCTCTGTTAGCTTGTTAGCTTTGTATCGACTGAACAGTGAAAGATACAAACAACAGATTCAAATAAAAACAGTGAAAACTTTTATAAATGTTTGACAAAAAGAACAGAACACGGTCATGTGTTTATTTTACGGTTCTGGATTATTTTAAAGGAAATTTGGACCAATTTTAGGTCAAATAATTATCAGTTTAACCTGCAGTTTATCTGAACATGAACAATATGAAGTTGTCGATTATTCTTCATGAAGTTTCCAGGAGCTTAAAGATAAGAACAATAATAATAATACTTATTGTTGTTGCTGTTTATTGTTTGTTGTTGCTGATTATTTCCTTTATTCATCGTTTGGTCCATAAAATGTCAGAAAATCGTGAGAGATGATGAAAATGATATTCCTTTTCTCTGTCTGACCAGAAGTCATCAGGTTACTGTGAAATACAACCAAGAAATCAAGTAAATCAACCTTTTCAGAGGCTGGAACAGAAAATTGTTAAAATGAATAAATGACCATTGTTGGTGATTAATTTTCTGCCAAGTGACTAATCAGTCTCTCCTATTGTTTCCAGTAATAAATGAATAATAATTTACATCAGTAATGGATTTATTTTTCCACATAGATAAAATCAAATAAAACATCACACCGGACAAGAATATTGAATAAAACATGTGACACGAAGTCAATATATTTACTGATTTACAAGAGGACAGAATTTATGATTGTGGGCATTTGTACAATTGAAAGATCATATGAAAAATATAAGATGTAAGTCAGTGTGTTGAATAAGAAAGGTTGTGACAGAGTTAAACTATAGTCAACCGTAGTGATTGCTTATCTGCACTCAGCTGATTGATCATGGGGCTAACAGGCTGTAAAGTTCACTTTAGATTTTTGAGTTACTGTGGGACTTCCTCTGGTCCGATAAAACGTGTATTAGTGGTGAGAAGATTATCTCTGACCTGTGGTCTGACAGCTGGTTGTTTCTTCAGGCATGTGTGAATAAATGTTTCCTTAGTGCTGAACATTTCAATCCAAAAGTATTTTTTGGTAATATTAAATATTAAAACTAAATAAGCCGCGATCAAAGTTCAGCTATTGTTTATTAGAAATTGACCAGATTTGATGGACCGAAATAAGCAGCTGCCATCAGACTCTAAATGCTGCTGCTGGTATCAGAAACAACTTTACTGACCAACTGTGTGAACACATAGAAACAAATTGAGTCCGTTTTTGTCTTTGCTCTTGATAGTAACAGTTGAAACCATAAAGCAGAACAGATGAAGGTGAAGAATACTCAGGACTTTAATTATGTTCATGTCATAATATAGGTGAATTGATGTTTTCATTCATTTTTATCTCCAATGGAGATTTTTTTTCTCTGCATCTGATTAGACTGAACAAATGAACTGTATTTCCTCTGATGACCAGTAGATGGTGCCAGTTAATAATCCATATGAACTATTTCAAAAACCTGTTGTTGATCCTCCGCAGTGTTCCTATACATAATAATAACTAGCTTAGCATGGATGTCAGCTAGCTATCGAAAGAAACTGTTGGACTATTTATTATTTCTGAATCAAGAAATTTGATTTTTAAATTTTGAACCGTAGAAGTTTCATTGAAGTTGGAGATGATGGAAAGACGGCAGCACAGAAAACTCGATATGAGAAGATAAAACAAACAGTTCTTGACAAAATAAGCAAATTAACGAGCAGAAATCTAAATGTTGAAACATTTAAATGCTGAAACATTTAGATTTCTGAAACATTTTCTAACAGTCACATGGAAAAGTCTGAAAAGATGTTAATAATCAACCAACTGAAGATGAAGAGAACATCTCACGCTGACTCATCTGTTTTCTTTTTCAGGTTTCAGCAGCCTGGAGCCTTCTAACACTCAGACCAGCATGTGAACAGAAACTAGTGGAGTCAGACAGGAAACAGGTTCACAACCAGTCAGCAGCTGGTCAGTCACCAGTATCAGAGTGTCAGGGTGGCTGTGGTGTCGTCCTGCTGGAGGAGCCGGCTAATGGAGAGTGACTGTCGGATCCCTGTGGCCTGTTGTCGGCCCAGAGTCCTCGTCCTCCACGCTCTGTTCTGGGGACTCGTGTCCCTCAGGTAAGTCAGTCATCCACTGAGGTCACGGGTCCTTTAGAAGGTTCTTGTGGTCCTGTGGTGGTTCTACAGGTCCTGGTGTTCTGATAAAAAGTGACTTAATGCCATTTGTGTCTGCTGTGATGAAGATGATGAAACAAACAGAAGCCAGTCTGATGTGTTTAACCTTTCTTTGGTGTTTCAGAGTGTTCGGAGCGGCTCTGCTGAGTGACGACAGAACTTCAGGTACAAACATGAAGGTCACAGCAGCAGCAAAGACTGCTGGGATACCTCAGTACCGTGAACTGAAAACCAAATGAATCAGCAGAATTTCATATGTTGATGCTGCTGCTGTGTCCTCAGTCTGACCTCTGACCCTCCTCTTCTCCTCCTCCTCCTGCAGCAGTGAAACCAGCTGTCGCCCCCTGCTGGCTGCTGGAGGAGTTTGTGGTGACCACAGAGTGTTTGCAGTGTAACGCTTTCCAGACTGTAAGTGTCCAAATGAAAACCTGAGGGACATTTAAAGACCTGTCCTTGAATGCCTTGAGAGTTCTGAAAATGGGTGTCTGTTGTTTCCTGTGTTTCAGAGGTCGTGGTCGGCCTGTGGACCGACAGGATATGTGGAGCGAGTCAACTGCACCAGATCCAACAGAGACGAGCACAAGAGGTCAGAGTTTGTGATGGTGTTCAGACACAAAGTGAATTTAAATCTGTCCTGATGTTAGCAGAGAGCTCAAGTTCAGGTTCTGAACTCAGCAGCAACTCTTTTTGAGACTCAGACAGATTTTACAATTCTGGAAAGTTCTTTCATCTTCATGACGATTCTGAGTCTGAACTTATAGACCAGATTCAGGGCTGAATAAACGTGTGTCCTCCTCCTGTGTATGTCCCCCCTCCAGCTGTAGGTCTGCAGTGATGGAGGAACGTCTCTTCTGGAAGTTCGAGGGGGCCATGTTGGCTCTGACATCTCTCTTTGGTGTCCTGGTGGTCATCCGTCAACGCTGGCTCGACCGCCTTGCTTCAGAGAAGGTCCGTCGTCAGATTGAGTCCATCTAGGACACCAGGACCAGGACTTGGGCATGGACATGAACCACGACCAGGACCAGGACCATGACCTGGACCTGGAGTGTGGTTCTTAGACTGCAGCAGTATTTTAACAGCAGGTGGAGTTTAAACTGATCTGACACTGAAGAAACACTGAGGTCCATAAGGGATCAGGACTAAAGAAAAACCTGCAGAGACCTGGACTGTTTATTTAAAATGGACTTCGAAATGAGCTGTTTGAACAACACTCATTGAAATTCAATAGTTCTGTGAAATGATGGAAGTTTAAAAGTTTGACACATTATTCTTGGTATGAACAAATATAATTTAGTTAAAACAGCTCATGAATAAAACTGTCAGAACTGAACCTGCAATCCGGTTCTGAGTTTAAATCCTCCCTCAGTCTCCTGGAGAGTTTTGACCTGATCAGATGACCTCACCAGTCGCTGAGCTCTCATTGGTTCCTGCGTCAGAGTTTTACAATGAACAAACTTGGCAGAAATCAGTTTGTCAGACCTGAGGTCATCATCTAAACCTTCTCTCATTGGTCAGAACTGCTGCCGAAGACATCAATTTTTCTTTATTTTGTTTCTTCAAAATGTCTGTGTGTTTGAATGCAGCATCTTTTTGCAGATGGTTTTATTGTTGAATTTAGAGTTTGACTGGAAACATGTTAGGTTTTGTTTTTTTGTGAAGTTTCAGACAAAATAAACTGATGAGAAACAGACATCCATCAGATATACACATGTATCAGACTCAGACTGAGTTTGATCCCAGCTGTCACAGAGCTGACAGACGATACCAACAGGACGTTTAGAGTTTGTTCAAAAAACACAACAGGTGAACTGAAATAAAATTAAGTTAAACTGACCTGAAACTGGAGTGAAGCTCAATGAAGATCCATTTAAAAACAGAAAAGTCCCTCAACAGTCTCACTTTGGTCCAATCAGTGGACAAATACCGGTCGTCAGTGGACTCCCCTTCACTCCCCGATTCAGTGAACAAGGCGACTGTTTTGAAATGAAACAACTTTTTCAAACAATGTTTAACCTCATCGAGTGAAACTGAAATCATCTGAATTCATCAACATCTTTGAAATTTTTATTGAAGTAAAACTCTCCAAACTCCTTAAAACACATCAAAATAATCAAACATGACAGAGTGGATTTAAAAGTAAAGCTGCGTTTTTAAGACCTGAACCAGTTTCTGTTTGCCTGGGAACAAAAATATTTTAAAATCTGTCTTCACATCCTGATTTTATTAAAGAGCTCAAATATTCTGCAACTTCCTGTTGGAAACATTCAGAAGTTTGTTTGTATTCTGTTTCTCACTAAAACTCAAGTGAACCTTTAAAATCTGTGTTCAGTCTCCTTCTCTGTCGTTTATCACAAAAGTTTTTCACATTGCTGCTTGTGGCCTTCAATCAAAAATTTTAAAATAAATGTGAACGCTGATTTTCCTCCTTTTAACAATTAAGCTGTATATCTATGATGAAACCAATGAGCCACAGGCAGGTAGTCAGACAGTATGTAGAGGCGGACTAACACCGTCTGATTTTGAACATGAGAAAAACTACAGATTGATAGTTTAAATAATCAGTTTAAAAAAGAGATCAGATCTGTCGTCTCAGTGGCTTCAGATCAAAACTATTGACTACATTTAATTATAAATAAACAATTACCTGAATTATTATAATTAAAAACTCTGAATTATTGAGTGAAGATGATTTTCTTCACCAGTGAAAACTGAGAAACAAAAAAATGAAGAAAATAAACATTTAAAAAAGTCTCCTGGCTCCTGATTGGCTGGACCATCAGAGTGATGTCACCTGTCCTTCAACACAATCAGCCAGTCTTTAAAAACAAACTTGTCGTGTCATCAGTTGATTGGCTCGTAGGCCGTTGACCTGGCAGCCACCCTCTTTCGGATGCAGACGCAGACTCCGCCAAGCAATAGGAGGATCATGGGAGTTCCTAGACCAACTGCCATCATGCCGATAACCAATGGAGAGAAGGAGTCAACGGGAGGAGAGCCAGAGCCGACCAACAACGTCCTGCAGGAAACACATGAAGAAGAATTAATCAGTTGAACAGTTGAATTAGAATCGTTGAGATAAAAGGATTCAAATGAAACGGACCAGCTGAGGAACTTGGTGCTGTTGTAGAATGGTTCTCCTGCGAGGCCGAAGCTCACATTCAGTCCAAATGTTTCTGGATCTGCGTAGAACGCTCGGATCAGACCAGATGCGGCCGCCGATGCCTCACCACTCTGAGGCCGTGGGTCAGAGTGACGGCACGGCGTGGCATCCTCCAGAGCCGGATTAGGCCGACGGTATGCCACCGGCTTCCACTGGATGAAGGCCAGAACATCAGAGCTGCCATTGACCGATGAAACCCACTGAGACACCTGACGGGTCAGAGGTCAACGCAGGTTAACATGTGACATGTAACAAACTGGTTTATGGTTTGAAACCGGTGCAGCAGCCGGAGGATGGTGATTTTAATATAGGAATCATATTGTTTGTTCATGAAGAGAAAAAGTTTGTTAATGCATATGATTAATCAGTATATCAAGATTAATCAATATTATTGATCACCTTGAATATTGATGGCGTGAACTCGTCATCAATTGATCGATGAACCTCCACCCTGCTTAGAGGATAAGCCCCGCCCACCGCCTGCAGCTCCAATAGGAACCTGGAACGAGTTGCCCGCGGCAACACACCATCAAGCCACACCCCCACCTGGGAGGAGTTAGCTGTATGGAGGAGGCAGGGCCATGACTGTCCACGCCCCTCCACCTCAAAGACTGACAACTGGAAAAAATACAGAAAACTTAATGTCACTGAAAGTCAAACATAAATTTTAATAATTATTTTAATGCTGAGAAAGATTTCAGATCACTGAAACTGACACGGGCGAAACCAGATGAATGCAGATCAGACCAAAGTTACTGAAGAGTTGTTGGTCCTCTGCTGATGATGTCATCGTGTGTTGATGACATCATCAGCAGAGAAATGACGGAAATGAACTGATTCATGTTTTCTTTTTCTGACTTTTTGTACATTTGCTTGAATTATCCACATTTTAATGCTGAATGATAACGAAAGTAAACTACCGCTGGGTCACATGTTACCGTGATGTCACCATGACGATAGACGGACCTGCAGGCAGAGCGATCCGTTGGCGAAGGTCGCGACGGCTCCACAGAGCAGAGCGGTCGGACCCGATAGGTTCAGACGAGACCAGCTGAAGTCCTGCAGCTCGTATGGAGGGAAAAGGTCAGAGGTCGGATTGGCCGTGTCGTTAACGTCATCGTACTCCAACAGCTGAGACAGAAAACGAGAGGACGTCAAGAGACAGTTCATGTTCGAAAGTTTGTATCAATAAACAGATTTACTGGAAGTTTACTTTTCTTCTACTTGTTTATATGTTGACGACACTTAGTTGTTGCTCTCAGAGACATAAATGTTACTTAAACTTCTGTCTTTGTTCATGAACACGTCTATGGGGTGCCAAATGTAAAAACTTGATTACAGTTTTCAAACTGATATATTTTCAATATTTAGTTCATTTTCTTCACATTTAGTTCATTTTAGACATATTTGAGACATAAATTATTTAAAAATTTGGTTATATGTGAACAAAAATCAAATGTTAAATCTAAATATTAAATCTAAATCTAAATGCTAAATCTAAATGTAAATGTTAAATCTAAATCTAAATATTAAATCTAAATCTAAATGTTAAATCTAAATCTAAATATTAAATCTAAATCTAAATGTTAAATCTAAATCTAAATGTTCAATGCTAAATCTAAATGTTAAATCTAAATCTAAATGTTAAATCTAAATCTAAATGTTAAATGTTAAATCTAAATCTAAATGTGTCGCCGAGTGTAAAGCTAAATATTTAGGAAATATGCAAATGTCCCACGCCCCTTAAAGTCTTCTCAAACGCATAACCACGCCCACACCAGAGGGCTACGGGGATAGCGATTCAAACATGGCAGTTTCCTGCCGGTAGAAGATACTGAACGGGCGGTTTTGGCCGGTGTGCGATCTGCACTTCAAGGGGTAGTTCAACCGGTACCGTCCCCATCATTAACGGGAAGTGAAGTAGTTTTAATATTAGCGGTTTTTAAAGTCTTCTCAAACGCATAACCACGCCCACACCACTGATCAGGATCGGTAGGTGAAAGAGGGCTGCGGGGATGTCTTACACCAAACAGTAATGATCATCATGCACTTTCTCAAATGTGAAAATGTGTAATTTTAATTGGCACACTCTCAAAAACTGGCGGACTGTTTGCTAGGTAGCATCCGAGTCACGTTAGCAAGGTATCTTAGCGATGAATAAATGACTTAACGCTAATATTAAAACTACTTCACTTCCCGTTAATGATGGGGACGGTACCGGTTGAACTACCCCTTGAAGTGCAGATCGCACACCGGCCAAAACCGCCCGTTCAGTATCTTCTACCGGCAGGGAAACTGCCATGTTTGAATCGCTATCCCCGTAGCCCTCTGGTGTGGGCGTGGTTATGCGTTTGAGAAGACTTTAAGGGGCGTGGGACATTTGCATATTTCCTAAATATTTAGCTTTACACTCGGCGACACATTTAGATTTAGATTTAACATTTAACATTTAGATTTAGATTTAACATTTAGATTTAGATTTAACATTTAGATTTAGCATTTAACATTTAGATTTAGCATTGAACATTTATATTTAGATTTAATATTTAGATTTAGATTTAACATTTAGATTTAGATTTAATATTTAGATTTAGATTTAACATTTACATTTAGATTTAGCATTTAGATTTAGATTTAATATTTAGATTTAACATTTGATTTTTGTTCACATATAACCAAATTTTTAAATAATTTATGTCTCAAATATGTCTAAAATGAACTAAATGTGAAGAAAATGAACTAAATATTGAAAATATATCAGTTTGAAAACTGTAATCAAGTTTTTACATTTGGCACCCCATACACGTCAGTTTATACTTCAGCAGCAGGACAGCAGCTCTGACTGCATCAGAGAACTACAGTTACATAAAATATATCAACGTTACTAATGAGTGAATTTAAATGAAACAATTCCTGTCTGTAAATTTAAGGCGGACTGGTCGATGTCAGCACATTTAAGGTGGATGTTTCTGACCCTGCTGAAGACAATGGCGGTGCTGTACAGAATGCTGCTCTCCGGCTCCACCTTCAGGCCGCCGCTGTGGTTACGGTCTATAAACTGAGTCCAGTTTACCTGAGAGAGAAACACAGGAACATGACATCAGGTGTGATTATCAGATTTTTCAGATACACACCAATCAGAGGCAACAACAGAGCATCTCTTGTTCTAATTAGACCATTAAAGAGTTTCTTTTTGTTGATGATTGGCTTGTTGGTCTGTGGGGCCCCCAACGCATCACTTCCTCTTCTGCAACACACCACTAACCAGAAAAACAACGTATTTATGAAGAACAACAGCCTTGTTGTGTGGCTGATTAATCCACAGCGCCCCCCACTAACAATGGTGTTGCTCCTGGCGCCGCCATTTTGTAGTTTTCTTTCAATAAGCCTACACTGTAATGCAAGTCAAAAGAACTACACAGCTCAGAAGCCAACAGTGCTTCCGGCCACTGCTTTCCGAAACCAATGCGGTAAAAATTGATTTGCAGCGCAAAGTCAGAAGTAATGACCTATCTATTAAGCTCACAGAACTGGCAGGAAAGTCGCAAATATTACTGAACTTCATACGCTGTATGCTGCTTGTAAAACGTGTTTAGTCTTAGTCAAGTACAACTGTGAGTCAGGAACAAGTGGTCTCAAGAGGCACACTTGCAAGGCAAATTCTGGAAAGAATCAGCTAAGCATCTCTTCATTCGTCAAACGCAAATTACCATCGAGTGTCAGGTCTCGTCTGACCAACAAAATTGCTCGCATGTGCAGCCAAGATTTAAGACCCTTTGCTGTGGGCAGTGTTTTCTTGCAAATGGACAAATATTCAAATGTGCTGAAGAGTGGGAAAGTAGACTGATATGGCAGTCGTATTTTTATTTAATATTTGCATCATATGCACTTTTTTTCTTTTTCCAAAACTCAGGTACAGTATGTGAATTGTGAAGGTAATGCCTTTATGCACTTTTGTTCATTGACAGTTCTCTTGCTTGGTGCAGTTTTTTTTGTTTAAGCAATTTAAAACATAAAAGTAATGTCACTGTTTAAAGGAAACAATTGCTCAATAAATTAGTAAAATGCAACTTTATATGTTATGTTTGGGTTTACTAACTAAGGTAGACATGGTGTGACCCATGTACTGTTTTCTTGGTTTTTATGTTGTTGGGTTTTTTTTTGTTTTTTTGTTTTTTACTGTAACTGACCTCCAAAAGAGCTAGAAACGGGGACTTAGCAGCTGGTCCTCCACAGGAAAACTATAGGGACCACAGGCCATGTATTATTCATGTTTTGTGCCCTTTAGTGAAGGTGTTTTGTTTGGATTAAGGCAATAAATGCCTCCCTATATTACCACAGATGAACTGTTCCTGTTGCCATATCTTTTGAAATAAAACTGCAGAACACAAAGTAATCTTAAAAAGAATGGGGAGAAGATCAAATCAAATTCAATGTATTGCCTAAAGACTAAATGAAGAAAAAAAAATGGGAGCGGTACAGGAGCGGGAGTCATTCTGAATGGGAGCGGGATGGGAGTGGGAGTCATCTTACCAGGAGAGGGATGGGACAGGAATTTTTTTTTTTTACTCTGGCCCGGGATTGGGATGGGACAGGAGTGAAAATCCACTCCTGTGTCACCCTCTAAATACACACACAGCACATACTGTATGTATAATATTCTAAACAAGTAATGAAGGAAACCTGGAAATCACAAATATTTATAATAAAATTCCGATGATCTTTCTGAGCAGAAAATAATATTTGGTGTTTTATTGTAATGTTGCTGTAGAAAATTCAGACTGTGCAATATCTCAATAAGAAGAGACTCATTCCCTCATTGACACACAAAGTGCAACATTAAATCTTAGTTTTGTGTCCATTGCCAATGAAAAACAGGCATTCATCTCCCCTCAGCGTCTTTATTAGGTCGCATGTCCTGTCTAAGGCGTCTGGAATGTTGAGTGTTTTAACACTGAGCTCATAGTAAGCAGAGATTTGAATGGTACTGTCACTTTTACTGCTTATTGATCCGGTTCTTCCACACTGAACCCACTAAAGACTTTTGACTACTGTGTCAAACAGTTTGGTAACTTCTCAGTCGTCACATTTTTTCAATGCTGCATCTATTCAAACATAACGTAATATAAATACTTTCATGTAAATAAAAGTGAAGTCACCTGTAATTAATCATCTGTATGTCAAATCAATGTAAACAGTGTTCTGAGCACAGACTGTATGGGACAAACTGGGTAAATCTGAAAAACAGTAAGAAGAACTCCGACACACTGTGTTTCACTTCCTGCCGAAATATTTATTAAATCACGTTTGTTTTTAAAAAAATCAAAAACAAGGTCAGATAGACAGAAACATTGATTTAATAGAATATAATAAATCTTTCAGCAGTAAGAGAGACAGTGTGCTGAAGTTCTGAAGCTGTATCTTTTTTTTCTTCTTGTAAATCTAAAGGTCTTCCATTAAAATATCCTTTATTAAAACAGATTCATGTAATCAGGTCATTAAGGGCTGCTCAGAACACATTCAACACTTAAACTAGAACTATATACTTTCATATGTAAACAGTCATGTAATGATTATGTAACCATGTTCTAATATGTACAACAGTGATGAAGAAGTGTTGTCTTTCAGTTTCACTGTTATACACCAGTTAGTTCAGGATTCAGACCAGCTGAGACCAAATAGGTCTTTGTGCCGAGTTGCAGGTTTTGTGTTTAATCGGTTAAAACAACATAGTGATTCAGATCCATTGCTGGACCCTGTTCAGATGAAACCAGTGTACAGCAGGTGGAACCAGAATGAAAGAAGGCTGCTACAGACACCAGACATGATCTTTAAACTCAACTTAAAGGAGACACATCTTCAGCTCTGGAAGCAGTAATCTGACACTTTACTACACTTCACTACATTCAAAGCATTCGTTAGCATCTACATTAGCTGCAGACGTTTATTAATTCAGTTTAAGAAAAACAAACAAACACGTTATTATCAACATGTCGAAATTTAAACTCCATGTTCCTGTGATCTGAGGTTTCCATGAAAGTTTGTTCAAACAGTCAAAAGACAAACTAAAAACAGACCTTGACAGTAGAAGAAGTAGTGTTTGTGTGGACAAGCAGCAGTGTTGGCGCCCCCTGGCTGCAGAACAGGAAGTGAAGCGTGTCGTTGTCCCCCACGGCTCTGATGTGCAGCAGGTCGCCACCAAGAGGTGGTGATGAAGAGCCGGGGTTCAACTCGACCGACAACTGAGGGGAAGAAGAAGAAACAGACCTCCATTAGTCAAAGACATCGGTTGATTGATTGATTGATTGACCATCGGTTCATAGAAGAAAATATGATCACAAACCATGTTGCAAATTTCCCCACTGTGGGACGAATAAAGGTTTATCTTATGTTTATGGAGGAATAAACAAACATTTTCTCTTATTTTTGTAAATATCTGCTTATTCTGAATTTGATGCAGCAACATGTTTCAAACAAGTTGGACAGGCGCAACAAAAGACTGAAAGTTGTTGACTGATCCAAAAACACCTGTTTGGATCCTTCCACAGGTAAACAGGTTCATTGGTAACAGGTGATAGGATCATGATTGGGTCTGAAAGGTTCATCCTGGAAAGACTCAGTCGTTCACAAGCGAGGACGGAGAGAGGTTCAACACTTTGTGAACACATGACTGTATGAAGGAGATTAATACATGGACTCAGGAACAACTTCAGAAAACTGTAGTCAGTAAACACAGTTTATTTCTGCATCTAAAAATGCAAGTTCAGACTGAAAACCACATATGAACAACATCCAGAAACACTGTAAACTTCTCTGGACCTGAGCACATCTGAGACCGACTGACACAAAGTGGAAAAGTGTGCTGTGGTCTGACGAGTCCATAGATTGTTTTTGTAAATCATGGCCTTTGTGTCCTTGAGGGCTAGAGAAGAAAAGGACCATCCAGATTGTTCCCAGCACAAAGTTCAGAAGCGTCTGTGATGGTCTGGTAGTGAGTGAAAGCTGAATGATACAAATAGGCTTTGGAGCAACAAGCTGCCATCCAGGGGGCTTTTTCAGGGACGTCCCTGTTTATTCCAGCAAGACAATGCAGAGCCACATTCTGCTGTGTCACAGCAGCGAGGAGTCCAGGTACCAGACTGACCTGCCGCAGTCCAAACCTGTGTCCAACAAGCACGACAACAGAGACCGAACTGATGAGCAGCTGAAGTCGTATATCAAGCAAGAATGAGAACGAATTTCACTTTCAAAACTTCGAACATCTAGAGTCCTCAGTTCAAGCATTCACTGAGAGTTGTTAAAAGAGAAGGTGTTGGAACCCAGAGGTGAACATGATACTGCCCCAAAATAAATATCATAGAAAAGCAGAGACTCTTCATGTTTAAGAAGTTGGAAAAACCTATTTAAACAATTATTCAATTATCAAATAATAATAATAACTACTATCAGTTGACTATTTGATAATTTGGACAATTTCACAACTAAAACATTTTAAGATTTTTGCAGAAATGCAGTTAAAAAGTAAGTAAAAGTTTGTTAAAAAGTAAAATGTTTATTTCTGAAGTAGAAACTTATACCAAAACTTAAACACACACACACATATATGTAAATGTTCACGTTTTCAATAAATAATATTTCAGGTTAAATTAAAATAAACCTCATCCAGCTACAATGAAAATTACATACAAAGAATTTTACGCCTAAAATTTTAGCCTTTAGTTTGAGGATTTAAAATATTTGACGTTTTTTTAACCTATTTAATCGTTTGTCTAAAATATAATGTAAAATATTTCTCTGTAAACTGTAACAAGAAGAAATATTAAATCAAAAAGTCAATCAGAATCAATTTCACTTCCTGTTTGTTGTTTCCTTCGCTGTCTTTAACTTGGGATAATCAATTTATTTGTTTCTTATTTTCTCACCTTTCTTCGAAAAGTTTCTCCTCCGCTGAACAAACTTTGACACAAACTGAAAACAGAAAACAGAGAAATCAAAGAAGAAGTTAAACAACTCCGTTTCAGCGCTGCAGCCGCCATCTTTGTTGTGACTGCGCGGCGCCGCAGGTCACATGACCACCGCCTTCATATGTCAGCTGACCACCGGAAACCCACGTGCATTTAAAAAATAACTTTATTAACAAATTAATTTACAACGAACACATTTTGAAAACAAAAATATACGCTGAAAACAAGTTAAATAAATATAAATAATTTTAAAAACATTTACTCCACATAATATCATACCACCATAACAAGAATAGGAATTAAAACAGGATGGGGGATAAATAAACATTCATATAAAATTATTACAAAAAATATGTTACTGTATGTTACTGTTACTTTAAAGAGTTCACGGGACAGTTTGACATTTGTTGTGTTTGTTCTTTAAATTCACGTAATAATCCAGTGAAATCGGGGGTAACTTTTCTTATTTTGCATTTATGTATGTCAAATTTGTCATATAGAACCAATAAGTTAATAGCTATGAAAACCGCCCGTTTGTGTTTCCTCCAGAGCTCCAGACTTAAATCAATTAATGGGGAAACTTGTTGAACAGGTTTCAGGTCAAATGACAAGCACATTAAAATGTTGATCAAGGAGTTTTTTTACCTGCAGAACTGAAACTGGATCCTGTTCATTTTAAACTCAGACTGCAACAGTTTTTCTATGTTTGGATCATACTTGTTCCTTTACAAATGAACATTCAATAAAACATAAATATTAAAAACAACAAAAAAGCAGCACTCTTGAGGTGAGGACTCTCGGTAAGACTCACCTCTTTTAAATGACAATAATGAGAAATTAAGAGTTTTAGTCAAACAATAAACATCAATAAAATCAGGTTTGTAACGTTAGACTTGAATAAGGAATTTAAAGTTAATGATGCTCGGCTCCTCTTCTCACTGCTTAGTTAATGTTACAGTGAATTTATGAATTATCTATAATATCTGACACAATGAGAAATGTAGTTGTTTCATTCCTGTCAGTTTCACTGGATATTCATTTATTCATTAAGCAGCATGTCACTCAGTGCATGCTGATCAGAAGTAGCATGAATCAATAAACCAGCAGCTACACATCAAAGACCAGGGAGTCTTGACATAAAAGAGTGGAAACCAGAATCTGTTTGTGTCTGTGATTTCATTCAGACATAAAAAATGTTAAAGTGACATCAGTCGGTTCCATTCAGTTCATTTCTTCAGACCAAGATGGTAAATTACTGCTGAACAGAGACGAACACAGAGATGTGAGAGTTTATTTATCTTTGAAACTGTCAGAATGAAGAAAAACAGAAACCACAAACAGGTTTTACATTTGACTTTACTCAACATTTATTTAGTTTAACTGAGTCGTCTGGTCCATGCACACGCGCGCACACAGTCACACACACACACACACACACACACAGACTCTGATGTTGATTCTGGATCGATGTGGATCTACTCAGCTCCCTGTCCTCCCATCTGACCATCTTTATCTTTCTTCTTGTGACCCGACACAATGTCGTCGATACGCAGCAACAAGATGGCCGTCTGAGAGACAGAGACCGAGGGAGAGGGAGAGAGAAAGGAGCAACAAAAATCAGGAAGTGAACAGGATGAAAATCTGAACATCTGGCTGATCAATATCAGCTATTAGTTATCAGCTTTTTGGTATCTGACCTCGACGGCAGTCTTGTAAGTCTGAGCTTTAACAGCCAGTGGTTCCCAGATCCCCAGAACTGACATGTCAGCCAGACAGCCAGTCTCACCATCTACACCCCAACACACACTGTTGTCTTGAGTGTGTTTGGCCTGAACAGAGACACACATCATCAATACATCGTCAATACACCATCAATAATGACATTTATACTGGAATACAGCATGTCAGCAGTCCAAACACAGTCCACATGAAGCCCATGAGTCAGCACTATTGTACACCATAAAGGAAGGTGTTTTGCACCCTGAGTGATTTCTCTTTATTTTCGTACAGCGAGTTGTGTCCAAACACAGATGTTTGTAACTAAAGTTATTAACATTGGAATGTTTTTTGGTGTGACATGAGCACTCGTATGTTATGAGTTATAAGTTATTGACACTTTAAATGAACATTTCTGTACCCTCAGTGATGTGAGCACCCTGATGGTGGAGGCTCCACAATTCTGGATCAGGGTTCGGGGGATGACCTCCAGGGCCTGGGCCACAGCGCGGTACGGCCACTGTTCGATGCCAGTCAGAGAACGCGAACGCTCCATCAGACGCTTTGACACAGCCATCTCCACAGCACCGCCACCCAGCAGCAGCAGCGGGTCCAGCAGCACATTACGACACACCTGCATGGCGTCCTGCAGGTTCCTCTCCACCTCCTGGAGACCACAAAGAGCTTTACAGAGAGGAACCTGAATGCCTCACAGATGTTTATTAAAAAGCAAAGAGGACGCCTCAGACAAGGTCATTTATATAGACTTAAAAAAGGTTCAATTTGCGCAATAAAATGGAAGTGTGCCTGGTGCTAAAAGTAGTTGAAGTTTTAGGTGAAGTCTCAACACTGAATGAAGCCGAATTGTCAATTTAAATGTAGTCACTGAATAAAGCTGAAGTGTCAGTTGCAATTGAAATGTTTCTGTTTAGGTGTAAGTGCTGTAATGTGAATGTGAAAAAAAAGCTGATAGGAGTTGAGAAGTGTCATTTCTAAAAGATGAACGGCCTGTGAAAGAATAAGCAACGAAACTGTTCATTAGATGTAAAGATAGTGGTGGTTAAAATGTCAGAATAAAAATCACTGTTAACTGAAATATAACCAATGAATGTAGTCAAAATGTCAGCTGAGGTGTGAGGTGTGTCACCTGACATGCAGCAGGTGAATGCAGTTGAAGTGTCATGTCAGTGTAAGTAAATGAGACGGCTGAAGTTTACAGTGAATGTTAGGTCAAACATAGTGCTCAGTACATACAAAAGAGGACACTTCAACTGCCATCACAGCAGAACTATGAATGGGATGAGAAAACTGAACTTGTGAAAAAGGAAAAAAGCTGGTTTAAAGTTTCAAGATGAAAGTATGAATGAGTAAGAAGTAGTTTAAATGAAAGATATTGTGAAGGTAAGTACTGATGATGAATCATATAACAGTTGTTCTCACAGCCAGGATCTCCTTGCTGGCTCCTCTCAGCAGGATGGTGCAGGCTTTGGGGTCTTTACACTCAGTGACGAAGGTGAAATATTCGTCACCAATCTTCTTCACCTCAAACAGCCCCGCCCCCGTACCGACGTCTTCCTCACGCAGCTCGTCGGTCCGACTGACGATACGAGCACCGCACGCCCTGAAAGAGAGAGGAGAAGAAGGAGAAGGAGAAGGGGGGGGGGTAAGTTAAGTACATTACGTAGATGAATAGGTTACATAACTAATGTGTGAAACAGCCGCAGTTTTGGTTTGGGTTAAAATTAGTACATCAATTAGGAGGAGGAGGCAAATACGACTCTACGGTGTATAGAACCAATCCCATTGTGTTCTTTTGCATATTAATGACGTACAGTTGTTTTTGCCCTAAAACGTGGCCACAACTCTAGCTCATCGTGTTGGGCGCTTCCTGCGACTGCTGAGAACTGATTGGTTCCAGATGAAGCACATGACCACATCAACATTAACAGAGCAGTTTACCTGGCAATGCGGTTGTTGTCGGTCTTCCTCACCCGGCGGATAGCAGTGATATTTGCCTTCATCAGGTAGTGCTGAGCCAGATCTGAGAGACAGGAACGACGGAGGTGCATAGATCAGATCTCCACTGGTTTAATTATTTGTTTTCTTTAGTTCAACATTTTTTTTCCACTTTTTTTCACAACACAAAAGCCTTGAATGTCAGTTGTTTTCACTGAACAAAATCAAAGAAGTCTGAACAGCAATGAACATTTGAAAATTTGAAGTCTAATCTGAAGAAATGATTGAAGTCAGGAAATATCTGATCAATAACATCATTAGTCTGATCAGGTGTTTGATGACACCTTTCAGTATCTGAGCAGCTCAGACTGATCCAGAGTCAGTTTATAAACTGATCAACTCTGTAAACTTTAAACTTGTTTAAGTTCAGTTTAAAGTCACATGGTGGAGCATTGAGTCTGATGACTCACTGTGTGTGTGTGTGTGTGTGTGTGTGTGTGTGTGTGTGTGTACCTGAGATGCCCTTTTCAGTGAAGACCAGGTCTGGTTTGAGGCGGATGATGTCCTCACATATCTGCTGGATGTATTCTTCCTCCATCTGCAGGATCCTGGCAAAGTCCTCCTCCTTACTGATCTCTATGTCCGTCTGCATGCACACACACAGAGTTAACACATTACATATATTGACACACCGCTGATACAGCAGGGGTGTGTCAGCATGTTTCTCAGTGAGTGTGTGTGTGTGTGTGTGTGTTACCTGGCTCTCCCCCTTCTTGTACTCCAGAGAGCAGTCCAGCAGGACGATTCGAGGCTCTTTGATCATGCGTCTCATCCTTGGATGAGTCACATCTTTGTTCACCATCACACCTCTCAGGACACATGAATCCTCGATGATGCCACCTGGAACCTGAACACAGAAAAGCAGGTGTTACAGGAAGTGTCAGGGTCCATCAGAGCACCGGTGCTGCTGTCACACAAGTGGTACCTTCTCCACTTTGGCGTACTTCTTGATGTCAATCTCTTTGCGTCCGTTGTCGTCCAGCTCCACAGTACGAACGGCGTCCAGAGCGATGCTGCAGGCCAGCTCAGACCAGCGACTCAGAGCTTTGGTGTTGATGGCAGAGTGGACAATCTTCAGCATCATGGAGCGGTCTGACGTGTCCACGGGGGTGCTGAGGATGTAATCACAACCAACCAGCTGTTTCAACAGAAAGTCACTGCAGCATCAGGGGCTTTAAATGTAGGTAAAACTTATTTATGTGTGTGTTTCATTGCAGAGGATTCATACAGTTCATAGTGAAACTGACATCAGGTCTGATACTCTTCATCGAACATTTCTGTTTTGGGTCAGTTTGTTGAATACAGACTCCTTCTGACTTTACATTGAAATCTACACTAACAATATTCTACACATCCAAACTGCACTAAATCATTATGTACAAATACACAATGACAGCTTCCACACACTCCAAAGCTAATGCTAACGCTGACATCTGGACTCCTCCCTGCTGCTCTTTCACAGTAAAAGTCTGGGAGGCCTGTGTGTGTGTGTGTGTGTGTGTGTGTGTGTGTGTGTGTGTGTGTGTGTGTACCTGATCTCCTTCAGAGTCTCCAGCATGTCCTCCAGAGCTTGTCTGTAGGCGCTGATGATGACAGTTGGATGCATCTGCTGCTCGAGAAACTGCTCCGCTACAGATAGCATCTCTCCAGCTGTATACACACACACACACACAATAAATAACAATAATACAATAACATTCAGCATCTTTGAAGGTTAATGAGGATCCATGTGGTACAACACTAATACTACTTCTACTACTGCTAATAATAACAACAATAATAATAAGTAGTAGTAATATGAGAGAAAGTTGAGGTTCCTGGTTTTTATCTCACCTAGGATGATGACTGATGTGGTCCCATCTCCCACCTCTTCATCCTGCGTGCGGCTGATCTCGATCATGGACTTGGCAGCAGGATGCTGAACCTGGATCTGTTTCAAGGGAGACACAGTGGTTAGTAATAATGATAAAGTATGAATCAACAGCCTGTATGTTTGTTGTATGTTGCAGCTCTCTCAACTGAAATTATATTCGCTCACCTCTCTGAGGATGGCGTTTCCATCGTTGGTCATCACAATTCCTCCCATGGGGTCGAGCAACATCTTTACACACACAAACAATTAGTCAATTCATTAGTAAATTAACAGAAAATCAATCACTATTTTGAAAATCAATTGTTTTAGGACATTTTTTAGTCAAACCATTTAACTCTTAGAATGTGAAGATTTATGAGACGGAAAACTAAATGTCTTTAATCCACAAAACAATTGTTAGTAAATTCACCTGTTAATGAGCTCCAACAAATCAAAGTGAATTTGAATTAAAGATGAAACTGCTGTCAGTGAGAAACTCAGTCATTTTAGACTGAATGTGTCTTCATGACTAAGTTTACATTCATGTCATAACTAATGTGCACTAAACCAATTTTCTGTCTCATCGTTACAATATTTGTGAGAAAACTTGATGAGGCCTTTTTACAGTCCCTTTCAAGATGTTTGACTGTGTCTGTTGAACGAGTCTCACCTTCATCATGGCCCGTGGGCCAAGGCAGGTCCTGATCACATCTGCAATGGTCTGAAACACACAGACAGCCAGTCAGTCAGTCTGTATCTGTGATGTTTGTTTGGAGTCACTGTGTCATATCATCATCAAATCATTCAGGGATTCAGTTTGGCTTTAATCCAAAACCTTTCAGGTTGGTTACAGCACACGATTTTACCCCCCAAAAACACCACATTTAATCAGCTTCTTTTCTCTTTGTGGCCCTGGCTGCAATCATGACATGACATAAACATGTTACAATTAAATACATCCAGGCAGTCAGATGATCCTGAATTTAGAAGAAAAAAGTCTGAAAATATGTGTTTGTGTGGCAGAGAAGGTTCTTGTGCTTCATCTTCTCACAGTTAAATGTGACCTTCAGGTTGGAAACCACTGGTCTATCGTACAGAATAAACTGACCTTTGCAGCATTGATGTTTCCAGTCTGGACTTTACGTCCTGACTCTCTCTTTATGTTCTGGTCTGCAGACAAAACAGAGACAGGAAGTTAAACCGCCACACATTCATCACACACAGCTACAATCCCATTTATATCACTGATAAGATAAGATAAACCTTTATTCGTCCCACAGTGGGGAAATTTGCATTTTGATTAAATAATAACTCATAAATACTCATAAATTTATGTGATATACAGACATACATGGAATATTTTACATCATCTACACTGACAAATAATGTTAAACAGCTATCATTGGTTCATTATTAGATGTGTTCAAACTGTTTCTTCAGGACAAAGGCAGAAACTGACAGAGACTGAACACCACAGGGGGCAGAATATGAAATGAAGTTCATTAGTGATTTCAGTCAACTGGAGACTCACATTTCTCTAGAATGACTCACCCACTTTTAAGTTTAAAGGTAAGAAAAAAAACAGAATTGGAAGATTCCAGATTCATTCCGCTTCAAATGCCTCTCACATGTTCTGTCACAGTAAACTGAGTCTCTTTGGGTTCTCTAAACTGAAAAACTGAGATGGACATTTATCACATTTTATTTCATTTTAAAGGCAACTTAGTTGATCAATTAATCACAAAAAAGCCCTTACTGATAAAATGATGATAGTTTGTGTGAAAACAACCATCAATGATGACTAAGCAGGATAATTTCATTTCACTCAAAATAAAACATTAGACGCAGAATTTAGACGCAATAAAAGACAGTTTAAGATGTCTCAGTAATAACCAAGAGCAGCATCATCAATATAAAATGAAATCGATCTCTGAGCAGGTGATCAGTGAGGGTGTGGCTGCCTCGACAAAATATCACATCATTCAAACGGACATTATAGCTGCTAGCTAACAGGCTAACAGCAGCTAATAGCTAGCTGATATTAGCATCTCTTCTGTCACATCCAGCGCTGTTGTCCTTTCATTAAAAACGTCATTAAACATTAAACGTATGACATTAAAAACACTGACGGAGGCTGAAATAAACGTGAGTCTGCAGGCGAGCTAAATTACATTTTCATGCTGGGTAACGAGGCTAAAGCAGCTCAACCATCCCGGCACGTTCTCCGCTGCCTGTGAACAGCGACACGAGCTAACGGTGCTAACACTGCTAACACCGGCAGGATTTAGCTGATTGTCTGTAACGGGATGCTAACATTTAGCCTGATGCTAATAGCCAGCAGGAGGAAGCACATGTTCCCCCAGTCTCCGCTTTGTGTCTCAGCCGCGCCGCTCTGACGGTCAACAGCTACAAAACGGAGACAGTAGCGGCAGAAGCAGCCAACATGTTGAAATAAAGGCATTAAAGCAGAATTTCACGGGGTTTTCGGGTACTTACTGAGAACTAAAACCTGCTGACCGAACATTTTGATCTCGAGCCGGACTGAAGCGACCTGGAAGGTTCTGTGACGCACGAGAAGGAGGGAAAACAAGCGCAGGTTTGACCAATCAACCGAAAGAATCAATATGACGGACAGCTGCTTCGACCAATTGAGTCAATGAGGTGAAAGAGTTAAAGATGCAACCTTTTATGGTGAAAACCAACAAAACTTCATTTAAATTATTCATTTATCATGTTAGTTAAAACGTGAGTTTTTATCCCTGTGTTCTGAATCTGAAAAGTTGGTATGAATGTAATTTATGTAACATAAATAATATATAATAATAATAATAAATATAACTGGTCTATGACACTAACAGTATATAAAGCTAAATATATATTTATTTACATTTGTTCACACACACACACAGGACCTACAGATGTTTGGATGTCTATGTCGATATGTAGCCTGAGTCCTGTGATGGATCCATGTCTTGCTCGGTGGCACCTCGGCAGTGTCCAGGTGAACCAGCACCTGCGCAGTTACCTGTCCACATTCTGGTTTGTGCTTGAACTGAAGAAATACTTTTCTGACATGCATGCATTAAGTATAAATATTAAATCAATTCAGTAACAACACATTTCAATTTGTTGTCATTTATTAAATAAAAATGGTGTTCAGTGATCAACCCACAAGGTTGAAATAACACACGACCACAACCATCAAGTCAGCTCAAGGCACATTCAAAATGACACCATTAACTCACATTTTAAAATGAAAAGCATTAAACTATTATTGGGACTTTTGTGTTCTACCTCTGTATTCATTATTTGATGAGTGAACTTATTTTGGTTTATCTATTTATAGTTATTGCATATGGATGGTCCTTATTAATCATTGTGGTGATTTATTTCAAGTTTTATTTTTTTTATCATCAGATGTGAAACAAAACATATTTCATATCATCAGAACCAGTTAATAAACATAAAGTGATCGTACTGTATGTGAAGAGAACTCAGTAAACAGATGCTGTTAAACATAACTCAGTGTTTTATTAAATACAGCAAAGCTTCTCAAATATTTTCTCCTGACAGTAAAAAGGCTCAGAATAGATTTTTGCAGTTTGTCATCAAATGTACAAAGAGGCTCTGCTAAAGTAATAAATAAGAATAAATAAATAAGAAGTTTGTCCACAGATGATTAATCAATAAATAAGTTGCATTATTTTGTGCATAAAATAAATAGGAATACAAAACAGAGCATGAAATTCACAGTCACTGTGACCAAGTAAGTGAAGTCATAAAAATATCAGATAAACATTTTAAAAAGAGATTATAAAGTAAAATATAAACTTCTGAACTATGAAACCTCAAACTTTCAGTCTGACGACAGTTTGAGTTTTTACTTGTTATCTCATTTATGTGTTGGTTCACATCATCAGCAAAGTTCAGCTTTATTTTTGAAATTTAAACAACAGTGAGCTCTCATCTAGGGCTGAAGCTTCACCAATTAATCGACTGACAGGAAACAAACTGTCATCAATTCTGAAAACTGAAAAATCATTTGACAATTTGTCAATTCTGTGCTGTCAGTTTCTGTTTTTCTATGTACGCTATCTCAGTAAACTTTATCTCTTTTGGTCAAACAGACACCTGAATATCTGAGATATGAATACTATTATTGTTGGTATCAGCCTAAAATATCCAGTCCAGCTCTATTAATGACTCACTACATTTCCCAGAATGTCTTTCAAAAACCGTTGGTGAACAGTGACCACACCCCCTTAATCCAGTGCATCCCCCCAAATAAACAAAAATAAAAACAAACAAACAATAAAAAGCATTTTCTGATAGAATCAGCAGGCAGCCTGGTGATGTCAGGGATGACATCATGTATGACATCACGATGAATGGGGGTTTGTGATTACGGGGAATCTGATTGGACTCAGCAGCTGTCTGACCATCTCTGGTCCAGATTCAGGTCCATGTCTCTCAGAGTCCAGGACTCTGTCCCCTCCTCTCCCTACATGTCTGTTGTCATGGAGACCCACTGGTCAGTCCTGATTGGTGGATGAAAACCTGTCAGAGTTCGTCCTTTGACCCACTCAACAACAGACTGTGACTTGCCTCACGTTTCAGAAACTTCAGGAACTCTTTGAGCTCTCGGCCCCCCTGAAAATCCACAGAAGAGATGTCATGTGATCATCAGATGTCATGTGACCTTGAAGCTTGAAATGTTGTCTCATTGAAATGACCTTTGAAAGAAACATCCAAGTGATGTCATGGTGATGTCACCATGTGTTACCTCGGTAAACTCAATGTTTTTGTTTTTATTATTATGATTATTATTGACAGAAATGAAGAGCTGCTGTGTTTTACCTCGAATCTTATGGGCTCGTCCTTTTTACCCACTGGAGCAAAATAAATGGTTGGATACCTGAAGACAGAGAGAAAAATAAAGACTTGGTTCCCCATTAACATGAGACCTGATTTAATGCAAGACCTGGTTAAAGTCTGCATATTAAAACTGGTCTCACCCGTGGACGTCGTAACCCAGTGGGACATCGTTATCAGCAGCATTCATCTTAGCGACAATGAACTTCGGATCAGAGGACAGCTGAGAGACAGTGAGGGAGAGGCAAAGAAAGAGAGGCAGAGAGCGGAAGAGGGAAAGAGAGAGAGAGAGTGACAGACGGAGAGAGAGAGAGAGACAGTGAGAGAGAGACAGAGAGGGAGAGAGAGAGAGAGTGTGTGAGAGAGAGACAGACAGAGAGAGAGAGAGAGAGAGACAGAGAGGGAGAGAGGGAGAGAGAGACAGACAGGTCTTCAATAAAGCATTCAGTGACGTTCTGTCTCTGAAGAAACTAATTTATGGACTAAATACATCCAGATTTGACTGCCGAGGTGAAATGCATGCTGGGATACTACAAGTCAGATCCTGAAGCATGCTGGGTAAAATTAGCAGAGTGTGTGAAGTGTGAAATGTACTCTGGCAGTTTCACAAGAACACAGAAAGTCTGCTGAAAGCCTAATGGGACAGGAAACAATAGGGCTGATGGGAAATGTGGTCTTACAGCCCCTTGTAACAGTATTCACAAGCTGCTGCTGCTGATGCTGATGATGTATGTACCATGTCAGCCAGCTCTCTGTAGACCGGCTCCAGTTTCTTGCAGTGTGGACAGGACGGAGAGTAAAACTGGATCAGAACATCTTTATTTGGATCATTGACGACATCATCAAAAGACTCGGCAACAACCACCTGCAGCAAAACCAGGATTCACAGATCAGAGCACAAGTGGAGGGTCCACCCCTCAAGACTGTTCTGCCTTGTCCCACCCTACTCTGCTGTGATTGGCTGGTACGGAACTTCTTCCACCTGCAGAGAGTCGAGTAACTTGAGCTGTATCACTTCCTGTTGTGTTACTAAAGTATCTGGTTAATCTGGTGAAGCATGTGCCCCCCCAGCTTGAATGGACATGATGAGTCTGCATATGAGGCAGCTGGTTGGAGCTCCTGTCGCTTGGAGGCTCCTGCAGCCAAATGTGAAGTCAGGTTGCTTCTGCAGTTACACATCTGAGACTGGCACAAATTTTACTATGCTTTGATTAAATAAAAATTTGTGAAGAGTGAAACTCATGGGAGTTCTACCCTGTCTGGGTTTGAACCCTTAAAAAACGATCACTAACAGAAATGACACAGCCCAGATACGTAAAACTTTACTCTCCTATGATTGGCTCACAGACCTAAAAGTTCATGCTAGGTCTGCAGTCGACCCTTTCTCCTTAAAGAGGCTGCCAGGTAACCACAAAATCCCCAGTTCAAGTCCAGACCAGAGACTTGTGTTACATGGCATTGCTTCTGTCTCTCACGAGATCAAATCGAATAAAGGTCACAGTAAGACTCACAGTCTCACCTGGACAGCAGCAGAGTTTCTCTCAGGTACAGGTTCAGACTTCACGTAACGTTTGAGTCGACCTGCGAAGTAATCGTCTACAAACCTCTCCAAGGACTGACCGTCCCTCCTGAAACAGACACACACACACACACACGTTGACTTCGGTCACTTTTGGGGACATTACATTGTCTTACATTGTCGTTAGTTTTTCCCATTTGGGGACATGACTTTGTCTCTTATTGGACAAGTCGTCTCCAGTTAACGGGTCTTTAGTCTGAGATGTGTTTATTCAACGTTGGAATTCATGCAGGTGAGCAGAATCAAACTGACATGTTTTAAATACTTCATATATTCAGAGATACAAACTAGCATAACAACACAGTTTAGGCTACTTTAGCCTGGTTCAGCACAGTTACGTACGTGAACTCCTCCCTCATCGTGTACTTATGGCCCAGTTTGGTCCGGATCGTGATGAACGGCAGCTCTCCTCCGTCTGATGTTCCCAGACCGAAGTCGTCCTCCAGCTCAGACAGGAAGTCCTTCTTATTGGCTACTGAAAATGTCAGGCCACGCCCAGCATGTTTGGACGCCACCTTCATCACCCTGGCAACAAGACAGGAGGCGGGGCTCAACTACCTTAACTAAAAATCTAAAAACCTTACTGCAAGTAACAGAATCTGAGTTTGGACTCGGTCCCCTGAGTTCCAGTGCAGAGACCCTGTGCGCAAAGAGAAGGTCCATAAAGACCAGCGGTCGGACTGGTTTGGTCTGGATGAACTCGACTGGTCTGACCTCAGACCCACTGAACACCATTGGGAGGAATCAGAACCCCGATTGTGAGGGAGGATGGGTCCAACTCCAACAAGCTCATATAGGTGTTATGGCCAGGTGTCCACTGACCTTTGGCCATACAGTGTATGTGTTTACCTGTTCCTCCAGTAGTTGGACCCACACATGTTGTGATGGTAGTCCAGGTCATAGTACGCCGTCAGCAGATCACGGACTCTCAGACGGTCTCTGTTCTCCAAAGTCATGTGAGGACACAGGCCATAACTACAGACAGGTGGGCACAGAGACAGGTGTTCCTCTGATGTTCAGGTGATGAAACACCAACTGTATTGAAGTGAGTGGGAAAACTTACATGTGATCCCTAATGAAGCGTCTCAAAGACCCGATGGTCAGGTAATCTGTGAAGACCACAACGCTGTCCTCAAACTTATTGGTCAGTCTGGGAGGTCTGAACAACAACACACTCCTAACAGCACACACACACACACACACTCAATTACTGTGCGACTGAAACACCCCTCTGTCTCTCCGTCAACTCCAACCACAGACTAAAATTCTGGGGGAAACACTGACACATACATATTTGTACATCCTGTGCATTCGCAGTACATTAATGAGTGACATTCTGTGTCGCTGTTCTTGTATCAATTCAATTCAATTTTATTTGTATAGCACCAAATCACAACACAAGTCATCTCAAGGCACTTTACATACAGAGCAGGACGAACTCTTCATAATATTATTTATAGAGACCCAACAGTTCCCATCATGAGCAAGAACCTGGAGACAGTGGTGAGGAAATCTTCCTTTTAACAGGCAGAAACCTCAGAACCAGGCTCAAGATGGGTAGTCATCTACCTCGACCGGTTGGGTTGAGAGAGAGACAGAGAGAGAGAGGCAAGGGGGTGGGCGGAGGGAGGGAGAGAACTTGCAATACTACAATCCACAAATGTGATGATAATAATAATAGCAGTGTTAAAGAATCAAACATTTACTCAGAGAGGAGCCGGCATGAGTTTTCGCATTTCAGACTTTCCTTTTCTTTTATGACAAGTTCTGCTCAAGTTGTTCGTTAGACACATAAATTTAATGTACATATGAACAATTTTCAGGTCATTATCGAGGGTATAAACACGTCTTTTCAGGATTAAACGTATGAACAGAAACAGTTTGTTGGTCCTGCATCAACATCAGTATAGAAACGTCTTCCTTTATTGTTAATTAATCACGTCACTTAATGCACATTTCAATTCTGCATTTCATTATTAACTTGTTGTCTTACGTTCATGAGGTCACAGCTGTGTGTGTTGAGAACTTCCAGCCCCGTCCTGGGATGAGTTCTGGTTTTACTGGTTCAGTTTGAGTTCTGTCTGTTATTAACTGACCACTTCACCTTCATTAGTGCCGTCCCTGAGTCCAGATGGGACCAGAAGTTCATCAGTCCTCAGTGAAACATGTAAAAATTCTTCACCATCTTTATCACACCTGCATGTGTGTGCATGTGTGTGTGTGTGTGTATTTTCTAAACTCACTCAGACTTCACTCCGTACTTTTCCCCCAGCTTCAGATCAACAGTGTGAGCAAATCTGAACTGTTCTCTCAGCAGAGCTGCAGCTCTCAGAAACTCTGACAGATGTGAGCTGTCTGCACCTGAAAACACACCTGAGAGACAGACACACACACACACAAAGACGAGTCACATGTTACATCATATAACAAAACAGGAGACATTGTAAAGTAACATCATATTAAGTAACTCAGCGTGACATGTAGATTAACATGCTCTGACATGTAACATGTCATCATGAAAGCAAAGTCAGGCCACACAAAACTGTGTTTTGTGACGTGAAGTCATGTGACTTAACATCAGATAGCACATAATGTAACAGCAGCAAAGAGTGTGTTATGTTCACACTGAAAGCAGTGCAGGCAGCTGCAGCTGAGGTCATGTGATGTAACAGTAACTTCAGAGAGTCCTACCGATGATACTGGCATCGTAGTGGCTGATGAAGGTCTGCAGGTCTTCTTCAGTCTTCAGGTGAACTGAGTCCGGACCCGTCTGCTTCTTCATGTAGTGATAGATCCCATCTGAACACACACACACACACACACACAGTGTTCAAAACACCAGAAGGCCGTACTACAAGGTGAGTTTAACCTACTCCAATTTAACTCGGGGTTACCAAGGCAAGTCGGGGTTGACAAACTCTGATTGTCTCAGCTGATGTTAAATGCTGATGTAAATATTACGACGGTGTTTGTGGAGCTGCTTGTTGGCTGGAGTTGGACTGTGCTGCCGCGTTGACTGTGTTTCTCTCGGGTGTCCAGAACGAGTTTCTCCAGGGGGAGACAGTGGAGGTTGAGCTAAGCTAACGATGCTAACAGGAGCGTCTCGTAGCTTCAGTTATTAAAGCTGCTGAAGTCAAAACGTATTAACAAGTGTTATAGTTTATGGTGTTAATACTTTAGAATAAAAGACGTCTGTGTGAGGTTGGAAAATAAAAAAACCTCCATGTTTGTTAACTAACGGTACGTGATCTTAAACTGAACTGTGTGTAAATGCAATAAAGTTTTTGTAACTTCGAAATATTAACATCTCATTTCTGAATGTTTCCAGAAATAAAGTTAACCCAGATGTTATTGGTTCAGCTGGAGTTGGTTATTGAAGCTAAACAGTAACATAAAATTTGACGAACTCAAACATTATTATTTATATTATTGCTAAAACAGAAATTTTAAGTTTATTATCCTCCAGAAACTGACTGACTGTGATCGGCTGGAGGCTGAAATGTTGACGTATAATGTTACACCAGCTTATTATAGTACCATAACCGACCGGTACCACCAGGTTAGCCGGCTAGCTCAGTGAGCATGTTTCATTAAACAGGCTTCATTCAGCTCCGCCCTCGCTCCACCTCTTTGTCCATATTTGGATTAACCGGGGTTAGGCGATGACACCACTGCCAAGATGGCTGCATGCTACGATTAGCTTCATTTCATTTTTGCTCTTCAGAAATCTATGGGTGACGTCACGGAGACGACGTCCATGTTTTATACAGTCTATAGTCAGGACCCAGAAGCCGGCAGAGACACTGAAATCCATATCTTTCATAGAGAACATCATCGGGGTGAGTCTCTAAACACCGTCGCCCTGCAGACTGAGACGCTCATAATCCACGCGCTGGTATAGACTGACTCTTCCAAATGCCAAGTCATTTTTCTCGACCAATTGTGGGGGGAGGGGCGGAGCTTATACAGGGTAACCTCGAGGTAACCACGAACATAAATTGCTCGGAGCACACTGCATCTCTAAACTGGCAGCTGTGGCTCAGGAGATAGAGCGGAATCTGAATACTGAACCCCAAACTGCCCCTGATGGCTGTTCCATCAGCACGTGAATGTACGTCGCTTAGGATAAAAGCTAAATGACATTGCAGAAATTGCCATGACAACACACCTCAAGTAAAACCTATCACCTTTCGCAGTAGGGGTTAATCAGGAAGTTACCCCTGACGTCACAAAGTTACTGCTGAACTTACCCCGATAAGCCAGTTACCTGGCTTTGTAGTACAGCCCTCAGGTTTGTTTGTTTTACCTGCAGTGCGAGGTCCGTCATAGGGGGCGGAGTCTCTCCCGTTCCTGAAGATCTTCAGAGTGGGATAACCAGTCACCCCGAAACGACCGCAGGTCTCTGAGTGAGCCGTACAGTCCACCTGAGACAAGTGAGGCAGGCTGTGTTTTTTTCAGTGTCACCAATATTTATTACTAACTTAATATGTCAATTATAAAATAAGACATTCCATTCAAACTAGATGAAACCAAATGTAAAATAAGCTCAACATTTACAAAACTGACCTTTCTGAAAATGAAAGAAAAAAATTAATCCACCAGCTTGAATTTGATTTACAGGATGATTGATCCAACTTTTCATTGTCCTGAAACAACAACAACAACAACGATGCTACCTTTGCCAGCTGGACGGTTCCCTTCAGTCTGGTCGCTGCTTTCTCAAACTCGGGAGCTAATTTCTTACAGTGACCACACCTGAGAGGAGGAAGGATAGAAACATGGAAGATGTAGAGATGAGAAGGAAGAATGAAAGAATTGAAGGAAGGAGAGGAGTGAATGAGGACACGTGATGGATGAAGAACAGGTGAACACACGTCACTTCATCGTCATCCTCATCACAACACTCAAACACGATCTCTGTGTATTTTCGGAGCTAAGATAATGCTAACGCTAACGTCACCATGGAGCGTAGAACGTCACCAGCAGGGTCTCGTGCTCCGCCGCCAGGTAATCGAAATCTGCGTCCGCGAGCTCGAGCACGTCCCTGCGCGAGGAGCCCGCGGCGGGAAAACAGGACAGCAGCGAGAAGGTGACGGCGGGAAGGAGGCGGGCAGCGGCCGCCATGTTGGACTGACTGGGGACTGATTTTAGATGGAACACCGGCAGAAGATGAAGGAGACCCTCCGGACTGCAGGCGAGGTGAAGGGGGGGCGACAGAACCTACGTTTCCGGTCATAGATTACAAAATAAAACCCTTCTCTGTGACAGAAGTTGAGTATTTCGAAGTCCAGGACTGAAGTTAACATATATCTCTCAATGAAAATCTTATCTTTGCAACATGTTGCTCTTACTCACACAACTGAGACACTAAATAACCATTTTGATTCATATGCAGTTAAATGTGCTCTTATTGTGAAGGCATGGTTACTGTTACCGGTACTCATCTGTATAACTTGATCATTTCTGCAGCTGAGCGGAAGTACCGGAAAGTTGCTCTCTGATTGGATCACTGCGGTTACAGGTGACGTGTGGAGCGGTTTCATTGTTCCAATAACGTGTCAATCACATAGCGTTACCACCGTGTGATTCTTTATTCAGCTGTTTTTCATATATCAACGATATTTCATTAAACTTCAATGTTTCAACTCTGAAGTTTGAACCCAATCAAACAACATCTATTATATATATAAAACAACAGAGGTCGTTTTATTTGTTCACTGAAAATAATATTTTTTTAAAGCAGGAAATCAATTAGAGATATCTGATATCTGTAAACAATCTGACGTCACTTACAAAACAGTTTATAAATCCGAACTCATTTGTTTGTATTCAAAATGAAAAGGTTGCTGATTAATGAATTAAGATTAAGAGATATTTCAAAATTGCCTCCAAACATAAAATGCATAATAATAATAAATATAATAAAGTAGTGATCTAAATCAGATTAGGTTTTATCATCACATACAATTATACACAGGACAATGTAGGGAAATTTGATCTTTATATTACCGTGCCAGCGGAACCGCCTCCAGATCAATGCTGGGAAAACCAAAGAACTGGTGGTGGATTTCAGTGGGCGCACTCACTCCCCTCCAACACCAGTGAACATCCAGGGAATGGACATTAAGATGGTGACATCTTATAAGTACCTGGGTGTTCACCTCAACAACAGACTGGACTCATAACACCAATGCAATATACAGGAAAGGTCAGAGCAGACTCTATCTGCTCAGGAGACTGAGGTCACTCCTGAAGACCTTCTACGACTCTGTTGTGGCATCAGCCATTTTCCACGGAGTAACTTGCTGGGGCAGCAGCATTTCAGCTGTGGACAGGAAGAGACTGGACAAACTGATGAAGAAGGCCAGCTCTGCACTGGGTTGCCCACTTGACCCAGTGGGGGTGGTGGGAGAGAGGAGGATGATGCTAAGCTGTCATCCATGTTGGAGAATGACTCCCACCCCCTGCAGGACACGTTAACAGCTCTGGAGAGCTCCTTCAGCGAATTTCCCCACTGTGGGATGAATAAAGGTTTATCTTATCTCACATACACAACCACTGAACGAGACCCTTTTCTCCTCCTTTTGGATCAAATGTTGTCAAATGTCAAAATAGAGAAATAAATTCACAATAACGAAAACTGAAGTTTGTTGAACAACAAACTTGCAGATCAACAATTTACTTTCAATATAAATTTTTAAAAAACAGTTAAAAACATTTAAAAATGTTTTATTGAAGCAAACAGTTGACCTTTATTCATTCATATTCAATATGAATAAACAAACATTTTTCAATAAAACCTTCATAGAATGTTGGTACAACCCTCACTAACACGTACATAAGGCCACTAGAAATCGTGGGATCAATCAGGTGGTTTAACCCCTGTGCATCATGGGAAGACTAAACCTCAGAAATGATGAAAAAAAGTTTTTAGTGCAAAAGCTTGAAGCATTTTTAAAACACATTTGAATATACACCCAGATATGAAGGTTTTAAATTCTGTGTTTGCTGACTCTCTGAACTTGTGAATCTGTTACTTTAAAGTCTCAACACATATATTTAAATACAGATTTTTCTGTTGTTCAAACTTCAACAAACAGGAAACCAAGAGATGATTGAAAAAGCAAAAACAAATAACCTGCAGACAGATGCGACCAGGATCACCATGTTACTGGATCCTACTGGTTTTGCTGCTCAGCAGGTGGGGTGTGTTGAATTGGAATGCTGTAAACATTAACTTGGTATTTTATCATAAACAAAAAATACAAACAGATTTTAAAAAGAAAAAAAAGAAAAGTTTTGACAGATTCGGGTCATCACTCAATTTGTTTGTTGTTCCTTCTTGTTTTGGAGGATCTTGTCATGTTGCTTCTGACCTCACTGTGAGATCAATTAAAAATAAATAATTATTAAATATAAACAAAGACGACTCTATGCTGTCTGATTGGTCACAAACTATCTCTGACTGAATGTGGACTGAAGGAGTTTGGATCCAGAAGTTTTCCTGTACAAGTTGCAGGTTCCATCAAACCCCAAACAAACAGAAACAGAACAACAAACCAGAATCATTCTGGACCAAAAACTGTTGAACAATCAGATTCTTCAGAAGAAGTCCAGAGGTCCTGGAACAAATAACTTCAGACATCTACGAAGTGAATTCCTAAATGACTCTAGAGACCATCAGATTGATTCTGACTGAACTGGAGAATCCAGAACAACTCAAAACATGTTTTAGCCAAACGCTGTGAAGTCTAGAACAGCTGCTCATGAACAATGGAACAGCCGGAGGAACTGCAGAGAACTTCACAAGGATTCACATTAAATTTGGAATCCCTTCTGTTATGCTCAACTCGACTGGTTCCAGTTAAACTTTAGACAAACAGATCCTGTGATGTTCCGGATACAGAACATCTTTAACGTGTTCTAGAGTCACATCTAGTGACATACAATCACTGAAGTGAATTTTGTAGTAGTCTTTGCTCTAAATTCAATTCAGTTTGCCTCCAACTTAATCCTGAATCCTGAAGAACTCATTCTGGATGAAACTGTATAAAACATCCTGAAATAATCTGGAGCAGTTCAGAGTGATCCACATTATTTTAAAAATGTTTCAAGCTCTACAGTTTGCTTTGAACTTCTCACCTCTCTCAAGAACTACACAATTACTTTCAAGACCTTCAGGCAACACCTGGTGGAGTCTATAACAGGTGGTCTGAACAACAACAACTCATTCAACCAAACAAACCTGTTCCAGAGAACTCTTGAATCCAGTTCCTGAACACACAGAACACTTTCACTCCTAGAGTCACTCAGACATTAAAAGAAAAATATATTCAGAATTTTTGTATTGAAATCAAACAAGTTTGTTAGATTTCCCCATTGTTGAAAAATTCCCTGTTGTGGGAAGAATAAAGGAATATCTTATTTATGTCAAACTTCAGAACGACTCTAGAATGACTTTAGAGACATCTAGAGCAGCTGATTGAAAGGTGGAGCTGTCTGAAGGATCAGTGACTCAAACAGGAAGTGACTGGAGACCGATGTTCGACTGCTGACCTGTCTGCAATGACCCCACCTTCAGTCCAGAGCTGCTTCCTGTGTGCAGATGGGCTGGCC
Source organism: Holacanthus passer (assembly GCA_025331565.1). Classification (NCBI taxonomy): domain Eukaryota; kingdom Metazoa; phylum Chordata; class Actinopteri; family Pomacanthidae; genus Holacanthus; species Holacanthus passer. The sequence goes on along the minus strand of JAFREQ010000186.1, from coordinate 137,938 downwards.
GTCTGAGGAACAGGAAGTGGACTTTTGGAAGGCAGAGTGGAAAAGATTCATCAGGTCGTGGAAACGAAGACTCACCTGCAGGAAACACAGGAGTCATTCTTTAATATTTACAGAATAAGAGTGATGTACTCACTCAGCATTTACACCTGGACACTGAAGCTCCACCCCCTCTCACCTGTTGGGTGGTCTTGTTTCCCAGCTGGGCGGAGACATGTCTAAATGTTTTCCGATTGGCTCCTCTCTGCTGACAGGCTGTTAGGATGGTGCGGTCCGCCTCACTGAAACAGCAAAATGGCCAAAGGTCAGTCTTCAGCTGTGTCAGCTGCTAGTTATGCTAGTTAGCATCAGTGGGTCTGCACCATTACCGTGCTGAGTAGGCGGAGTCTACAGAGCATTTGACAGTTATCGTAGACTGGATCCGCATCTTTTAGGTCAGCTTGACCGTGTGACCAACACAGATGCAAACAGGTCAAAGGAGAACTGATGGATGTCATAAAACCATATTGTGAACATTACTGTCACATACTGCGTCGACTGTGTACTCTAATCTCATCTAAACAAACTATCCGTGTTAATATGGATCCTCCTGTAGTTTCTCTCCGTTTGATCCACTGCAACATGACAGGAAGTTTTACATCCATAACTGGAAACACAGCCTGTCATTTCTGTCCAAGAGTTTGGATATAATTATTAGGTCTCTGCTGATACAGAGATATTGATCTGATATCAGTGCTCTGTTTGTCCATAAATGTAAAATCAGTCAACTGCACTGTGTGTAACTGATCTGGGATCATTTTTATGTCACATGATCTGTTTTGTGAAGATCAGCAGTGAGACATTGAAATAAATAAATGAATCAGTCAATAATCAATCAGTTGTTGCGAAATAGTGTATGTTTTTGCTCTGACCGGGTCCAGACGATGACTCGCTCTCCGCTCGACGTCATCAAGATATTTTGGGCACAAACTGGTCGTCCTGACTCCTCCTCTTCCTCTCTGTCACTTCCTGTCTCACTCCCTTCAGACGTCTGATGGGCGACTCGCTTCCTGTTCCTGTCAGCAGGATTCTGGGACACGGAGCCCGTTTCTTTGGTCTCGGAGTGGGTTGCTGTGGGTGAAGACTGGACATGAAGCTGCTGAAAAAACTCCCAGAATTCCTCGTGCAGGTCCGGGTGGCGTTTGAGAAGAGACGAGATCTGAGAGGAACAAAGATAAAAATGAGATTATAAGATTATTCTTGTTATTGTCTGTTATTGGTCTGAAATATGGAAGTAAAACACAACCAGAAAGACTTAATCTGCAGCTGTTCTGATAAGTGATGAAACCTTTTAGTCATTTTTAATTTTGAAATGTTTCCAGCTTGTCATTTATGAGGTTAGGTCACTTTTCTTAGCTTTAAGTGACAGTAAGTTTAATATTTTGGATATTTTGAACTGTTGATCAAACCCTTGAGGAAACTATTTTATAAACCAAATGTTGAGAATGAGTCTGAATTCACCTCTTTGAAGTGTGAAATGGTTTATTCAAGTACAATTCAAAAAACTTTATTTACATTATATATTTTGGGATAGTACCCAATATTTTAAAGCTTTATTAAAACTGCAAAAATTCAATAAGTAAATTCAGATCCAAACTTCAAACCAAAAGCAGTTGCTCAAATTATGTGAATTTCCCCACTGTGGGACGAATAAAGGTTCATCTTATCTTAAATTGTTCTGGTCAAATTCTTTAAAATAATAATTTATCATGTCATTACATCTCAGAAATTAAAAGATTGAGTTTAATACTGAAATATTTTTTTAAACCATAATTAGCTGCTCATGGAGGGCTTAAAGGTCATCATCTACCTTGTTCATGTCCTCAGGTGGGGGGGCGGAGCTTCCCTGCAGCACTGACACCACCTGCTGGTAGAGGACGGAGCCTTCTCCCAGGCTCCGCCCCAGTTGCCGTAGAAACCTCCGACTGCGTGCAAACAGCCGCTGCTCCAACAGCTGATGGAGGAAAACCACAGAAGAAGAGTGAAGGCAGGTGTAGTCTGTGCCTGAGTGACATCATGCCTGTGATGTCAGAGTGATGTCACCCACCAGTCCACAACGGCGGGCCTGTCCTCGAGTCAAGAAGGCGGCGAAGTCTCTGAGCAGCTGAGGCCAGGGCCGCAGCACACAGCTCAGCCTGTCAAACAAAACCTCTGGGGCCCCCGAGGCCGAGAACTGGTCCAATACCTGCAGCAGCTGCTCAGAAAGGCCCGGAGACACCTGCACTGCATTGCATACCTGCACAGGAGACAGGAAGTACAGACACACATCAACAACCAATCAGCTTCACGAACATGTCATCAGCTCTCTGGACCAATCAGGACGTAGCAAGTCACCGTGACCTGAGCAGCTGATGGAAATACTCAGATGCTGCAAACTTAATCAACACTGGTGGAACTTCATTTGTAAGAAACTGTCAAACTACTGTCTGTTGAATGTTTTATTCTCTTCAGGTCTTTTTCAGAACCGAAGTTCTGACCAGAGGAAAAATGGTCTGTTATTGTCTTTCAGTTCTGGACTGGTTCTGGTTTAGTTCTGGTTTGGTGAACCCACAGAGGAGAATCAGACTGTGGTGACTGACAGCAGCCTCCGGGTGGGATCATGTGATCAGACAGATCATGTGATCAGTGTCAGATGTTGCTGGTTTGATTAAATAGAGACATGAGATAATGAAATGAAATGAATTTCATGAGTGAAATTTATATTTCTTTATAGAGGAGAAAAAGCAGTTTTGTGTTTGACTGTGTGATTCGAGATTCTTACTCTGAGGAGATAATCCTGAGCAAACAACTCATCAGACTCCCTCTGATCATCCTCCTCCTCCTCCTCCTCCTCACTCCCATCTGATGACAGCTTCTCCTGGAATCAATAACATCAGAACTGTTTGATGACAAAATTATATAAATAAATATAAATATTATAAAAGACAAAAAAGGTAAACATTAAAGATAAAATTTGTCTTGTTATAAACGTGTCATCAGAAAACATCAAAAATCTAAAATATTGAGACTGTGTGCCACAGACCTGCAGGTGGACGGAATGTCTGGACTCATTAGTGACTCTGTTATCATCGTCGTCGTCATCTTCTGCTGCTGTCACTTCCTGTTCACTCTCTGACTCCCCTTCCACTGGGTCAGCCAGGTTGTCGTCGAGGGCGACACTTCCTGTTGAGCTGGGTGAGGATTCAGACAGAGCCAGGAGGACCTCGCTCTCCTCCTCCTCCTCTTCTTCTTCCCCCTCTTCCTTTTCTTTGCCCTCCTCATAAATTGTCCTGATGACATCATCGCTCTCTTGCGACTCCACCTGAGGGGGGGCAGGGCCTTCAGGAGGAGGAGGAGTTACAGCCTCTTCATCGCTCCTTCCCCCCCTCTTCCTCCTCCTCAGACTGGTGAGGGTCTGATAGTGGTGTCTGATTTGCTCTCTGGTTGTCATGGAGATGGAGGAGGTGGTGATGATGTCAGCAGTGGTGTCAGTCCTGGATAGGAGGAGGCAGCGGAAGACTCGAGGAGAACTGAGGGCTCGGGCACAGCAGGGTTTGGGAGGAGGAGGTGGGGGGGTGGAGTCCACCTGTCTGTCAGGGAGAGGTGAGGAGTCCACCTGTCTGTCAGGGAGAGGTGAGGAGTCCACCTGTCTGTCAGGGAGGGGGGAGGAGTCGGGGGGAGGAGGGGGGAGGGGCTGCTGCTGCAGCACCAGAAAGCCTATGCGTCTGAAGTCAAGGTGTTTGGGGAGGCGGGGAGGGTATCTGGTCCCAGGGGGGAAGCTGTAGGTGTCAGCGGTGGACCGGAGGAAGGTCAGGTGACTCTGACGGGCCCCACTTGACCGGCAGGGGGGTGGGGCCTTTAAGGCAGAGCCAGCCGGGCTGTTGTAGTGTCTGATGGTCAGGTAGATGACAGGGAGACTCCTCTGTGGGGGGGGGGGTTAAGATGTGGTTGGTCTACAGCTGAAGCTCCTGGACCTCGTCGGCCCTACACAGACTCAAACTGTCTCAGTGCTTTATTCTAAATTCGAGTTTTAAATCTTTGGCTTTCCAAATTCCTGATTCCTGATGAATTCACCAAAATGTTCACTGACACCAAATCATCAACAACAGAGTCGTGTCAGGTTAACTTTGCCTTTTTTTAGCAAACTACCATGAATCCAACACACCCTGGACACAACATATTCCAACTCCTCCCCTCTGGTAGGCGCTACAGAGCACTGCACACCAAAACAACCAGACACATGAACAGTTTCTTCCCTCAGGCCGTCACTCTGATGAACACTTATCCAGTGAAACAACCCAGTAACAATCATTCACCTGTAATAATGTATTCTCATATTATTACATAGTTCATTGCTTATACACTCACCATGGTCACAATGTAGATATCATCTGCCAGCACAAACCATGCATACTGTGTATACTGTGTATACTTCCATATCCACCTACCTCTTGTCTTGTATATACTGTATATTGCATTTATCTGCACATACTCTGTATACTCTGCAACTTTTTCAGCATATTTTGCACTTAATAAACACTGCCTACCTTTATAGTAAGGCTTTTGTGAAAAAACCCCAGGAAGTATTGGGACTTGTTGACCGTAGTTTCATATGATCATGAAGTAGAAACGAATGAAGTTAATGTGAGTGTGAAAACCTCATTACTTTGTTCTTAGCAGAGTCTGTGATGAAAAAACAGACTGAATTCACTGTGTCAGCTGTTGTTGTTGACTACGAGTGATGGAAGAGAGACTGTTGTAAAACATATAAAAAATGTAACTGCTGCAACATTGTCACTTGCCTCCAGGCTGCTTTCTTCTGTTCCCTGTTTTCAGGTACGTTTGTGACGCCGAACATTAAAAATCAGGAAAAAACAGAAAGATAAACTTGTCTACCGGCAATGAGAAAGAAGTCAATCCCCCGTTTTTAGAAGAAAAAAAGAAAACTGCACATACAAGCTAGTTTTGGTGTCTAAATGGTCATTTATCACCTCTTTTACAAGCTGCTTCCACTCACTACTGTTGATTTGGTTGATTTGGCTCTGCCAAACTCAGATTCTGCGTTCTTTTATTTGTTCTCTGTATTGTCACTGTGTAGTGAGGGTTTTGTTGTGTCATTGCTGGGTCATGCTTTGTCAGAAGTGATAATAAATGATTTAAAGTTAATTTGTGCGTTACAGATACTGATAACTGATAACCAAGATAAACAGTTTTTTATTTTTATTGAAATTATATTGAATTTATTATATTTAAAGTGGTTCTGTGGAAGAGTTCTGATAAACACTTTATTTCCCCACACTGAGCTGTTAATAATATACATATGTAGATGTATAAAATATGTCATATGTCTATTGCATAATGAACAACATTGTATTTTGATATTAATGAAGACAACTCTAAGTACATAATCACATTATATAATACTGTGGTAACATATTACTCTTCCATATGCTACACTTCCTGCTGCTAATCTCACCACTGTGTCACTGCACTAGAGACAGTATTACACTATTATTTCAAGTTCAACACCAACCGTGGGGACTGTATGCGTACTGCTTTTGAGCTTAATTGCTTGTGTCTTTTTATTTTCTTCTATCTTTTTTATTTTAAATCATTATTCATCTTGTATGTTTCTCTGTTTACCTGTATTTCTTTCTGTCTTTGTGCTGCTATAATGCCTGATTTTCCCCTCTGGATGATCAATAAATGATCATGTGATTTGAAAAACTTTCACTGTTGAAGCGGCACTTTGGTGTTTTATGGTTCTGATTGTGGACTTAATGTGTTTGTTTCAGAGGCTCACATATGTCTGCTGCCAGCTGCACTTCATATTCACTATTCACTCCTTACTGAACAATGGTTCACATACTATCACAGAATCCATCACATACCACCAGCCACAGAGGCATGAGGCGCTCCTCTCTCTCCACTGGGGGGCGGTGGTCTGCTGGGTCAACACGATGGCAGGCCACCAGCATCGGCCACAACACCCGCTGGTACCTGTAGGCCTGCAGAGGACATGGAGTCAGACAGAGTCCATCACAGACTTAAACCTGAGACAGACAGATGAGGGCGCTACCTTCACAATGTTATCAGGGAAACCAGGTCTGCAGCACTGCAGGATTCTTCGTCGCACCTGGACCAGAGTCTTCCTCAGCAGGAACTGAGACACCAGCTTGGTTGGGTCACATGACCCCTCCATGTTCCTGAGACCGAGAACCAGGAGGCTGATAACACACACAGAACCACACACACATATGATTAGTATATGTACACTCTTGTGATACATGATAACAAGTGCAATATTTGATATTTGATATTTAATATTTCATATTCAATTCTGCTATAGACTACTGGTCATATATATCATATTTATCTCATATTCTCAGGTATATTCGTAAAGAATCCCATGTAGATTTGGTAAATTTGTTTAATTTGTTAAAATTGTGAATACTTTTTTCAGCTTGTTTATACTCTTTTTTACTTTTTTACTATTTAACTTGTTTATGCTGCTGTGCAATGTAAATTTCCCCACTGTGGGACAAATAAAGGTTTATCTTATCTTATCTTAACTATGTGTGTGTGTGCGTATATGCATGTTTACCAGTCTTCAGCCGCAGTGAAGGCAGCTGTCCTGCGGGGGCAGTATAAAGCCGGGTCAAGGCTGACACAGGGCAACAGCTCAGGGTAGAAGAAGACTGGACGGGTGGCAAAGAGCCAGGCCAGTTCAGCTGGCATGACAGGGTAACAACGCACTGAATACACACACACACACACACACACACACACACACACACACACACACACACACACAGTGTGTGTTTTTGTGGGAACTTCCCAAACAAAGTGAAACACATGTTACTACTACGATTTGACTTCATTTATATGTTGGGAATCAAACCACCAACCCTGTGATCAGTGGACCACTTGATCCACCTCCTGAACCAGAGTCCACAACACCAAGATGCTTCAAAATGATTTCTGTACCTGTTGTACTGTTGTATTTGTATCTGCTCACTGAACGATGTTACTCAGCAGCTAATGTCTGAGGGATCATTTTCCTCTCAGCTGTTTTAAAATGTGACACCATCAGAACAAAGTTGAGTGTGTGTTTGGTTGATTTCCATTAAAACTGAAGTGAAACCGCAGAAATGGATCTAAACCCTGCACACTGCACACACCTCTCATGATTTCAGGCTGCAGGAGTACTCACTGTGTCCTCTGGCGTCAGGTGGGTGGTGCTGCGGTTGATAGCCGATGGGAGTCTGCCGCAGCTCCTCCAGCAGCTGCAGCGCCCCCTGCAGGTTGGCGGCTCTGAAGATGCTGCAGAAACCAGGTCCTGAAGTCATGAGCAGCTCTGCCCTCTGAGCCAACACATCCAGCTCAAACTGACGGAGAGAGAGGCAATACAGGAGCTTATTCATCTAGTTTTTATTAAATTAATTTTACAGATCATTTTACAGTATTTTCAGATGCAATATATTTAAAGTTTGGGGCTCACAAAAAATGAATTAATAAATTATTCATAAGCTTTGAAACAGCATTTACAGCTTCATGCTGAGAAATCAAATGGCGATGCTTCCTTTTTAGGGCTGTCTAATGTCCCAGGAATCTTCCTAATCTAATACTGATCATAAGGAAAGAAGAGAGTGTGTTCACTTCTTTTACTTTCAGGACAGTTAATTGATCATAAAATAAACATAAAAAATATGATTGAACAGCAAATTCAAGAAGTAAAATATGAAAAACTCGAAACAATTTAGAGACTTTGTTTCTTTGTAAGGAGTATTCAGAATCTGTAAGGTCCTGAATGACATGTTGAAACAGAAAAAGAAACTAAAATATCAAAATGAAATATCATTGTTCATTAGGAACTAAGAAACAGACCATTAAAGTGTGTGTGTGTGCGCGTGTTTTACCAGGAACTGTCTGGTGGTCTCAGCCTCACTGTGAAGTTTGGCCACAGGTAAACTCAACAGGTGAATCTGAGTCAACAGCTGGATGTGCTGACAGACAGAGAGACAGACAGTAATTCAATAATCTGATTATATTATTATCAATTATCGGATTTTTGTCAAAGATGTGTCTGAAGTCCTTCAGAAATAACTTGTACCTGTACACTGCACATACCTGCTGTAAGTACCTGTTATACATACCTGTTGTAGCTGCTGCTGCAGTTGGCTCCTCTGTCGTCCATCCACTTTCAGAGTGTCCGGCTCTGGACTTTGTGTGTTACAAAGTGTGTGTGTCTGCAGACCGAGCTGCCGTTTCTTTCTCATCAATGCCAGCTGCTGCTTCACCGTACGCAGCTCTGTGATTGGTCCGTCCTCCACCTGGTCATTGCCCGGTCCTCTGTCATGAGAGCAGAGGGTCAGCGGGACAGGACGACAGGTGTTCGTGTGTGTGTGTTGTTGGGTGTTACATACGTGTTGTGCTGCTCCTCAGGTGTGTGTGTTTGAACAGTGTGAGTCTCCTCCTGAGACTCCTCCTCTTCCTCATGTCCTTCGTCTTCCACTTCCTGTCCCACGAGGTCTTCCTTCAACTGAAACACACGCAAAAACACCAGTAACTGAAGCTGAGTTTATATCTGTGTGTTAGTTATTGTGTAACTGTAATTCCATGACATGGCTACACAGACCACATGGAGACAACAGAGCTGTGATTGGTCAGTTTGGACTGCTGGTGTTTCTGATCGAGGTGGAGAGAGTTGGCAGTGAAATGATCTGGAGCTTTGTATGGTTTTTATTTTCACTTTGATGAGTTACAAGCTGAACATCAACAGGGTGTTTCCTGTGTTGGTGTTTTCTGTCTGGGTGAAACCTGAATGTGATGAATGAAGATGACTGTTAGTATTTGTGTGAGAAGACAGAAGAGATTCACCGTTTCAAACAGCTCCTCCATCAGTTCATTCACCTCCTTTTCTGCAGGACAGCAACAACAACAGAAACTAAATTATTCATCAAATCATGTCAAAAATAATGATGCATGACTTTTATTGTTTTATGATCAGAAACAGAAAAAGCAGTCGATCTGTCTGAATTATAATCCAACATGTCAATAAACTGATCAAGTAACAGATTAATCGATTCAGCACAAATATTATCAACAAAAGAATGGTCTCATCATTTTACTGTGTGTGTGTGTACTGACTAGTGATGCGGACAGCCTTGTCATCACGGTAATCTTCCTGGTCGGGTTCATCGATGTCAGCCAGGAAGTTATATTCTGGGTCATCTTCATCATCACACTCCTCTGGTGGTGAGACACACACAGAGAGCCATACTGTGATGGACACACGGACACGGACACGGACACACACACACACACACACACACGCACACACACACACCTTCATTGTCCATCTCTGAGGTCATCAGGCCTCTCAGCCAATCAGTCCACTCCCTGTCCTCGTGGGTGGAGCTGGAATCATACATGTCAGGTGTGATGTCAGGAGCTCGGAGCTCCGCCTCCAGCCGGCCCAATGGGACATCACGTAGAGGACGCTTGGACCGAGTCCGGTACGCCATCAGACCCACTTCATCCTCTGACTCAGACAGAGGCTGAAAGAGACAATCAATAATCAATCATCAATTCAGTACATCAATAACTTTCTCTTTCATTATCGTTCACTTGACAGATGGTCAGATATTTCTGGTGTTTCTGTTAATAAACCTAAACCATTATTAAACATAATGTTAAGTCAGTACTGCTGAAGATAATCAGCTCCAAATCAAATGTCTCATCGGGACTACAAGCTGCACTTCAGTCGACCGTCACCTTAACCACATCTGTTACAAACTCTACACTCAATAATTCAAAAGGATTGTCTCTCAATTACATACTATTGAACCCAACAATAGGCTGCACTACCCACACTAAGGGAGACGACTTGAACCAGTCCTGGTACTGGTATAAACCTTGAGTAGAAACAGAAAGTCAAGCTACAAAGCTACCGCAGTAGAGGAATCTCCACAAAAACACTAATTTTCTCAAAATTCAGTTAAAATTTGTGCTATATTAGGATGGAAACTTGGCTAATGTTGATGACTCTTCTACAGTTTTTCAGCTGGAAGAAATTATTACTGTGCCAACAGGTGTTTGAGCTTAAAGCTCTACAGAGTGTGTTTTAGAGAGTTTGATACCTGGTAGGGCTCCATACACACAGCCAGCTCCTCCTCCACAGCATGAAGTTTCTCCAGGAAGGTGCTGTCAGTCACTGCTTTTGGGGGTGGGGCTTTCGGAGGAGGGGGAGGGCCCATGGAAACAGACCTCGGCCTCAGGCGTCTGGAGCGGCTCCGAGAAGTCTGAAGGGGGGGTTGGAGAAACAAACCACAGTTTTCATAACTGACTTCAGTTCCTTCTCTTCCCGCTCAACACCTGCTACTGCGACTACTACAACTATTATTACTATTATTATCACTTTATCTCTATGTGGATATGTGGAACTTGCACTTTGCTACTGTACGTTCTCTGTTCTCCTGCTCTCTCTTACAGACACACCTGATAAGCATAGACAGGTGTTTGTCAGCGTGTAAAGACACAATGTCACATGAACAGATAACAGCATTTCATCACACAAACCCATGCCACTGTGTATATAACATATAAGTATATATAAGTATAACAGTGTGTCTTCAGTTACCTGCCAGGGGCTGCAGCTGTCGTCTTCCACCCTGTTCAATCGACTCCCTCTGGGAGATGAAGCTGTGCTCTCCATGTCGCTCTCCTGGAACGTCTGCAAACACATCCACAAATCAATAATTAATACACACATCAATCAATAAATTAATTCTTAATAAGTTTGCACATACACATCCATTATCAATAATCAGTTATCAGTATGAAACTATCCTGCAGCCAATCAGAACAGAGCCTCACATCTTCAGTCGTCTCATCTTCATCGTCTTCATCAGGACGGTACTCTTCATCAGAGGAGTCTTCTTCAGCCAGAGGGATGTCCACGAACTGAGGAGCCTGAAGACAAAGACAAGAACTGAGGAGTCTGAAGACAAACTGGGGAGCAAAAAGACAAAACTGTTCAAATCCCTAAACTGTTTAGCCTTCATAAAAAATTTTTAATGTCAGTTAGTAAAATCATAAACATGTATCCTGATGTTATCTATGGCTTAAATTACACCATTTCTCAGTTTCATGGGAATTTTATTGAATGTCATTTATCCAGATAGATTTTACTGTCCCAGGAGAGAAATTTGTTTAAAATGTTGAATTAAAAAAAAAATGTTTAAGAATGTGTTTACAAAGTTTCACAATGAAAAAAATATTTAAAATATTGGCAAAATGTTTAAAAAAGGAGCCAGAAGCAAACTGTGAACTTGGACCTTTACCTTGTTGACATCACTGGTCTTCTTGATGGGAGAAATGTTCCAGGCTGGAATCACCTGAAAGGAAACACACAAGTGAGGAGAGATGGAAGAAGAGGATCTGACCGTTCCTGATCAAACAAGACTTTAACCAGAACAGAGCTGATGTTCAGCTGAAGCTGCGGCTGGCTGCTGTGTTAACCTGCATCAGGCTGTCAAATGTGATCACACACAACTACAAGCAGAAAACTAAATACACAACTGAAATAAACACACAGAGAGGACTCACCACTCCTTTCTCCACGACTTCTTTAAATTTGGATCGAGTCATTTTGGGCTCCTGAAGAAAAGAAAATATCAGATGAACAAAGAGTTCTGCAGGTTAATGAACAATGTTAATGAGGTTGAACATTGTGTTCTGATTGGACGACAGACTCACAAATGGAGGGACGGCCTCTGTCTCGTTGATGGCAGCTTTCATCATGGCCACTACATGTTCGTTGGTAATTACTTCCTGTAGGTCAAAATGTATCGTTATATAATATATAGCAATATATAATAAGCTCACATCACACGTTGGTCATTCTTGTTTTCCAACCAACGTTTGTGTCATCATTAGAGAGTCAGGAAATATTAAATGTACACTTGCTGCCATACTTCAAACATATTATATTCAAACTCTGTTCAAAACATGATTTCAGCAGGCTGGCAAACATGGAGGGAGAGACAGACTGAGGAAATGAAGAACCGCATGTGACAGTTAACAAAATGTCATCAAAGCACATTAGAGCTAGGTTATAAATTCACTGTTACGTTACATTTTGTTGAAGGTTATCAACCACCGCAGGTGGAAGAAATAAACATTTGACTGAACACCTGAAACCTGAAAGACCTCCTGCTGGTTTGATCTGGACTCAGCTGTCCTCAACGTGAACTCACGTGGATGATGTTTCTGACATTTACTGTGGTCAGGTTGTGCTGTTTGGACTTTGTTTCCAGTGATTGGTCCAGCTGTCTGTCAATCTCCACCTCTACCCCCGCCGCCTCCTCCTCCTCGCTCTCTGAGGCTCCGCCCGCCTCCTCCTCCTCTGTCAGTTTTCTCTTCCTCTTCCTCACTGCTCTCCTCCTCGCTGCCTTCACCTCCACCTGGCTGTCCTCTGACAGATAGACAGACAGAAAGAGACAGACAGATATGTGTATATATTTATTGATCAGTGTGTAAACACAATCAGTATTGTTTGTTCTTCTTTTGTGTTTTTGTGTCATCATCCAACATCATCAGTTAGATTTTAGTCCAACTGTGTTAATAAAATCTGAGACGGACCTGAACCTGGACCAGGTGACCACAGCAACTGTGTGTGTTTGTGTTACCCATGGTGATGATGAGGCTTGAGTCGGTGGTGTCTTCTTCCACCAGTAGGTAACCCTCCTCCTCCTCCTCCTCCTCCTCCTCCTCGGCTCCACTCGGCAGCAGCAAAGCATCATGGGAGAGGAGCTGAGGCCCAGTGCGCAGTGGTCTGAGACCCCGGGTGGCAGCGATGGTGTTGATAGTGACAGCGGGTCTGGACGGGCTGAGTTTGAGGCGTTTGCGAACCGGGTTCATTCTGGAGACACATGACCTCTGACCTCTGACATAGTGACATCATAGTTAGATAATCAACATATCTGAGCAATTCAAATGTAACTGATAACTAATGATTCTTCTTGTTTGCTGTCTAAAGAGGTAGAAAACTGTGAAAAATATTCAGTTTTATTTCAAATAAAACAGAAAAGATCCATCAAAGGTATCACAGTCACTGAAGACTCTTTGAACATCTGAATGAACAAATATTTTGTCTGCTGCAACCTGAACAAGAGTTTGAACCGTTTATAAAGTAAAGACTCTGTAAACAGCATTTATCTGACTTTGTATGACATGAATCGAATCAAAAAGGTTCTTTCTCATATTTGCCGGCTTGGGTCTGCAACATGAAACCAACTTGAACTCAAGTTAAGATTTTAGTTCAAATTTCCCATCAGAGCCATAGTGCTAAGTGTCCTCACTCATTTTTCTGTTTCAGAGTGAACATGTTGAGGAACAAACTGGAGTTAAAACGTCAGCAGCTTCTTCTTCTACAGTTTTCTTACATGTAACTTTATTTGATGCGCAGTACACAAACTGCCTTCTTTAATTGATTGTCTCTTTATATTAAAGCATATGCATGTTAAAACCATTAATTCTGATTTTATCCTGGTTCTTGTGCTGCTGGTGCATTTCCATTGTTTTTTTGTACCTTACATTGCTGGCAAACTTTGAAACATGTTAATTCAATATTACATGAAACACTTCAAGCTGAAACTTGTTCATTGTAAAAATGATTGTGTTTACTGTGTAAATATTTACTGGAGGAAGAAGTACAGTACAAGTACATTTGCTGCAGTCACAATACTTCACTTTTAAATGTGTAATTATAAGGTCTGCCTAAATAAAAAGTGTCGGAAATAACACGGAATGTAGCCAGAAACACTCTGAACATCTGTGTTTGCCTGTTAGCTTAGCCTGGTGTCACCGCGTATTCAGTCCGGGTCCAGATGTCGAAGTCCGTTCCCCCTGATCTTTACCTGTCCCGACCCGCTGCTGCACCTAAGCACAACCACAAACGTCATCCCAACCGTTTATACAGTCTGTGGTCCGAACCCGAGCTGCCCGGTTCGAACCGGAGCGGAGCACCGGTCAAAGAGGGGGACAGACTTCGACTCGACACCGGATCTGCTGGCTCGGTTTCCGGCTGCTGTCTCTCCTCCAGCTAACATGCTAACAGCTTCCAGACCGCTAGCAGCTAACGTTAGCATGCCAACAGACAGACTACAGACAGAGCCGAAGTCCCGGTGTGTCTGTCCGGGCTCTGAGTCTCTAACGGCCCGGTACCGATTCTCTGATCAGGTCCAACATTGATGCTCTGCTGCAGAGAAACACTTACCGCCACAACGATGAGACGCACCTGCCAAAAACTACATTTCCGGCAGTGCGTCACGGTGTAACTGCGAATTGGTCACGTACCTCTTCTTCTGGGCTTCGGCAGACTGGATCCCATGCAGGACATTCCTGCCCCTCACAGGTCGGGATTATATTGCAGTTCGCAGTGATTTTCTTTTATTCTGTTGAATTCAAATGTTTTCAGAATCCTAGTTTCATTCAGTTCAGACCTAAACTGCAGGATAAAACCTGTTTCTTCTGTGGAACGGCTGCATTCATGAGTCTGTTGGACAGTTTGCTGTTTTGTGCAGGTTCCACACAAGGCCGTCTTCATGTCCGTCTTTGCATCAGTCCAGTGTCTCCACAGTGTCTCAGTCTTGGGATGGGACAGCTGTGGCCTCTCTGTCTCTAGTTTGGACAGTTAAGAAATGATGGCTCATCTTTTCATCTTCACTCTTTATGACACACAGATGTTCTGTTTCCCTCCATTTGCCTCATATGAACCTTTTTTCATAAAATAATTGCATTGATTTAAACATGAACAGCCTCAGAAATAACATGAGGCTGCAGATTCAAAATGGCGTCACAACAACCAGCAGCGTTCAGGCCTCTGAAACAACAGTCAGTCACATGATGCTCAGTCGATCATCGGCATCATTAACGTAAAGCTTCAACAGACAAAGCAGTCGGGCTCAGCTGCCGCCACAGAAACCCCCTGAACCTCCAGCTCGGTCCCAGACAGCAGAACCAGCAGCGCCACCTTCAGGCCTGAAGCTCAGCGTGAACATTCGACTCCTCGCTCCACTGCAGAGTTCATGTTAGAGACATTCAGTCTGTTGTAAAGACTGAAACTCTTGTTTGTATTAGATTCATTTTCCAGTTTCAGGTCTCCAGCTCGTCTGTATGAATCTGGAGATAATGTTCCCAGTTGTTCTTTAGCTTCTCTCTGACTACGTCACCACGAGCAGTACGACCACGTGTCCTTATTGATTCTGAGACTCTGAAGTCTGTTTTCAGATCAGGGCCACAGTTTAACAGCTCAGTGAGTTGAGTTATATGAAGATAAAACTCTTTATTGTAACAATGAAACTTCTCAAATATAAATTTACAAATAAAGATCATGTTTGAGAGAAATTGAATGAAAACATTGAATTAATAATGTCTAATACAAATAATCTCTATACACATTTAACTTCATTTCATCCCATGATGCTGCTGATTGAAAAAGGTTTGTCGCTTTACTTCATCTCACCATTAAAAAAGGTGAAACATTTGAGAAGTGGTCAAAGGTCAGAAACACACGATTATTGACATGAAGGTCAAAGGTCAGAAACACGTGAAGACTTTATTAAAATAACTTAAAACCTCAAAATGTGCAGATTTAAACATCTGAAGTGGTTCTGGCCCACCTGACAGGTGTGTCAGGGTTTTCAGTCATGTGACATCAGCAGGGCGGGTCTTCCTGGGTGCTGGACTCAGAGCCTTCAAGGTGGTTGCAGGTCTCTTCAGGTCCTTCATCACCTGCAGACCCAGAGCTTTAAGAGGCCGCAGACGGACCCGGGACTTGCTGCGACCTGATCCAGGAGGAGGGGGCTCCACTGGGTCCTGCAGGTCTGTGACTGTTACTGTCACCGGACAGACCTGGGACCTGCTGGGACCAGGACCAGGACCAGGAGGGGGGTTTGCCGGGTCCTGCAGGTCTGGGACAGTCACCGGTTTGTTCTGGTGAAACAGGGACTCCCGCCGGCACGTGTGCGGGCTCGTGGCCAGCACAGCTCGGAAGCCGTAGGGTGACGTCAACTTCTCCACGTGCGGTAGCGACATGGCCGCGTACGTTGTCAGGTCCGTGTCCACGTGAGGGCACTCTGCCGCAGCAGCGATGCGGCGGAGACGCCTGATCTGCGGCGGAGGTGGCAGGCAGAGGCGGCGGGAGGTGGGGGGGCCGAGGGGAGTCCCTGGAGGGGTCTCTGCCAGACTGTCGTCCTCATGGTCGGACAGCAGTCTGGTCCGGTCCGGTGAGCTGCGGTGGCGCCGTGGAGAGAGGAAGAGCAGCGGACTGCGGGAAGGGATGAAAAAGTCCGGGATCCGGTCTGGAGTCAGAACCAGAGCCCGCAGAGATGATCCGGATCTGACAGCCGACATGAAGCTGCAGGGGGACAAAAGCAGGGTCAGAACCGGGTTCGGGTCCAAACTGATTGAAAGCTAAAAACTCAGATCCAAACTTTTAGTTCTGTAAAGTTTGGTTCAACATCTGGAGAGAAAGACAAAAGTCTCTTCATCTTCTCTTCGCTTTGATTAAAACAAATATCTTGTTACATTTTTGACTCATTTACTAAATTAAAACTGAATAAACAAATAAAATTGTCTTATATAAAAAATATCAAAAGATCAATAAACACATATAAAACAAGAATATTTGTTTCATCCAGATGTTTAAAGAGGATAAAACCTTAAGAACAGACGTGATGTTAAAAAGTTCTAAGACCTTCAGCACAAACTGGGTCCTGATGAGTCCACCTACCTCAGTCTCACCTGGTGTGAAGCAGCTCTGACTCTGGTCTCCTGGTTTAAATGAGCGGCAGCAGGTGGATCCAATCCCACTGATCACACATCAGCCCTCCAGAGTCCAGCTAACGAGCCAAACCAGGACCTCATCCTGCTGATTCAGACCTTTAAAGGGTCTGAGTTCTTCCATCAGGGTGAGAAATACAGGATGGTTTTTATGCTGTTTGGTAAAGTTTAAATGTACTGAAATATTTATTTTATTTTTTAGGAATTTTCCACATTTAAATTTTCCCTCCTTTCGTTTGAGTGATTCTTGAAGCTTCATTCACTTATGTTCTGGAATTAATAATTCACGAATGATCCCAGAGAAGAAATTTGTTAAAGATCTCAGTGTCCGATTAAATCAAAACTAAAGATACAATTTCACAACTGACTTTCATGGTAACTGGTAAATAAAATATATCTATCTATCTTGAAACATTTACCAGCAACTGGGAAGTTTCAATTTTTTTTTTAAACTGCTTAAAATCATTTAATCTGTGCTGAAAACCAATTATGAATTATAATAGAGTTTTTACAATGAAGATCTCTTTACTATATTAGGTTTTAGAATGGCTTGGGAAAATAGCATTTTGACATGCAAACATACTACAACCAAATTCTGATTGTTCAGATCTGAATACATAAGGAAAAGTACTGGGAATCTACGGAAAAAACACAAAAAAGGAGCTGTCCAATAATTTTCCAGTTAAAGTGAATATTCATAAATGGCTTTAATGCTATTTGGTGAATGTTAAATGATTGTTACCTCTTAAAATCACACAAACACAAAATATTCATATCCATGAATTAGGGCCAGATCTGAGGTCATCTCTGTATTTGACTTTAAATGAAAAACTGAGTCACTTTTAAGGTATAAATGTGGAAGCACCTTATAGTTGCTGGACTTGGAGTTTTTACCCCTTAAATGACTCATAATATATTACAGTCAGTCTCCTGTGGGGTTGCCTGCAAAGTTAATAAACCAATCAGCTTTGAGGGCTGTGGTAACTACCGTCCTCGACTCAGAGATAAAACAAAGTCATCTGTGACAGAATGAAATTTGTTTACACTGGTTAGTGTTTCTTTGAATCTGTATAAACAGAGGACCCAGGACACCTCCTAGAGGGACAGAAAACAAGAGGATTTCTGTAAAGTAGTATGTTCCTGTAAAGCATTAATGAGTTATCAAAACAGTTGGATTCATTTTCTCTTAATCAATTCATCACATGGTTTCGGCAAAAGGCAAAAGGTAAAAAGTGAGAATCTGAACAGAAGCTGACCAGCTCACACCAAAGTCCATTTCAATTGAGTTAATTTTCAGTTTGACAGATTAAATTCTTTTGGGTGAAAGTTCATAAGGAAAAAAATGTTTAAAAAAAAAAAAAATTTAAGATTCATTCCTCCTTTTTCCCTCTATTTTTTTTTTGTCATTTTATTGTTATCAGCTCTTTCATGGATCTTTCTGCAGTTGCCTTCTGATCATTGGCGACGTCTCAACTACTCGCATAAACGCTTCTTGCTGAAACACGTGAGTTTGTTAACTGGAAATAAAAAGACACACAAATCAACATAACGTGACTTTTTTGTTTCCTCTCATGAATTTGCTGAAATCTTTTCATATAAAAGAAAAATTCATGTTATAAATCAATTTTCGCTTGATCAACTGATACATTTTTCACTAACAGAGATGAGCTGCTGAGAATCTGGACATAAAGTGACCAATTCACACCAAACTCCATTCAGATTTTGATACACTGCTAAAAATGTTTGAAACTTTTTAATGACTGTGGTGCCACAGTGCTCATGAGCAGCATCAAATTCTCAACCCAACCCAACCAGTAACAGACAGACGACAACCCGAAACAAACCATCAGTTTTTATATGAAGAATTTTCTCCAATATGATGTTCAGAACAGACGAAGAGATGTTACCGCAGTGAGACAAACAGGAAGGAGCTGCTAAAAACAGCAGGAAGTCAGGATCCTCCACAATAAGAGTCAAAATCCCCCCTCAAAAAAATAAAATAGAAAAAAAAGGAAAAAGGGACAGAAGTACCCACAAACAACTGCACTCATCTTCATCATTATTTACGTTGTCATCATCATGTTCCCTGTATTAAAATCAGTTTGTATGTTGGTTCCCAGAGTTCGTGGTTTCCTCCTCCCAGAACATCATCGGAGAACAGCCACATGGGAGTCACACGGCGACGTTTGACCTGGTAGTCAGTAATTGTCTCCATGAAAACAGCATCAGTCTCATCATGTGAAGTCAGTTCACCACATGGATTTAAATTCGCTGTGTCTCAGAACCCCACCCCTCCCGTGGCAGTCAGTGTGCATCTTTGGGAGGGGGCGGGGCCTTTTCCAGTGGTCAGAGCGGCTGGTTGGCTGAGTGTCTCTGCGGCAGCTGGCGTGTGACTGGTCAGAGGGTCCATCAGTCGCTGTCAGAGCCGACAGCCGATGAGCCTTTCCTCTTTCTCTTCGGAGCTTTGGGCTTCGAGTCCTCCTCCTCCTGAAATGTCAAAGGTATTCTTTAATTATGGAGCAAGATGTAGCTGATTGGTTAGAGCGCAGGCTAAAAAGAGGCTAAGCTGCAGAAGTAAGAACTACACATTGGAAATAATATTCATTCTACTTCCAGCAGAATGAGCTCAGTGACTGTGATGGTTTTGCAGGACGATCTGAACATTGGCTGAAGGTGAACTGGTTGCTGCAGGTCACAGAATCTGGTGTAACAGCAGCAGCGACAGCAGGCTGAGCATCATCCTTCTCATCACCATGATGGACAGAATATCAATATATAAACAGAACTTCTTAACACCTTTGACATGAGGCCACCTCCACTAATAAAAGATCCAGACTCCTGGCCTTACGTGTCAGGCTGGAATTGAGCCTGTGGGGTGGAGCATACTTACCGAGGCGCTGCTTGAGGCGCTCTCCTCCTCGTTGTTGGTGGGCGGAGCTGCTCCTTTCCGGGATCGAGGCGAGGAGGCCGGAGCCTTACGCCGAGACTTCGGAGGCTTTGCCTGAGAGTCCTCGTACTCCTCCGCTAGGGCGAACAGGTCGCTGAATCTGCAGTAGGAGGAGGTGACATCATCAGTGCTTGGTGAGAGGTCATTCATCAGTGTCAGTGACATGTATTATTCCAGCTCCGCCCATGAGGACAGGGGGTGGACTGATTGGCTGAGAGGCCTGATGACCTCAGAGGTGGACAATGAAGGGGTGTGTGTGTGTGTGTGTGTGTGTGTGTGTGTGTGTTTGAGTGTACCTCATTTTGTGTGCTTCATCACAGCTGGCCTGAACATGCTGCAGAGCCTGAAGGATCGGAGTCTGAGTGAAGACTGACAAACACAATCAATCAGTTATCAATTATCAATACATCAATAATCAATCGATAGCGCTGTGTGTGTGCTCACAGTTGTTCTTGGTGTTGCTCAGGCTCAGTCTCAGGTTGTCCATGTGCTCCAAGATCTGTTCCAGGGTCAGCTGAGCCAGTTTACTGCTGGAACTACGAAGACTGAAGACAGAGACACAACTGGTTACTTTTAATTTGTATCCATGTGACAGGAAACGGTCCCCATGTGGACTCAACCAGGTGCAGTGCCCCCCTCAGCCCTGGACCCTGAACCCAGACTGTGTTTATGGAAGTGGAGTATTTGTTGGCTCAATAACACTGTTCTTTCAGATCTACACAAACACAACATGTGATTCAAATGAGAAGCAAATGTTCCTGACTTGTGTTTCGGTTGCTTTAGTTATGATATCGGAATGAGGGCTCAAACAGCAGTCTCTGTCTAGACGGTCTGTCCTCACCCCTGGCTCTGTCTGGACGGTCTGTCCTCACCCCTGGCTCTGCCTGGACGGTCTGTCCTCACCCCTGGCTCTGTCTGGACGGTCTGTCCCCACCCCTGTGTCCTCACCTCTGTCTCTGTCTGGACAGTCTGTCCTCACCCCTGTGTCCTCACCTCTGTCTCTTGCGAGGCTGGTTGTTGTTCTTGATCAGCTGGGCCTTGATGTGTTCCCCCAGCGTGTCGTCGTATTTGGACGCCCAGTGTCTCAGGATGCTGGTGGTGAACTGGTCCTCAGGGTGACAGGGACGACTGAGGACCATCTTAACCATCTCCTCACTCGGCCTGGACAGACAGACAGACAGAGACATTAGTAAGGACACAGGAACCTGGAAGATGAAGGCCAAACTGTTGTGTTTCTGTCTGTCATACTTTTCTCTGCGGAGCTGCAGCAGCAGACAGGATAAGGCCTCCGGATGCTCTGGAAACATAAAGACAAGAGTCAGAAGACTGGAGGACAGTGGACATTTCCTGAACTGAAAAATGACTGCTCTTTGTGGTTGTTTCAGTTTCCAACTAGAAATTCTAACAATGACTAACAGGTCTCTATCTGTGGCTGGACACACACTGGAAGGTTGTTTCAGTACTGCTCACCTTTATATTTGAGGTGTTGCAGGATGGGGATGATGGTTTCTAGGGGAATACTGTGAGCCAGAAACAGCTGCCAGGTGCTGTACTGCTCAAAGGTCTCCCAGTCCAGAGACTGAACTGTAAACACACCAAGAAGAAGACATGAAGAGTGTCTACTGCTGTCCAAACACAGTATTTATATGTGTGAGTGTGTGTTTCTCTCACTGAGGATGTTGAGTACTGAGTCTTTCCTGAACATCACCAGGTTCCCCATCATCACATGACACATTAGCTCCTGTAACTGCATAGACAGTAAACATGCTGGTCACTAAACAGGTGAGCACATGCCAACCTGAACCAAAACCAGGAGCTAAAACAGGTTGCAAACCTGTAGACATGCTGATGATATATAATGATGGCGATGGTAAACAGAAGTATTGTTCAGGGAAGCTGTAAACACCTGAATGAGTTACCTGTGTGGAGTCAATGACGGCTACGATCATGTTGAGCAGCTCGCCGCTTCGCAGAGTCTCATCTGGAAACTGAAGGAAAACATTAGAAGACATCAGGTGAGCAGAGAGAGAGAGAGAGAGAGAGAGAGAGACAGACAGACAGACAGACAGAGAGAGCCTATGTGTGTGTCTGTACCTCAGTGTATATGGAGGGGGTGAGGTAGCAGAGCAGCCGGACATCGTCCTCCTGACATGCCTTCATGTCCATCATCAGACAGGTGTGCAGATCTCCAAGAGCTGTCGCCTGAGCAAAAGACTCGTACAGCATCATCTTACCGTTTGCCGCTTTACTGAAGACCAAACACACACACAGACTTTAATACATATGTTTCCAAATATCTCACGGTAACTGATGTGAAAGCTACAACAGCAGCTGCTTCACACAGTAGGACCTCAGATAGTCTAATATGACATCATTTCTGAAACGTGAGATGTGCCCATTGAGTGTTTTAGCCTCTGCCCTTTGGATCAGCTCAGAAGTCTCTACATATGACGTTAAGATTCTACAATGAGGGGAATTTTAAGCCAACGTTAGAAATGTGGCAGCCAACAGAAAGTGAATTAGGTGTGTTTCAGCTGGTTGAGGTCAAAATGTCTGACAGTGACTGACAGACATCTGCTGCTTCATTTCAGGCTGTTTAAACAGAGTTTAAAGGCAGGGGTTGTCTGTGTCTTTCTGTCTGTAATTTTCTGAAAGTGACACTGAAATCACACACAGCTTCCTTAGTGATTTATTCCTCCTTCACTTCCCAGTGATGATGTTCACAGCAGATTGAAAGACATCACGTTTTATAAAGGAGCCTGTCACAGCCTCACCTGGCTTTGAGGTAGTACAGCAGGTGATATCCGATCTTGGGCTGTTTCTGGTAAAATTCAGCCAACATGTCCAGCAACACAGAGAAGCCACTGTTGTCCTCCTGCATGGTGACCAGGTTCCTGAAGACCAGACAGACGGGTTTAGACACCGACTCCTCCAGGGACCTGAGGGACAGACAGGTAATCAGAAAAAGAGACAGACGGACAGTTAAGGTTGTGGTCTGGATCCTGTTCTCAAAATGACATGTTTTTCTCTTTCTGGTCGTTTTGAGTTTCATTCAGAGACACAGGTCCAGGGTCCCCCGACCCCTCGGGTTTAAAAACTGAAGAGTTCATGTTAATCAGCCAATAAAAGCTGAAGGTAAACCTGCTAAGATCTGATAAGGGATCAAAAAGGATTTAGGTTTCATGAGTGGATTCAATATGAGATTTTGACTTCAATAAAATGTGAAACCCATCAGGACAGTCAGTCTTACTCCTCAGTGATCTCCTCAGGCAACACGTCTCCTCTGAAATGATCTTTAAACAGTTCAGCCAGACAAGAGGCCAGAGCCGACATCTGCTCAGAGTCAAAGTCCTCCTGCAACACAACACAGCAGAGTTCAGCAGAGTACAGAATACTGTTGACTAGAGAACATATTGGTCATTTCACAGAGAAAACTCACCTCCAGGATCAGATCCACTATTTCCTGCATTACCTCACACTGAGTCTCTGTGTCACTGAGGAGATATTAACAATAAAAACAACAGACACAGACACAAATGATCAATAAACCCACAGGACACTTCAAACAGCTGTGACCTTTGACTTCCAGGCTGATATGAGGACCTAAAGGAGGACTGCAGGGTCTCACCTGGTTTTCTGGAGCTGTTGGACTTTTTCCTTCATGGTGTCATCTAATTGGTCGAGCCAGGGTGTGATGTCAGCAGGCTCCTCCATCACAGCCTCTTTGATTGGATGGAACCTGAATTCTCTCTTCTTTCCTGCACAGTTATTTGTCGACAGAAGGTCAGACAGGTGCAGCTCTAGCGCAGACCTGCTTACACTGGCTTATTATAATTTAAACTGGTTTATTCTTAATGGTTTACTAACAACATCATTTCTTCTGGTTTCATTCTGTATGAACTGGTTAATTCGGTTTAGCTAAACTGGTCTTCTCTAGTTTAAACTGGTGCGTTCTGGTTAAGTTTGTTTACTAAAATGAGTTTTATCTTCACCTTTGTTGTTGACCTCCTCCTCATCATCACTGAAGGCGGCCTCTGTGTTGTCATAGCAACCCTCCTCTTTGTCCAACATGTGATTTTCCATCTCCAAGGAAACTGCCTCCTCCATTTTAACTGTAGGAGACACACGCAGACTTAGATCCCTTCATACAGGTCATGTGACTAGTCTCAAACCAGCAGTGAATGTATCTAATAACAAGTATTGTGTGTGTACCAGTTTGTACATGCACTGGGTGACATGTTCCTTCATCACCATGAACACACACATTGTAGTTTATCTGGACTCCTACAAACACCATCCTCACAAGAGACCAAAGGTGGATTCATCCGCTGCTGAAAATAGTCCCCAACAAATGACTACTATTTCCTCCTGTTTGTTTAATAAAAACTACAGTGAGCAGCCGCTTGAGGAAACTAATGAACTTCTCGAAACATGAAACTATATATCTGTGAGGTGTTTTTAAAGATTTACATCCTCAGTAGGAACCAATGAGCCACAGACAGGAAGTCAGACAGGACTGAGAGACAGACCATGTTTGAGTCTTTCAGAAACATAAAATAACATCAGACACTTTAAATTTATTTTATAAACTATAACTTTAAAGTTTTATTTTGGCTTTGTTTTACATATTTTATTGCAAACTTGTATTAGTGATATGATGGTATGTGTTAGCTACCTTCTGTTGGGGGCGAGGGTGAGCTGCAGAACTCGGGGAATCTCTC
The DNA here is from genome assembly GCA_025331565.1 of Holacanthus passer. Lineage (NCBI taxonomy): Eukaryota > Metazoa > Chordata > Actinopteri > Pomacanthidae > Holacanthus > Holacanthus passer. The sequence continues at coordinate 113,407 of JAFREQ010000186.1, read as the reverse complement.
TCTGAGCATCGATCGAAGCTCGCGGTCCAACTTTGGGTTATCAAACAGCGGAGCGAGGTGACTGAGAGACAGTGATCAATAATCAATAATCAATATGCGGTGGACAGACAGAGTGAATGCTGAGTGTGTGTTTGTATGTTTCTTACGCCAGCACTCTCTTCTCCATGATGAAGGTGAGCGAGTTAAAGACGCCCTGACGGACCTGAGACTCCAACGGAGGAAAGAAGTGTGGGATGATCTGAGGAAAGGAAACAGGGAAGAGGAAAGAGGAAAGAGTTAGTTAAAGTGGTTTTGAGTTCTCATGTTTTACCTGGTTTAAGCAGGTTAATTCCACATTTAACTGGGTTCTTCTGGTTCAAACTGGAGTTCATCCAAAACAGATTCAGAATCAGTCAGTGGGTGAATTTAAGCTACAGATTGTAAAACCAGTTCGCTGACCAGTGAAACCTTCAGCTCCAGTTCATCACTGGTGTGAATCTGTGATTGGTTGCTTTGAAATCAGTTTGCTCAAGCCAGCAGGAAGAGGTGGAGTCAGTTGACCTTTCAGAATGAGGTCACACTGCATAGGTGTCACTGATAGCTCCAATAGAAGTAAGACCTCCTCCACATGTGGTCTGAACAACCTGATTTCATTCTGACTGTTAGATGCGCCTCCTGCTGCCATTTCCTGAACCTCTCTTTAGTCTCTCATCTGCAGAAAGTGATGAACAGGAAGAAAACACCTGAGCTGAGTCTGGCTACATGTGTATAGAGGAGAGCTAGCAGAGTGGAGGAGCAGCACATTTCAGTTACTTCACTTCTGATGTGGGTTCCCAGTAGCACTATTCTGGGGTTTTTGGCAGGTTGGAGGGGGTCTAGCAGCCCAATGGTGATCTGTCTCCCTTTGTTGGATTTCTAAGTGACTTTGCTTTATTCTGTATTAAAATGTTGTTTGTTTTGAGTAACTTTGTGTGTCTCTTGTCACAGTGAGTTCTGCTGCATTTACACCCGCATTAATATGAGTTTGTCCACATCCAGAAAGATCAGACCCAGGTTCATGCCAAATGTAAATGGTGTGTGTGTGTGTGTGTGTGTGTGTGTGTTACCCTGCACATGAAGTCCAGCAGTGTGGCGGTGATGGCAGGATGAGGTTTCATGGAGTGATGCATCACAAGGATGGCTGGTTCTGACACATAGGAGGAGATACCACAATAACATGAGAATCATGTCAAACCTTCCTGTGAAGCATCACTGAAAAGTTTTACATAAATGTGATATTTTAGTTTAAACTGAAGAAACTTTCTTCTTCACAGCTGTTTTGAAAACGTGTGTAGGGAGTTTACAGTTTTGATGTCTGTCCGAAAACTGCTGTAATTTTTCCTCCTGTTCAGACTGGACATCTGATCTCTTCATAAAGACGCTCCTGTGTAAGTGATGGAGGGTAAAACCTACAGTCCTCCTTCTGTGTAAAAATATATTCAACAGTTATCTGACGTTAATATGATGTTTCAGCACTTTGAGCTAAGCTCCATCACAGCAGTCTAAGCCTAAGCCTCTGTCAGAGTCTAAACTGCTCTACAACAGAGACCTGGCTCACATACCGTGAGCAAACAGGAGGACATCTGTCACAATCATCAAAATGTCCTGTGGACAGACTTTGTTTTAAGGTTCAGGTTAGAACCAGGTTCAATTTGGGTTTAGGTGAGAGGGTCCTCACAAATATAGAAAGATCAACTGTGTGTCACCTATGTTCATGATGCTGTCTTTCTCCGGATTGAAGAACAGCCAATCATAGAAGAGAGCCAGCTTGGCGTTGGAGGCAGCAACGTTTGACTGAAGACACACAAATCGATTGATTGGTTATTGATTTTAATAGATGGTGAGCTTCAGAGATTGACGGCCTGAGGCCTGTCCCCTTACCGTGCAGGTGGTGAGCAGCCAGCCAATGATGGCCCAGCGTGGCAGGATGTCAGAGCTCAGCACCTCATTGGACGGATGGACTACTCCACAGATATAGCGGATGAGATCACAGCGCAGTGACTGGCTCTCTGCTGTGGACAGGTACTGTCTCTGAAACCAGTCCTGATACCGCTTCTGCTGCCCGAAACGCACCTGAGTATAGGTGAGATACAGAGTCAGACAGAAGTCAGAGGTAATCATCACTGGCACTTTTCAAAGTCATTTGTCCAGTTCTGTCAGAGAGCTGGCTGAGGGTTCAGACTTTGTTTCAGGGTTAGGTTAGATATAGGTTCAGATTAGAGCACAAAGATCAACCACTGGAGTTTGTGTGTTACCCTGGAGGTCATGAACAGCAGCTTGGTTTCCATGTCAGGTGTGAGACGGCAGGCCAGAAACTTCCTGGAGGTCCGAGCCGTCAGCAGCTGGAGAACACCTGAAATACACAAGTACACATCAGACCTCCAGTTGTAAAGAAGAACTGATCTCCATCAGGAATCTTATACAAGGTCAGAGACTTGGAACCACCACAGATCATAACCAAACTCTGTGTGAAATTCATCAGACATCAAAAACGGCTGTCAAAAACTAGCACCCTCTCTGAACTCCTGATCATCTTATGAAGAGTTTGATCAATTTGATCAGCTGATATTTGCCTATCAGAAATATGTTGCTTCTGTAGGTTGTATTGAGAATAACAACTTCTCTGACTTCTGACACTTGCCATTACTTCTGATTGTTCGTTTATAAAGAGTACACAAAGGAAAAAAATGTCACACTCTGCAGTACATAACACTTCCTGAAATCTGGGGATTGTGGGTAGTTTACCAGTGAACTGTGGACTGAGGACTTGTGGATTGTGCAGCAGGTCTTTCCACACCAGCTCCATCTCTGGGATGCGAGCGACGTTTTGCAGCAGACGAACTAGATCTCTGCCAATGATCAGACACTCCATAAACTACAGAGACAAAGAGAGACAGGGTTATCAGAGTAACCATCAGGGTGATAAATACAACATAGGACTTCCTTCCTTCCTTCCTTCCTTCCATCCATCCTTCCATCCATCCTTCTCTCTCTCTCCTTCCTCCCTTACCTTCTCCCTCAGCATGCTGATGCAGAAGTCGACCTCTTTCTGACGCAGAGTCAGCAGGTTTGGCGCTCCGTGGTCCACAATGAGTCGGAGGTAGGTGTAGACCGACATTGCTATGAGCATCCCACTCTTCAACACCCACTCCCTGCAAAGAGACAAATAATCGGCTACTTCACAGTAAACCCCCTCTGGCTGTTTCAACCCCAAAGCTTTTACTGTGGGAAAAAAAAAGTTTTCTCTAATGCAGAATATATTCTGGGTTAATACTTGCTAAAAGTACATTCAGAGGCACATTAGTCTAACTAAACAATATTAAACTTTAGAATAGATTTAAAGGTACACATACTTTTGGTCCAGCAGGATGTCCAGGACACTCTCAGCCAACCACAGATTTTTAGTGGAAATATCTCCACCTGGGTATTAACACACAGCGTAAACACACATTATTTATAAAAAAAAAAGATGTGGAGTCATGCATATGCTGTATGTGTGAGTGTCTGACCTGCGATCTGTTTCAGCAGCGTCATGACGACACCATCAGCTCCCATCATGCTGCTCTTCACCAGCTCTCTGACCAGCCACACCAGCTGCACACACATCATCATTAATATAAAACTGATGTCATCTGGGCCACATTTTAACTCAAAACATGTTTCCGTGTGTTATGCACTTCTGAGAAAAGTAATTACCAGCTGATGTATCATTATCTTCCAAACTCTCAAATCTTAAAATTATCCTCTGTTTGCCACACACAGATTTTACTTGGGTGGCCCGCCCAAGTATATACACACGCAAAACAAATAACACTAAAATAAATATACAAAAATAATAAAATAAATCCATTTTAGCATTTAAAAAAAAAAAATCTGAGAGAACAACGCCATCCATGATCAATTAACTAGTGGACAGTCTACCCCTCCTGCCAACTGACGATCACACATGTTCTGCAGGGAACAGACAGAGAGACATTCTCTGGTAAACCTCCCTCTTGTAAATGCACTGATGAGAGTGCAACCTCTCCTGTTTAGTGTATGCCTCCTTATGCGTTTATCTAAAAGCTTGTAAGTGCACCCGTGGTGTCATTTGGTACCATGTTGGTTTGTGATACATCATGAACAACAAGCCTTCTCCACATCCAGCTCACCTGCTTGTAAAACAGACTCACAGGTGAAAAAATTCAAAGCACCTGTTGTGTTTGTCTGGGTGACTTTATAAAACAAACTGGTGCCTTATCCTCATCTTCTCTGTCTTGTCTGCGCAATCTTGGTGTGATGGCTCGACTAGTCCATGAGTTTTGATGCTCACATTGGAACGTTACCTAAGAAATATAACCAAAACTTTGGTCTGTTGAATCAGTAAATAAAATGAAGATGCCAACATATTCTTTTATCTCATCATGTTTGGAATACTGTAATTCTCATTTTACCCATCTTAATAAATCTTCCTTAAACCATCCAAAATGCTGCTGCTCTGCTCTCGACATAGTCCAGTAGATGGTCACATATAACACCTATTTCGACCTCTCTGCACTAACTTCCTCTTCATTTTAAAATTCATTTCAAATTTTGCTGCTTACTTATAGAGCCCTACATCACCAGACTCCACAGTAGATCATGGACCATTTTTCACCCCCACATTACAAACCTCTTAGGTCTTCTACCCAGGGTTGATGTCTAAGTGTTCCTTGAACATGCTTTAAGACTTGACAGCCCCTTAGCTTTGGAACAGTCTCCCAGCAAGCTTGAGGTCTTTGGACTCTCATATAAACCTTCTCTAAAGACCTGTGTGTGTGTTCGTATACCTGTGTTCTGGGGACATCCTGCAGTTTGAGGAACTTCTCCATCAGGATCTGGTTGATCTTCACCAGAATGACGTTCATCCCGTCTCTGTTGACCAGCGTCAAGTCTCTGTAACACTGTCACCAAACACACACACAGTAATGTCACAGTGATGTCACAGTGATGTCACACATTAATAATGATACAGTGGTGTCTCACCCTCTGGGCCTGGGTCGGCTCTGTGAGAACCAGAGTGAACAGACCCAGACACACCTCCTCATGCTGCTGCTGACCTTTACACACCTGCAGGGCAGGTAACAGGAAGTTAGACAACAAAAAAAACCAAATCACTTATTTAATGCAGTACTGGTGGTTATGTGTGTATCTTACTGTGAGTCTGCAACACAGGAAGTATTTTATGACCACAGAAAACTGTGTGTTCTCATTGGCTGTCAAGCGTCAATTAAGAGTCCAGGTTTATTTTGGCCATATTTCTCTGCATTCATGATTGTCTCTGTTAAGCAGCTGTTAAGCTGTCCTCACCCACATGCAAGATGTCATTTTATTGAGCTCAAAATCAGTTGTAGGACTCTCACACATTTAACAACGTATAAAACTGCCAGGAACCCAAAATACAAAAACAAAAGTAGGTGGAAACCTAGTATACGACTGGACTGTGTATTGTCAGTGTGCTTTATTGTGGCCAAATTGTTACACAGATAGTCAACATTAGTGTCTATAATGTGAATTCCTCAATATCAAATGTTCATCTGTAATTCTCTGTAGTGTTCCCAGGAGGGCTGCACGATTCTGGCAAAAATGTGAATCACGATTTTTTTGCTGAGAATTGAGATCATGATTCTCTGGCACGATTGTTTTCACAAAATGTTTATTTCCATTTCACTCTCCTTACCGCAGGCATTCCTCCGCCGTAATTCTCACTCACTCTTTCCTCACTCAACTGCAGCCGGCAGCAGCAGGAGCAGGCTCACGTGTTGTAAAGACACTTTACCATCGGTTCAGGGACGAGGCAGCGGCGGCGGTGCATTTGGGGGCATTTGTTTATAATGCAGCCCGTGAAATAAAATGCTTAAGAATCATCCGTGTTTAGAAATGAGATCACATACATCATGAATCGAGATTGCGATCTTTTAACGATTAATCGTGCAGCCCTAGTTCCCAGTAATATTTGTTCTCAATGTATGGCGTAACCGATCACATGACACAGTTAAGTGCCTTGCTGTAAAAGCCTCCTGATGGATGTAATTCAGGACTGTTAATGTTGAAAGCCAACAGGGAAGCTCCAAAACTGGACCAACCAATGGTGTAACTTCAACCCTCAACCAGGGAAAGACATTTTGTTGTGATCATGAAAATTGCACAAAATAATCTAAATATATAAAAATGTACAAATCTATTATAGAACAATTCAAGGATGTCAAAATACTTTAACTGTTTCCACCTGAGGGGAGTATTTATTGTGGTAGCTGCAGTATTTGTCACAGTATTAGTATTAGTATTAGTTATAGTAGTTTTAGTTGTAGTACACGGCGTGTTTCTTACATTGCCGGTGAGTGCATCGTTGGCCTCTCTCTCTGACAGCCCGTTGATCAACGACTGGACGATTCCAACACAACGCTCCAATCTCTGCACACACACACAGGTGAGTTAACCTGTAGAAACCACTCATCACCCTGCAGTTAACAGCTACTGACTGAGTAGAGCTGAGTAGAGAGCACACAGACAGTAAAAACAAGCCTGGAAGGTAAAAGTACAGCATATATTATTTGTTAGATTAGATTAACGCAATAACATGACTGGCTATGAGTCATTCAATGTCTCATGTTTTGATTTGAACATACAGTATAGAAACATGGCACATGTCTAATCTTTTCTAATTAGGAGAAAACCAACTTCGTGGTTGAATGAGTTGTGTGTGTCTTTACACACTGTGTGTAAACTTGGATTAAGATATACCATAGTTATGTATTAACGGTGTGTTAAGCATAGACACTTACCTCATGTGAACAAACTATCTCGCGGACATGCAACAGTACTTTGACCATTTTCTTTAAATGCTCTCACGTTTTTATTTTGTCATGTAAACACAGCACACTGCGGATCCCCAGTGTGGAATAAAGGATGTTTGGTATTTGTTGAACACATCAACTCAGAGTTTAACTGCAGCTCATCTGTCATCAACTCACACGACTTTTCTGACATGTGAAATACAAGCACGGCGCATGCGCATCTGTCACTTTTTAGGTCTTGTATGTTTACGTAGGATTAGCATGCTATGCTAACTGTTCGCCAGCTGCGTGACTTTATATCCGCACCGTGGCGTCTTTCTGAGTACACGGACACCAGAAACACACCCTCGCCGTTCTCACACTGTGGTTTTCAAACAACACCAGGTTTGCACAGAGAACCACACGGCTGTATTATGCTAACAATGCTAGCCACCTGCTAGCCATACTAACTAGCCTGCTAGCCGCCGTGTAGGTTCAGTATACGGTTCCATCAAGTCTCTTTGTATCTGAAAACTGCTGCTTTCTGCCTGTAAACGCAATCTGACCGGGTCAATCCCGGGTTATTTGTGCTCTCTGGGCTGTTAAACCGGCTCAGCCTACCTCCTCCAGCTCGTCTTTGGCGTCCAGCGGGGTGGACACCAGGAGGCGGCCCTGCGGCTTCGCCTTCGCCGGTGAAGGCTCCATCTGCTCCCGCCGCGCCTCGCCGGGCCCCGCGGAGCTGCGAAGGACTGGGACTCCGGGTTCTGAGGGGCTTATAAATGTTTCTGCGGGTGGTGCGGACAGTGTGACGCTGCTGTCGGTGCTGGAGCCTCCGCTGAGCCGGTTCGTTCGGTAACTGTGTGTTTTTAAAACTTCTCCTGCTGCAGCTTCTTCACTTTGAGTCCGAACATAGAAACAAAACGGACATCCGCAACGAGCGGCGGAGGAGGGGCCACTGTCCTGCTTACCAATCACTGCACTGAGGCCTCTGAGTGACGTCCGTATGGACCAATGACAGCAGATACAGTCTGGAGCCAATCCCCGGCCTCCTCTGCTAAAAAGTAGCTGCATGGAAACGTTTGAGAACTTGATTATAAATAATAAATCTTAAAAAATCTCACCAATATTTCATGTATTCCTTTTTAACGAAGTGGGAAATTAGCCGCTCATCATGAGTGTTTAACAGTTTGCTGTCCTGTCAGACTTGACCTTTGACGAGGTCAAATCCTCCACACACAGAATGAAGAGGACTGTAAACTTTCTCCAGCCTTAGAAGTTGTTCTATAACAGAAAATGTGAGCCAGATCAAGCAGTTTAACACCAATGATCTTACTGGTCACTTTAAATACCTGTTATAGTCAGACAGAGAAGGTGATGATGCATCATGAGTTTAGTTCACACACCAAACCAGCTGAGCTTCCACAGGAAGAGCTGTCTTTGATGGGCTTTTTTCACAAATTGCCACTGTGTTGCCATTGAATGTGACTAATGAAGTACACAACTCAACAAACAAAATACATATTATAGGTCGAGTCGCCTTTAGATTTTAGTGTGGAAATGTTACCTATTACACCTTTAAAGCTGTTTCTCTTCTGGTTCTAGATGTTAAACACAGTGTAGACAACATTAGATGCATAATTCTAGAAAAGGTTGATAGTTTCATGTGTTTGTCATCCAGAAATAGATGTAAAATGATTCTAAATTACTGTCTAAATAGTTATGTCGGTGTTAGAAAAGTTACATCAAACTATCCTTAATTCAATTTAACATTTTCAAGCGAAATTTCTTTTTGAATTCTGTTTTTTGAAATGTAGTAGATGAAATTTCCTGGAAATGATTCTGTTAACTGGTACCAATTTTAGGTAAATGTAAATTGGTATAGTGCTTATTAACTAATTTCAATTAATTTGTAGCCAGAAATATTTCCAATCAACATGAATGTTCTAAATGTATACTCTCTTGATTTTAATGGAGCAGAGAAATCACTGAAGTGTTTCTCCAGCCTGGAGTTGACAGTTTTAACATAATGACAAAGTTAATAAAACACCCACACAGTTAATTTTTGTATTTACACAATTATTGTCAAATGATTTATTTTTACAATTAACGTTCATCTGCCTGTGTTTCTGTTGAGTTTGTTTTTGGGTGGAAAAATCCTCAGTATGACTTCCTGAAGGTCACAAGTTCAAATCCAATCAGAGAAGAGGAGGAGGGGTTTAACACCAGCCAGTTGTTTCTGACATCTGTCAGTCAGTCTGTCTGTCCAGTGTTGATGTGACCTTTGACCTGAAACATCCAAAACCGTGAATGACAAGCAGAAAGGTGGAGAGTATCCCTCAGTGACTTTCTTTATTTCTGTAACAAACACAATAAACGCATTTTCTGAAAAGTCCTGAACTTTCCCTTTAAATCTGTTAATCCATCACACCCCACCGTTGGCCTATCACTCCATCCTCTCCTCCATCAGTTGGCGCTGTTCTCTCCCAGCAGCCAGTATGTCCTCATGCGTCCTTTTCCCTTCATCTCAATTTCTCCTCGGAGCTGCAGGTGGAAGCAGCTGAACTCCTGCAGGACCTGACGGGTCGCCTCCGACACATGAATCTTCAGAGCTGCAGAGACAAACAGGACCCTCAGCAGAACTCAGAACATGAGTGATCTGCAAGGCAACACTTCAACATGTACAGTTTCAACTCTTCAGAGAGCTGAGAGATGTTGTAATAAGAAAACTAACAGTGTAACATGCTGCCTGAGAGCTTTTACAGCTACGATATGAAAATGAATTAAAGCTGCTCTAACTGTTGTTGTTTTCAGTAGAAACATGAAGTGAATACAACATTAACATATCTTCACCTTTTAAGTTGATATGTTGAACTCTGTTGAACAGTTGTTTATTTCCACATCCAGCAGTTACGTGGTCCTTCATCTGGAGTAGTGTTTGTGTCACCTGATGAATCTAAATTCAGTATTGACTCTCTTTTACCTCTGTTTTCGGTCTCTACTAACTGTCATTTTCTGACTAGCTGGATCTCAGTTCCTGGGGGGTTCTGGTCTGCCCCAGACCTCCATCAGTTTTTGTTTTCACTTCACGTTTATAGATCTTTTGTTAAACAATGCTGAACACAAACCAGAATAGAACTAAAAGACAATGGTGGTTTTTTGGTGTGAAACATACTTTAGATTAGTGGAGCTAAAATGCAGTTTCTAGTTTCTGAATCTGGTTCGGTTTTCCAAATGCATTGGACCAAAGTAAATTGAAAATGTATCCTGAAGGTGGCGCCAGAGAAAATTTTCAAGCCTGTTTCAAGTGTGAAACTTTCAATCAGAGAGGGAAATGCTGCTTTTCAGTCTAATGTTCAGTTACTGTTTAGGGAGGTGCAGCTGCTCTGGGGTTTAAACAGTAATCATGGTTGTGTGTAGCTCTGCAGTGTTTTACTAACCCTAACCAGCCGGGGGGGGGTCATTTAGATTCTCACTTCCAATGGGCTCATCAACTGGAGCATGTTTGTTCATGAATTAGTCAGTGGAGGCTCAGGGTCCATTGAGTGAATCAAAGCATTATGTTATTGTTCAGCAGAGCAGCCATTAAATCTGTTATCAGTTACAGCATCATAACATGGTTTGGTCATCTGTCAGCTGAACTCAGATCACAGCTGAAAAAACCTGAATTACTGCTGTCACTGATGATGAGGAGCTCAAAGAGAGAGTCTGACAGTCTGAGACTGAGACACACGAGGGATTCACCTTCTGCTTTAATGGGATTATTTCATGTTTCACCTTTATGAGAGTAATAGCTTCAGTGACAAGGACTGTCTTCTCTTCTCTTGTCTTTGGATAAACAGTATCTCAGGGAAACTTTCCAAACAGAGCGAGTGTTTTCATTTCAAAACGTTTGTGGCATGTGTGTGTGTGTGTGTTTGTGAATTTCCCCACTGAGGGACGATTAAAGGAATATCTTATATTACCCTCTCCGTTGGACTCCATTCGTGACGCTGTGTTGACTGTGTCTCCAAACAGACAGTACCTGGGCATCTTCAGCCCTACCACACCTGCACACACCGGACCTACACACACATTTATTTTATGTTATATTCAGTGTTGGGCAAGTTACTTCAAAAATGTAATGCATTATGGATTACTTGTTACTGTCATTTCAAAGGAATTAGTTACCTGACAATATTACTGTCTCTGAATTGTAATGCATTACACTACTACTGCATTACTTTTAAGTTACTTTCACCAAAATAACTGGAAGTATGGATTTGGCGTTATAAATTTCGCTTATTGCAGCTCATTACACATCCAGTGGAGGGCGATAACTGAGACTGAGAATGACTGAGCTGGCTTCAGGCTAACAACAGTAGAATATATAACAGTAGAATATATAACAGTGGAATATATAACAGTAGAATAACAGTGGAATATATAACAGTGGAATATATAACAGTAGAATATCTTGCCTAATAGGCACAATAATGGTTCATGGTGCAATACAAGAACAATCATAGCCAGAATCTCAAAAACAGACAAAAGGTCAAAGTCTGGTAAATTGTGATAGAGATACTGTAACTGTAGGCCTGTTCATATTAAATATTCTTAATAATAATATTCTTGGAAACAGGTGGAGGCTTTTCATCACAGGGCAGAATTCAAGTAAGACGTTACTTGTGTTTCCACTGACGTGGACATCAGCTGAGACACTGACCTGTTGGTCAAAGGAGTTTAGCTTGAAGCGAAACAGTAACATCAAATTGGACGATGTATGAACTCAAACGTTATTATTTATATTTATATTATTGCTAAAACAGAAATTTTAATTTAATCATACTCCAGAAACTGACTGACTGTGACCAGCTGGAGGCTGAAATGTTGACATATAAGGTTATGCTGGCTTATTAAAGTACTGTAACTGGTGTGGAAGCCAGCCGGTACCGGCGGGTACCGCCGGGTTAGCTGGCCGGTACCACCAGGTTAGCCGGCTAGCTCTGTGAGAATGTTTCATTAAACAGGCTTCATTCAGCTCCGCCCTCGCTCCACCTCTTTGTCCATATTTGGATTAACTGGAGATAGGTGACGTCCCCACTGCCAAGATGGCTGCGCGCTACGATTAGCTTCATTTTTGCTCTTCAAAAATCTACGGGTGACGTCACGGAAACTACGTCCATGTCTTATACGGTCTATGATTGTAACGCGCGTTACTGAAGTTTGTACCGAGTAAAATATTACTCATTTTTTAGAAATGTCTTACATTACTGCGTTACAGCAAACAGCAATATATTACAGTAATCATATTACTTTTGTAACGCATTACTCCCAACATTGGTTATAGTACTTTATAAAAACATCATCTGTCACCCACCCACCCACACACACACACACACACACTGACCACTGTGTATGCCAATGCGTAACCGGAGCTGCTGGTTGGCTCGGTGTCGGATCCTGAAGCTCTTGACAGCGTCCAGCAGAGCGAGAGACATCCGGGCCACTTCCCGACCATGGAGCTTACCGTTCCTCACCGGCAGACCCGACACCACCATGTAGGCATCACCGATGGTCTCCACCTGGGAGCAGCACCAAGCCAGGTGAGGTTATCACACGTTATTAAAGATTCTGAAAACATTCACTTTCTAACTTGAACTTCAATGTGTCCAGTTGTATCAGGTCTCTGTCACACAGGCAATTACGACTTATAGAAATTTCTGACCAAAATCACTTCAGTTCCTTTACTTTCTGCTGTTACTCTTTAATGTGGGGGAAATCAAATGATACATGTCAGATGATAGACAATATATAAGTTGTCTTTTTATTGACTAATTTTACAAACACCACCATGACCAATTTGACCGCATCATATCTCTGGTAAAACTTTTCCTACTATTTCAAACATGATCTGGTCTTAGTTCTAAGATAACTAAGTTCTGTCAATCATAAACTGGTTATGTTCGAGGTTTCTCCACTGATGTTTGCAGTAACATCAGCAGGATACTATCACTTCCATAGCCCTTATTGCTAGAAGACTGCTTAAACAAAGAGAGAAATACTCTGACATTTGGCTGCACATTAAAAAAATTTAGTGAACTTCTTGACACTTGAAAAAAAAACCACATTTGGCACAAGGGATGCATTCTGAGCAGGTGGACATAAGTTACAAATTATAAATTACTCCCACCTTTCACATATATATATATACTATATATGGGTTGGGACTGTTCAAATAAGATAAGATAAGGTAAGATAATTCTTTATTGAAATGCTTAAAATTTTCATTTTCTGACTGAAGAGCTAAACTGAACTGTTGTTGAACAGCATTTGGTCCAGAAATAGATCTAGGACATGGTTTGCCTAGCTGAGGACAGATACTGGAAGGGAAAACTGTGTGCAGTTGAAGTGGTGAGAAATCTTTTACCTTGTAAACATCAAAGTTGTCAATGATGGCATCGAAACAGGTGTAGAGGTCATTCAACAAGGTCACAACCTGGATGTACAAAATAAATATTTAAACCTCCCACCACTTTACACATATGTAAATGTATGTTTAGTCTTAATGTTTTGTTGTAGTAATATCATAGATAGGCACTGTGTTGTAAGCGTTTTAGTTATTTATTTATTATTAATTTAGTTTTTACTAGTCACATCCATCCATCCTCGACGGCTCTTGGTGGCAGGGTGCTAAGCAGGGTATTCCAGATCTCTCTCTCCCAAGCTAACTTTTCCAGCTCATCCTGGGGGATATTCCCAGACCAGATGAGATATATAGTCCCTCCGGTTCTAGGTCAGCCCCAGTGTCTCGTCCCAGGTGGACGTGCCCAGAAAACCTCCAAAGGAAGGCACCCAAGAGCCATCCTAATTAGATATTCTAATTATCAAGTTCATTAATATCACCTGGTTTGTTAGCGCTCCTGGCTGTTGTAACGACAGTCGTTAGAGTCACTGGAGTGACCTGAGGCCAAGTGTGAATGCTTGTTCAATCTCCTGGGAAAGGATGACAGGACAGGATTGTAGGTGGAGGATAAGTGGTGTCATAGACCTCCTCCTGTGTTGAGGGCGAAACCCTTCCTCTACTCTGATGTAAACAGCCTCCTTCACTCCTCTTCCAAACCATCCAAAATACATATGTTGTTGTCCTCAAAAAGAGTGTCCCTGGTCTTTCAGGTGCAGATAAACTGCTGAGTCTTGACTTGAGGAGTTGACCCTCCTATGCTGAGTCATGTTTGTTTAATGCTTATTTGGTTTCCCTGATATCCAAGTCTGTACTTTCCTCACTGTGTTGGACTGCGGACACCAGACTGCTTTTCTTGTGTTTGGGTCTTTCCTCAGAGTTTCTTAGATATTTAGACACATAATGAATGATGATGTTGATGTGTTTGTTTTCCTTTACTTCATCACCATCAGTGTTGGTGTTCCCCACGGGTCCACAGTCATCCTGAAGAAAACCACCACCAAAGCTCTGAATGACCTCAGGCCCGTGGCTCTCACCTCTCTTGTGATGAAGGCCATGAAGAGGGTCATAAAACACCACATCATCAGAGCAACTGACTCCCAGATGGACTCACTCCAGTTTGCTTATTGCGCAGGAAGAGGCGTCAATGATGCAAAAACATTTATCATAGACACTGTGCATAAACATCTGGAGCACCCCAACACCTCAGCCAGACTCCTGTTTGCAGACTTCTCCTCTGCATTCAACACCCTGCAGCCTCACATCCTGACAAACTCTGTTGTTTCCACCTGGACGACCAGCTGACTCTGTGGATACTCCGTATCGGTGTCCATTATCAGCTCAGTGTTGCGGGGTTGAAATAACTACTCTGATAGCTACATACATGTGCATGTACATACACACATACATTATACATGTACTTACATATGAAACAAGTGTACAAATAGCTGTGTTCTACTGAGTTCTGCTGACCTGTAGTGGCGTGCTCTCAGCAGACAGGGCGGTGAAGCCAATGATGTCACTGAAGTAGATGGTTACAGAGTCGAAAGCTTCGGCCTGAACTGTCTCACCTCGTTTCAGCTGTTCAGCCACTGAACTGAAACACAGGCAGACACATTTGGTAACAGTTCTTAGCATAATACCATTATGTAGTATTTGATGCAGTATTACTGCAGTATATTTACTGTGGTAGTATCTGGTAAAGCAGGGCCTCAGCTTTGCGTTTCTCCTCGTGGTACGCCTGTGTTCTCTCCTCCACCAGCTCCTCCAGGTTATTGGCGTACTGCTCCATACGAGACAGAAGGTTGTCCAGAATGTTTGAACCATAACCCCTAAACAGACAGACAGATAGACAGGAGGACAGACAGGAGTGACAGACGGGAGGATGGACAGAAGGGCAGATGGGGTGATATTCAGGTTTAGTTTTACAGTAAAAAAAGCAAAAAAATCTTCTCTAACCAAATTACCAATCATCTTACAGTAAAATGTGCTCCTTGTTGACTTCCAATATAGTTTTGCTTTACCTGATCAACCATGTCTGCATTATTTTTATTTACTGAACAAATATGTCATGTCACTGAAGACTTTTTTATTGATTTTCATAAAGCCTCTGATACAGTGAACCATCAGATTCTGGATTCAGAGTGGGGCCCCTCTGTGTTCCTGTTCCCACCCACACCCACCTGTGTTGTTTCCTCAGCAGGATCTTGATGGTGTTGAAGTCGGGTCTCTCGCTCGGCTCTTCACTCCAGCAGCGCTGCATTAGGACTCCGAGCTCCTCGCTGTGACTGTGGAAGCAGAGGGAGGGCCGGAGGGGGGGGACCCCACCCTGAAGCACCACCTGAACAATCTCTGGGGGAGGACACAGGGACAACATCTTTAAAACTGTTGATCAGGATGGTGGACATTTTTCAGGTCATTAGTGCTCCTTGGTGTAACTCTAGGGGGGTTGGAAGCTGATCCTCTTGCTATAATGTTTGTATTCAAAAAGTCTTTATGAGATGGAACAAACATTCACACATTCAGACTCAGGTGAAGTCCAGTTAATGTAACAAGCTTATTTATTCTGACACTCTCCCCCTGAAGTTCAGTCTGTTGACTCTGCAACTTTGAATGAGAGGAGCCACCCAAATACAATTATTATTATATTTTATAATGTGGTTTACTGAAAATATATGGGAATTGATTCTCAATGCAGGGCTTTTACATGTAACAGAATATTTCTGTAATGTGGTGTTAGTACATTTATTCAAGTAAATTATGTGAATACTGCTGATTTGAAACACAGTCAGCAGCTGACTAAAGCTGCTGACCAGTGAGCAGCTTATTCACGGTCACATGATCCCTTTTCATGGCCTCCATCCTTCCTTCTCTCCTTCAGGCTGCATCTGAGTCTGTGTTTCATGTTTGTTTGGAGTAAAATCGGATTTCTTGAAAAATCCATCTGAAATTCTGCTCACATTATTTGATCTGATCATGACTTTAGGACTGGTGTAACAAACCCACAGTGTCCACTGGAGGGCGCCATCTATCTATCTATCTATCTATCTATCATTTACCAGCATATGAATGTATCAATAATTATAACACAGTAATATATACGATTCTGCAGAGTACATTTTTTATAGCTGTATAAGTATATACTGAAAAGTATAACATTTTGTACTTTTTCTTGTCCTTCTGCTACCACAGCACAAACCTGAGTTTTTCACTGTGAATTCATTCATTTAATAAGATAAAAATAAAAGATTAATTTGCATCTGTTCTATGTGTCTTAATGTGTCCATGTGTTTAATTTCCTCACTTTTCTATAGTGAACTCACTGCAGCATGAAAACCTGCTCAGAATGTGGCTCAGAGACTGGATTGGTTCCTGTGTCTCATCAGCTCAGCAGAGCTGATCTGAGAGCAGACAGAACAGATGTGATGCAGCAGAAAGTGAACATGTTTGTTTCAGGTGTGAAGATGTGAACTGATGACTCCTGAATGAAAAACACAACATACTGATGTCTGTCTGTGTGTGTGTGTGTGTGTGTGTGTGATGACAGCAGTGTGTTATCAAGCTGTCATACTGGAATGTAAATAACAGATTCTACACTGTCATCACACAAACACACACACACACACACACATTACATACTTGCATTAATTCCCTGTAGACTAACCTCGACCTGAAGGTCAACCTTTAACCAGCTAATTATTTATTTCTGTTTATACATATTTATTTCTTCTTCTTTTTATTATTATTATTATGTCCTCAGAATGTGAGTAATATCAGTAAACTCACGCTGACCTTTAGGAGTCAGAGTGTGAGTGTCGAGGTAGAAGACTCCTCTCAGCAGAGCCACTTCCTGTAGGATGATACCAAAGCTGTAAACGTCTCCTTTCTGAGTCCCACATGGAGGGGGGCACTCTGTCCTCAGCAGCTCCGGGGCCGTCCACAGTTTACCTGTAAGACATGGGGTTGGGGGGGGGTTACATCAAATCCTCCCACTCAGGTGTTAATCAGCTCATTTGTACCTGCTGCCATCAGAGAGTACAACAGCAGACTGTCACCATACTGAGCACCTGTCACATTGCTCTTACATTCACTTCCTGACTACGTGGCAGCGGACTGTCACTCTGTCACTATGTGCGTGTTAACATGTATCGTACGTGCGTAGTAGGCATGCATGTCCTCAGGGCAGCTGCTGGTCCTGAGACTCTGCAGACCATAGTCGGTGATCTTCAGGACAAAGCGACTGTCCACCACACAGTTGGATGACTTCAGGTTCCCGTGAGACCCGATGACGCTGTTGTGAAGGAACAACATGCCCTGATGACACAAATGAACGACAACAAAAACAACAAACATGAGTGTCAGTGGAGATGGAAAGATCTGAACAGCATATAAACATCTGTTTCAACAGGTTTCTTACAGTATTGACATGAAGTTACATCACGAACTGCTTTTTTTCTTGTTGCATGTTTCTGTTTTACTATAATTATTGTGAATGTGAAAGATTATGAACTTTATTTGTTCATGACTTTTGTTTTTTCTTGTCATTTCTCAGAATCTGTTGGGTGGAAACATTTACTGACTGATACACTGCCGCTTAAACAGAAACTACAGAAACTTGATGTGAATCAATAGGAAATCAAAGTCGATGATTGTCGGCTGAACAAAAGTCATCTTCGTAACTGGTGTTTCATCACTGCTTTGTCCCGCCCCCTGCTGCAGCGACAGATCGTTACCTTGACGATGTCATTGATGAGAGAGTATCTGAACATCCAGTCCAGAGTGATGCTGTCACTCTCCATCAGGTCCTGCAACACACACAGACACACACACACACACACACACACACACACACACACATATGATGCTGCTCCATGTGTTGACTACAGCTGTGATTCACATGATGAAATGACAGCCCACTGTCTGTGTGTGTGTTACATGTTATTAGCTAGAGCCTTACAGTGTAATAAGAAACATAAAAGAAGAAAACATAAAGGAATCTGATTGATTTCAGCCACTTCCTCCTGAACAACAGATGATGGCTATTTAAGAAAAGTCCATTTGAAGGATCTGAAAATTAGTATGTGTTTGTTTGTTGAGTTTTACGTGTTCATCTGGCTCAATCAATGGCTGGATATCGTCAGTGTACTATCGACTTCGGTCAACGCTTGCTAATAAGTGTGTTCTGTGAATAAACTGACTTTACTACAACCAGCATAAATATTAAAAGTTTGGTGAAAAATGTCCATCAGGAGTTGCTGTGAAAATCATGAGCCATCAGGCTTACAGGTTTATTTTTACTATTATTTTACTATTTACTATGATCATTTAATCAGCCATTTAAAGGCTATATTTTTTTAAATGCTGCAGAAAAACAAAATGTGTGCTGTGAGCTTATTTCTCTTTTTCTGTCCTGTCTACAATTTCTGTTTTCTGAAGGAGAAAACTACAAAACTTTTACCGCCCCATCCCTCTGTTGCTGAGTGTAGTTGACCAACAGAGTCAGACTTAACTCAAGCTTCTACTTGACTCCATTTCAGAAGTAAATATTGTAGTTTTTACTGCACATTTATCTGGCAGCTTTAGTTACTTGTTACTTTGCAGACGTAGATTTTGATATAACATTATGAAAGGAGTCATGAAGGTGCATATCTACTACAGAGCAGACTGTGTAGGTTTACCAGGGTTTAAATGAGTCCTGAACGCTGACTTAAATTACTGTAGAGGTTTCACTTCGCCTCCTCCTGTAATGCCCATCCTGCCTGAATGAACTTGCTGAATATCTTCTTTTAGTCTTCTGACAGTTCCAGTACAGCCACACTGTACAGCTGAGATGAAGTCTTCTCCTCTCAGTGCAAAAATAACTCAAATGCTCTTTATTAAACTGACATTCTGAGATCTAGCGGTCATCTGGCAATACCCCAAACTCCACACAGCCCACATCCACCTACAGCCGGCTGACATGTGGTCTCATGTTGCTAGGTTACCATGCCAGGAGGTTGCTAGGTTACAGTGATAATGACTGAGAGGTAGTGAGAACATGTGATGTATGAGGGACTGTTAGAGGACCACTGGAAAGATACATGGATCTGATAGACAGCTGGTAGGGAGGACATAATGATTAATACAGGGAGTACAGTGGGTTATAGAGGGGCACAACATGTTAATGGAAGGGTATAGACAGAGAGGATTAAAAGTGAGGTCTAGAGAGTGGAAAGAGTGGTATAAAGGGCTGATAGAGGAGTAGACCATGGTATGAAAAGGTTGATAGAGGGGTAAAATGGGTAAAGATGTAATGATTCTCAGCAACACAGAGATTCAGGTGCAGAGAAAGTTCCAAATAAGATAAGACAAAAGATCGTCCCACAGTGGGGAAATTCACAAATGGTAAAGTCTCTACTGAAAAAAACAATCCAATCACAGCAAACAAATCCAGGCAGGGTGTAGGCAAAAATCATAAAACCAATAAACAAAGCAAAGTCAAAAAGCATGAGAACTAACATTAAAAAGAATGCTGGACAGCAAAGGATGAATGAAGACAATTA
This sequence comes from Holacanthus passer, assembly GCA_025331565.1. Lineage (NCBI taxonomy): Eukaryota > Metazoa > Chordata > Actinopteri > Pomacanthidae > Holacanthus > Holacanthus passer. Next base: position 93,614 of record JAFREQ010000186.1, on the reverse strand, counting down.
GGCAGAGTAGCAGGGAAACAAGAGAGTATATATACAGGGTTGACTACTAGCAAAACCAGGGGGAGATGAGTAATGAGACACAGGTGTGAATAATAAGGAACGTGGAAAGACATGCGAGGGCAGCAATTGAAATGACAGGAGAAGTTAACAACCAAAATAAAACAGGTAATAAAATATGCACAGATTAATGGGATCTTACAAAAGAGGGCTGATAGATTGGTATAGGGGGTAAAGAGGGTCTGTTGGAGGGGTTGATAGAGAGGTAAGGAGTTGGGTGTGGTGTACCTGCAGGCTGCCTCTGGGACAGTATTCTGTGACGATGCAAATGTTTGGGGGGTCAATGCAGCTGCCGATGAAGCGAGTCAGGTGCTCATTCTGAACATCTCGCATCTGCAGGAGCACATAGGCTGCTGGTTCAAATTCCACCAAAACCATCACCATCCTACAAGCAAGGCACTGAATCCAAAATTAGATACCGATGGGTCAACTGAAGAAGGTAGGTCTGTCAGTTTGTTGGTAGGTCTGTTGGATGGTAGGTTTGTCAGTTGGTAGGCCTATCAGTTAGTTGGTCTATCGGGGGTTGGTCTGTAAATATGTATATTATCAAACCCACCAAGACCATCAACTTTATACAAGTCAAGATAATGATCCTCTAAGTTAAAGTAAGTAGGCTGGTTGATCGGTGGGTCTTGTCAGTAGGTACATAGGTGGGTTTATCAGTTGGAAGGTAGGTAGGTAGGTTGGTCTGTGTCAATAGTTGGGTCACTTGATAGTTCAGCCAGTCATTTAGTTGGTCAGTCAGTTGATACATACTATAGTTAGATCTGCAGGTAGGTTCAAATCTGATTAAGACCAAATACAACAAGCCTCTGAACCCCTAAACAAGATGATCAGAGGTAAACCTAAGTATGAAGGTCCACTGGAAGGTCAGTCGGTCAGTGAATAAAGTTCTTACATGTTTTAGTTCAAACAGAACCTTTCTGGTCAGCTCAATACGTTTCTTGTTGATATACTTGATAGCTGCCAGGTTACCCTGCAGGGGACAAAATCAGCACCTTTATTCATTATGTCATCATGTTCTTGATAACAGGAATGTTAGCAGTCTGATCGGACTGTTAGCTGTCAAAGGAGTGTGTTGGGTGTTTGTTGTCAGCAGGTGGTTTAAGTCAGACCTTGTAGTATCCAGTTTTGGTGTAGATCTGGAAGTTTCCCTCCATGGTCATCAAAGAACCGCAGTTGGATCCTTTCTGAAGAGAATCCAGATTAACTGGTCGAGTCAATGGTTTGTTGAAAACATTTTAAATGACTTCCTGTGTGTGTTTTTGTGGTTGTGTGTGGGTGTTACCAGAGACATAGTAAGTCTGCTGCAGGTTCTCCTCAGGACCTTCTCCAAGTTGCTCATCTGGATGTCGTCCCAGGAAACCCTCCACAGCTGAGCCGCCAGTTCACTCTCCAACTTCAACTTCCTGTTCACAGACAGGAAGATAGTGTGTGTGTGTGTGTGTGTGTGTGTGTGTGTGTGTGTGTGTGTGTGTGTGTGTGCGCTATGGTATATCTAGCTTTATGGGGACCAATTTGATATTTGGACCTTGGACATTTTGGCCCCTCACTTTGAGTTAGACCTTTGATATAGAATTCCAAACGTGTGAGAGTCTCACCTGTAGATGAAGACAGTGACGGTAACGATGATGACAAAGACGAAGCAGATCACTATGGCAACCATCTGATGCATCGTAACCGTACCTGGAGAAGAGAGTTTACTGTATTTGTGGGTATCTTTATGAGGACCAATAGATTAGACCTTGAAAGTGAGGACCTTGTTTGGAATGTGACGACATTTAGTTTGATCCTCATTTCTTCAGGGTTCAGAATTAGTTTCAGGGTTAAAGACAGAATTAGGTTTGGGTTAAGTTTAGGACCGGAGGTAGGGAATAGATTATATCAATGAGGGTTGTCACACTAACACAGCACAAATGTGTATATACTGTATATGTATTGTACCTGTGTGTGTGTGTGTGTGTGTGTGTGTGCATACGTGCGAGACAGGCAGGTTTGTCGTTCTTGAAGCCACACTCTGGGATGTCTGGAGGTGGAGAGCCACCTGGCCACTGGAAGCTCCGCCCACTCTGCATGACCAGCTGTTTCATACTGCCGTTATACACACACACCACCTGCACACACACACACAAACACACACACACACACACACACACCATGTGACTGAGACTTGCAGATGAAAATGATTTGATTGACAGAAAGTCAAACTCAGAAGACAAACGAATATGGATGTTGTGCATAATACTGATATTAATTTGTGTTGTTGTTAACTCTCAGATGTCAGATGTCTGAGCATCCTTGAATGTACCATCACAGAATTGTTATTTCACTTTTGAAACTCTGTTGGTTTTTTGAACACAGACACAAGAGCGCAGTATGTTTTGGGCTTTTTACTTGCTGGTTTTGAGACAAAGGTTGTAACTATATATTTGGTCTATTCTCACCTGACACTTCAGATGTTGCATTCAGGGCCAGTCACAAATATCTGACAGTATTTTGAAAACATTTGAGGATAAAACATGTAAACTATGAAGGCAGGACGCGATGTTAAGCTGTTAAAGTTTTTAAACTCGTCTCTCAGGTGTGTGACATCATGGTGATGATATCATGAGTCAGAGGAGTTTTACCTGAAACTCTCCTGACTCGATGTCTGTCATGTCCCACACAGCAAAGTCCATCTGTCTGTCCCCAAACTCGTCCATCTCCAGTGAACCCATCACTCCTACAGACAAGCATCAGGTTTGTCAAACCTTTCCAAACAGTGTATGAATTATACTTTCTTATTTAAGGGAGTAAATACATTTATACGTATCTATGTACAAGATTGTATATTTATATAAATATTTAATTTTCGTCTCTTTACTTTTGTCTAATATATATTCTTATTTAATTATTGTGACAACTTTTGACTGTTTTTGTTGATTAAAATCATCCCAGAATATGAGAAGAATGTAACAAAATATTGACACGCTTGAACTTCTATACTTGTGAGGAAACGCATTGACATAATGCACTCCCCACAACATAAGAAATTCATGGATATGGATATTCATATGTGGGTGTCTGATACAGTGTGTATTAATGTGTGTTTATGTTTATGTATGTGTTAATGTGTGTTAGTATGTGTGTATGTGTCTCACACCTGAACAAACACTCAGAAAGGACTGGAACACTTGAACGAAGTATTAGGACAAACTGGCACTGAGTGAGAGGAACACACACACTAAATACACTACAGAGGTTAACAAGGGACAGGAGAAACCAATCAGGGTGGGGCAGGCAATGAAATCAGAGGAAGTACACAAAGGCAGGGAGGGAAAGTTATCACTCCCTGCTTTTAGAGTATCAAAATATGATATATGTGTGTGTGATAGTGTTTGTGTGTGTGTGTTATTGTGTGGTAGGGTACGTGTGGTCATCTTCTGGATTCACTTCAGTCTCATTAAATTTTCAGACTTTTTAATACGAATGTTCTTCCCTAAAGTTTGTGAGCAAGTTTTGTCAACATTAATCTTGTGAGACTGAAACTTGTCACATTCAGTTTGATTCATCCACAGAGACTTAAAGAACACAAATATTCTGTAAAAACCATGTTGCTGATGAGGTATCTGTGGAACACGTCATTAGAGTGAAGAGGACAAAAAAAAAAAGAGTGAAGAGGACAAACAATTTCAATAGTGAAATAGTGTTAATTCACTCAGACTCTGTTTTTTAAGGCTCAAAGTGAATCTGATTTCTATGTGTGCAGTTTCTCTGTGAGTCTGTAAAGCTTCACTTGGCAGGAAATAAATTCAAAGAATAATAAAACCAACATATTTCCTAGTTTATGTCCCTTGAACAGACCGACAGTTCCAGATGTCCAGATGGACATCAGTGCTTACACCTCGCCGATGTCTCACCTTTGGATTCAATTTGTCGTTAAACATCAGGAAGTTTTTTAATTGCTGTTGCCTGTTTTCCCTTGCTAACCATGCTAACCATGTCTCCTGTTCCCTGCAGTTCCAGCTGCTCTAGCTCTCATCCCTGTCTTATGTCCTCTCACCTGCCCTGCTTCCCTGCCCTGGACCCCTCTCCTCCCAGCTACTGGCCCAAGCGTCCCCGGGTTTGCGAGGTGAACCTTGAGGTATTCTACTTGATGAAGAATCAGGATTCTTTAGGCTCCTCACTGCCATCTGGAAGAGCGATCCAGTGATGGCCCGGGAGCTGGTTTCTTCCTGCCCTCAGCCTCTGTTCCAGCCTGCTAGTCTTCAGGGTTTGTGAGCCTGCAGCCTGCCAACCCTGAGCTGGTTAGCCTGCCTCCTGCCTGTTCTGATCATGTCTTACATGGAACAGCTGGGAAGTCACCATGACTTTAAATTTCCCTGGGCCAACTCCTGCTCCGGGTTCCCAGTCGACGTCTTCTCTCTATTATTAAAACCTGTTTCCTCTTCATCTCTCCTCCATCTTTTTACCTCTCGCTCGTCTTGCTTCCTCCTCTCCTCCCCCATCATGTTTGTTCTCTACCCGTCTTTTCCTCCATCACTTACATTTATTTACTGCCCTCCATCCATCATCCACCCCTCCATCCATCCATCCAACCCCACCCCCACCCCCCCTCTGACGCACATGCTCAGTGATTAATGACTGCTGACAGTGTTTCAGTGTGTGTGTGTGTGTGTTTGTCCCATGGGGGCTTCCTGTCATTGTGGAGACAACATTGAGGTCCCCATAGGTCCAGACTGCTTTTTGAGGATTCAGACTTGGTTTTAGGATTAGAATCAGCTTTAGACATTCAGTTGTGATGGTTGAGGTTTGGACAAGGAGCCAGGAAATCCATTATGTCAATGGAGTGTCCCCAAACAAACAAGTGTGTGTGAGTGTGTTCCAGTGTGTGTGTGTGTGTGTGTGTGTGTGTGTGTGTGTGTTTGTAAATGTGTGTGTGCAGCACAATCTAATTTAAAGCAGACACCAGCAGCCTGTTTTATCAGCTCCATCAACACAAACAGTCCTGTCGTTCTCTCAGGTTGTTTCAGTTTCTCTTCCCTCCATCATCTTTGTCCTGTCCTCTCCCGAATAAAAAAACAAAAAACAAAGTCCTGACACACTAAAAACACCTGTAAACAGGTAGAATCTGTGCACTGACTGGGTGCCAGGGGACAGATTGGACTGCTTTCTGGTGTTGAAGGTGACATTTGATATCTGCACTCTGACAGCATCATGTATTTAACACGCTCACATACCCTGGCCAGGAATCGAACCCGGAGCACCGAATCCCAACCACTGGACCACACAGGGCATAGTATACTGTGCATACTGTGTATTACTATTTCCATTATTGCAGTTTCTGCAGTATGTGGGCCCAAACACTTTAACATGTATACTGCGGGGGCATTAAACCACCAACCTTCTCAGGTGGATGATCAAGTCATTTCCTGTTTTATTTTGTAGGTGCTTCCCTTAATGCATTTCAGTTTGTTTTACTTCCTGTCATTGTTCAGTTTAATATAAAATGGAGTTGATATAAATGTCACGATATTACATTGTGAAACATTATTAAAAATGATGAACAGACAAACACACACACACACACACACACACACACACTCAGATGTGTCCGATGTGTGTGTCTAATCACATTAGTCGGTCGTCACCAGCTGAGTCCTGCTATCAGTGTGTCACTTCCTTTGTTTTCCACACCTGAACCCCCCCCCCATTAACATAAGATGACACAATAATTCCACTCCTGCTTCTGCTAATAATAACATATTCAGAATAAGCATATATTTACAAAAGTCAATGGAGTTGATGATTTAGTTGAGTAAAAACTTTTTTTCAGAATCAGGGCCGTAGTAATAAATTGCTGTTACTATTGTAGTATGAGAGTTTATATATTTTACATCTCCTCCTCCTCTTCTTGTCTTGTTATCTCTTCCTCTGTCCGGTCTTGCTTGTCTTTCTTGTCTCTTGACTGTCCTGTTGAGGGGTTTTTAAATCTTTATACTTTTGTGTTATCCTGTCTTGTCTTGTTTTGTCTTGGTTATTCGGTCCTGTTTATCACCATCACTAACACGTTTTGTTGTGTCAGTCCCTGCCCTGTCCTCTCCTGTCTTTCTTGTTTTGTCCAGTCCTGATCCACTCTCTGTTTTCCCGTTTCGTCCTTTCCTGTTCCTGTCTTACACTGTCCTGCCTTGTATTTTTGGGGGACATTTTGTCTTTGTATAACAGCAGAGAGGTGACAGGGAAAGAGAGGACACAACATGCAACAAAGGTCCCCAATGAGACCGAAACTGTGTTTTTGGTCTTTTACTTTTTATCTCGTCTTGTGTGTCACGTTCTGTCTAATTTTGTCCTGTCTTCTGATGTCTTTGATGTCCAGTCTAGTCTAGTCTTTCCATCCTGTTCTTTTATAGTTTTGTCCCATTTATGTCGTCCTGTCCTGTTAGAAGTAACAACACAAACCAAATGTCAGTCACCTGACCAGAAACTGAGGGACCACAACCACATGACCAACATCCTGTACCCTCAGACTACCAGGACGCCCCTGTCCCGTCTTGTATGGCCTACTCTTTGTTGTCTCGTCTGGTATTTGTCCTCCCACGAAGTGCCTCAGTGATTTGTCTCTAACAGTTTTACAGCTTCAGTCTGTGTCTCTGTATTTTTCCATCCACATGATGAAACATCTCGTGTGTTTGTCTTTCAGATGTTTCACAAACTAAAACAACAGGCAAGTTATTTTATTAAAGACAAAACGACTGATTTAATGTTTAAAACAACATCTGCAGCTGATGAATGGAGATGTTTTTATGGTGAATAAACTTAAGTTTGAACTGTTGTGATGACGGTTCGCCGTTTGTCTTATTCAGATGATTTTTCTTTCTTTGCTTTTTAGCTCCGTTCTGTCTCTTCAGTCTCAAGCTGCCTCAACATACATCAGCTTCTTGACTTTTTAGGTTTTCAGGTTTTCAGGTTTGATGAGATCTGCTTGGTAGAGCCAAACAGTCTGAGAAAGACGAGATGAAGCTAGCATGACAGGTGGATAAAATACTGCAGAGACAACAGAGAAAAAACAATATGTTGAGACTTTTTCATCACAAACTGCTGACAAAGTCTCTGCAGCCACAAACTACAAAATGCTGCAGAAATAAATGTTCCACCTCTTTTTTCAAACACTTCTAACTTCCATGAGTTAAAGAACCTTTTTCCTGAAAGTGTTTGCAGCAGTTTCACCGACAGATGAGCAATGACTTCCTGTCTCTTCCTGTTCTGAACTGAAAACAATAACAAGGTCCAACTTCTCTGAAGGACACAGTTACTGAGAACATGTTGCACATTTGTGCTGCGATACTCTGCAACCTGCAGCTCATCACAGTCAGCTCGGTGGAATAAAAGTCCAGCTTCATTCAGTCTCATTCAGAGGCGGGATCTGTTTCATAGACGTCTAGATATCAGGTCTGTTTCAAATCAACATCAAACTCACCAAATTTTGCGTGACAGACATTTTCTTTATTTAGTACATACTACCAAGTGGTATCTACTATAAATGTAACTGGTTAATCTGACTTATGTAAAGTGTAATTTAATATCTGATCCAACACTGTTGCGAGGTGTGTTGCAGCTGGAAAAGTGTTTTCTGTTGCAGAACTTTGAAAACTGCTTGAAGAGAAGACATTTTGAAAGGCTGTATGTGAGGACATATTTAATATTCTGATGTTATCAGTTCAACAAAAAGATCAGTGAAACTGGAATATTGAAAATATGTCCCATAATGTTCATGTATGTGTTTGTGAAACAGAGGATTGGATCTCTCAGAAGAATCTTTGTTGGTGCTCAGATTCTCTGAAAACTTCCTCCAGCAGTCTTTTGTGACTTGCGGCTGTGACTTCATATAAACTCTTTACAACCTGAAACATTTTATCAACATTATGACAAAATGTTTTGAATGAACAGTGTCTGTTCCAGTTTTTCATTTCTTTTCCACTCAACACAACACGGTTGTGTTTCAAGACTCACAGCTCCTGGTTCAGGTTTAGGAAAGATGGAGGTTTGGAGAGTGCAACACGTGGAACTGAGTCAGTCTGTACTGAACACTAGAGGAGCTTTAACCAGATGCATGTAGCCAATGAGAAACCAGCTTCTCTCCACTCTCAGATCCACCAACCAATCACTGTGCTCCATCTATTACCTAATGAGCTCAGACCCACCAATCAGGAGCCTCTGTGCTCTGTGAGGTCACCATGGGAACCAGAGTCTGACAGTTTTCCTCTCTGTTGTTTTTCTGCTCAACCACACACACACACACACACACACACACACACACACACACACACACACACAGGCATTCTCACGGTGGCATTGCAGTGTAAATGTGTACCAGCTGGCTGTGACACTGGGAACATGAAGACAGGATATCTGGGACTCAAACCAGCAACCAGGACAGGAAAACCACACCGAGCTCTCTGATTGGCTACACAGTCAACTGAGACTCAGATTCTCACTCTAACTTTGCGTCACATGACACTCTGAGCCACACAGCCAGATGAATGAGATACAAGTTTAGATTGTTAGAGCAGCTTTGTTTGATCATCAGCTCTTTATAATGTGTTCACATATGTGTTTATATGTCCGCATGCTCATATGCTTATACTGTATGTTCATTTGTTTATACTGTATGTTTATGTATTTATAGTGTGTGTATGTTTGTCTGTTTATATGTTGCAGTGAACCTCTGCTGTTAGTAAAATAATTAATCAGATCAAGTTTCGATTGTTTAAGCACCCTCATTTGATGGTGGAAGGCCGCAGGTTTACGAGGTTCAGAACCACTGATCCATAATGAGAAGAATAAAGGAACACAAATGACTCGAGTTACAGAGGCTAGACAGGAAGTGACATCAGTCTTTGTGGTTTCATGGTGAATGAAAGTATTTTTAATCCTGACTGTCCAGCTCTGCACTGTGATTGGTAGAAAACAGAGTTACATGTTCCCACGAAATATTTTCCACAACAGGCACATGAGAAAAGAGAAAAAACATCACAAACATCTGTCCTCACCTGGGAAGGTCCTATTCCACATCCTCCTGGTCACCGCATCTCCTCTGGGCCTCCGGACTCCTCCTGGTCCTGGTCCAGCGCTCTGCTCGCTCAGTGTCTCATTCAGAGCCTGAGAGTATATCATCACTGCATCATGGAAACCTCCAGCTATCAGGTTGTACTGACAGAGAGAGAGAGACAGACATCAGATTCATGTCGTCAAGTTTCACACACTTAAAGGTTCTGTGTGCTGTTTTACATTACTGTCAATACATATCTTGTTCAGACTCAGGCAACATGTTTGTTGGCCTCTAAATACTGTCTGACTTCATGTCTGTAGCTCTCAGCTTATTCCTACTGAAGATGTGAAACTTTAAAAACACTTCACAAATATATAGTTTCATTTCAATCTAGACTTTAAAGAAGGTCTACTGAGGTTTAAGAATAATATGACTTCATATCTAAATTAATATTTAAATATCATAATAATGACATTAACACTGTACAAACAGTCTCAATATGTTTGATACCAGAGAGTCTTTGATGGTGAAGTTGAACATTTTCTTTGCGTCAATCTTCAGAGTTTCAACAAACTCAAGATATTCTGGATTTTGAGGCTCCAGGTAGGTCAGGACCTTCACGCTCTGACAGACAGACAGACAGACAGACAGACAGTCAGTCTGTTACTGTCTGCATGCACATGTTTAAACAGAGTACAGTTTAATGTTTTCTATGATAAGGAATCTAAACTCAAGGTTCACTTACTCAGCTGTTCCTGGAACTTTCTGCCATTTCCCACAACCTTCTTCACTAGTTATCATGTGACTGAAGTCCCTTTATTTATGGTCATGTTATGACACTGAGATAGTGATGAAAGTTCAGGGAGTAAATTAACCTTGAGTTAGACCTGACATCTAGGGTCATGCACAGAAATTTTGGGGGCAGGTGCTCAAACAAAATAAAAAGGGCACCCATCTCATACTTATTTGTAAAAATATACATTTTATACAGGTGCACATCTTTTACTTCCTTAAACATTTATTTATTTCAATGCTCACACACTCATGCAGGTGTTAATGAGAGACAGATTTCAGGTGCAATAATAAGGTTAAACTATAAACTAAACTAAACCTTATTTACCTCAACTACAGATGGTAACAGGCCCTTATTTGAAGCAGGCTTTAATCATAGGCAGGCCTTTATTTCAAATGATCTCTGTTTGATAACTATAAGTGGTCATATTCTTGTAGGCTGTGCAGAAGGAGAACCAGGAGGCAACTGTGTGCAATGTTGACCCTTTAATGACATTCAACACAGAATATAAGAACTCAGAAACTGTGCAGTAAAATACAGTGGGATACTAGAAAAGTAAAATCCATCTCACTGATGGTTAAACTGTAAACCATAACCCATTTCAAATTAAAAGCCTTCCAGTATTTCAGTGGACAGAAACCCTTCATTCCTCAAAAAGACTTTTATTGTGAAATATGTGCAGGAATGTGTTGTAGAAAACTCTTTGGCTTACAAAGTTCCCAAATTACGCTTGATGACATTGATTTACATCAGACTACTTGTTGGTTGTTGAGCTTGATGGGGGGTTAATGTCTACGTCAGGCTCGCTGTAGATGTTTTAACAGTGGTTTCATTTCACAGCAGTGACAAACGAGGCTGCAAACTAACACTGGTTAACTGGCTGTGGTGAAGGGGGACATGGATTTGTGCTCAATAACTGTGGATGAAGTTGAAGATGGAGGGGCAGGGGCTCCTGTGGTTTCCCACAATTAGAACTCAGATCGTTGTCGGGCACTACAACACTTTTAATTGAGATTTGAAGCTATGAGCAAAATTTAAGAAACAGAAAAAAATAGAAATAGAAAAAAAATGTTGGTGGTCAGGTGTTTGAGCACCACCTGGACTCCATCTGTGCATCATGTGCATTGTGGTTTTATTTAGATTCATTATTTCCCTGAAAAAGACAGATGTGGTCTCTTCAGTGGACATGATGTCATTTAACAGATTTAACAGATGTTGGGGAAGTTGAATGTAAAACAGAAAATAAACCATTAGAATAATAATGATGTCTCACCCTGAAGGCATGATGGGCAGCGAAGTCATCATGGTCTCCTCTGTACCACGGCCTGACAGGGCCATGCCCCCCCAAACCCTCAGCAAAAAGATCAATGAAGAAGAAGACATAGTCCTCCAACTCTACCCCCTCCTTCCAGAACTGGACCATCAGAGTCCTGAAGATGTCCCAGGAACAGCACAGGTAAACCACTGAAGAAGAAGAAGAAGAAGAAATCAGAAAGGAGAGATAAGAATCTGTCACTAATGAAAGAAGAAGAATAGATGGAGGAAGAATGATGAAAAGAGTCTCTCTGCTCCCTGTTGGAGAAAGTGTAGCAGAAGAAAGGACAGGAAATGAGGTTCAGGGATGTGTCAGAAGAACCAGACATCAGAGTCAAAGATGGCGTCCTTTCACTGGAATGAAAAGTACAAAAACAGTTGTTTGCTGTTGGAGGTCTGTGGGCAACATTATACCACCAGGACAAACTGAGAACAACACTGAGGGAAGGTGCTGCATGACATCTTTTAATAATCTCTCTCTCTCTCTCTCTATATATATATATACATATAACATATTAATATGTCCTTGGGATGACAGAGGGGCCATTAGAAAAGGCAGCTCTCAGTAAGAAAAGAGTCTGTTGGGTCATTTTTGAGCAGCTCAGACTATAAATATGACTCGGTGTCCCCTACAAGCCACAGCTGAGCTGTCTGAACAGGAAACAACTGTTACAATTCACCATCAGGGGGAATCTGTACCTTATTTTACTTTCTACTTGTACTCCACTACATGTATGGAGCTGTTACATGTTGCCTGACAGTGAAAGGCAGCCATCACACTAATCATTTAACCCAGTTTATATTTCACTTATTAGTAGCCAACATCACAACGTGGTTTTATATGTGCGAATGAGTAACTGAGAGACTGGTCCTGAGATGATTATTACTCCATTATTATCATAAACAAGGTCAAACTTTCAATTATACTATCAGTGCATAAATTAAAAAATAGCACTGGTCATGACTGACTTTATATGACTCGTTATATGACTGTAGTAGAATGAAGTGAAGGAGCTGTTGGTGGTTTGAAGTATTTAGATCCTTCAGTAAAAGTATGTATTATCAGCACTAAAAGTACTCATTATATATAATATATCTTTTTTTTAACCAGGTAAAAGTCTCATTGAAATTAAAATATCTTTTTCAAGCGCGACCTGACCGAAGGTAACACAAACAACAATGACATAAACACAAACAATGCGCACAAATACAGCTGCGTCAGTAAACTGTTTCCTGTCAGAGTTTCTCTCTGGATTCTTCTTCTTCTGCTTTAATGTGTCGGAGTCATTTTCCTGCTGGAGATGTTGAAGCTCATTTGAACGACTTTATATCCTGTCGGCCGCTTTCATCTCCAGCAACGAGCATCAGATTGTAGAAGATCATCATGTGTTTGTAGCCTGGTCGTCCTGTGAGAACCACGTATCTCTACAAAGCTTCATGAGAAAAACAGCCTGTTTTCAGCTTTGTGTCGATGCTTTTTGATCCAAGAGGCTTTTTAAAGAGTTGATTCAGCTTCAGAAGGAGGAGAATTTTCTATAAATGTTCTGTGTGTGTGTGCGCGTGTGTGTGGTGAATAGAATTGGTCCAAGTACAGAACCTTGTGGAACACCGTGACTAATTTTGGTGTGTACGAAGAGCTGAACACCGCTGGTTAATAAACCTCATTGTCATAATGCCCGGACTCCACAGTTTAGTAAAGGTGGCTGGTTGGAGCCTTAATGAGAATGTAATTCATCTGATAAAGGATTAAGGATCCACAGCTTGTGTATGGGATATATATATACAGTCAAGCCCGAAATTATTCATACCCCTGGCAAATTTTGACTTTTATTGATTTTCATTACTTTTATTCAACCAGCAAGTTTTTTCTTGATTGGAAATGACACAGATGTCTCCCAGCAGATCATAAGACGATGTACAAGAGGCATCATTGTGGAAAAAAATATTTCTCGGCTTTTATTTACATTTGAACAAAAAGCGGCATGTCCAAAATTATTCATACCCTTGTCAATAATCAATAGAAAAACCTTTATTGGCTATTACAGCAATCAAACGCTTCCTATAATTGCTGACCAGCTTTTTGCATGTCTCCACTGGTATTTTTGCCCATTCATCTTTAGCGATGAGCTCCAACGCTCCTCAGGTTGGAGGGTCTCCTTGCCATCACCCTGATCTTTAGCTCCCTTCACAGATTCTCAATTGGATTCAAGTCAGGACTCTGGCTGTACTGCAAAACGTTAATGTTTTTGTCTTCTTCACCACTTTTGCTGTGTTTTGGGTCGTTGTTGTGCTGAAATGTCCACTGGTGCCCAAGGCCAAGTTTCTCTGCAGACTGCTTGATGTTGAGAATCTTGATGTATTGCTCTTTTTTCATGGTGCTGTTTACTGTGATTAGGTTCCCTGGTCCATTGGCTAAAAAAACACCCCCAAAGCATTGGGTTCCCACCACCATGTTTGACAGTGGGGATGGTGTTCTTAGGGTTGAAGGCTTCTTCTTCTTTACGCCAAATGAGGGATAGGGTTAGGGTTAGGGTGTTTTGTGTTATCTGACCATAAAACAGAAGACCAGAAGTCGTCTTCTTTGTCCAGATGAGCATTTGCAAAGGCCGAGCGGGCTTATGTGTGCCTTATCTGGAGAAGTGGCGTCCTCCTTGGTCTGCGTCCGTGGAACCCAGCAGTGTGCAGTGTCCGTTGGACTGTCTGCCTTGAGACGTTGCCACCAGCAGAGCCCAGATTCACCAGGATGGCCTTGGTGGTGATCACCTCTCTCACTATCCTCCTGGCCAGCACAGGTGTCACTTTTGGCTTCCGACCACGTCCTCTGAGATTTTCCACAGTGCAGAACGTCTTGTATTTTTTAATAATACTTTGCACTGTAGCCACTGGAACTTGAAAACATTTAGATATGGCCTTTAGCCCTTTCCTGACTTGTGAGCAGCCACAATGCACAGCCGCAGGTCCTCAGTGAGCTCCTTTGTCTTAGCCATGACTGTCCACAAACCAACTGCAGAGAGCTGCTGTTTTTCACCTGTTCAGTTGATTAAAACAGCTGTTCCCAATGAATCAGGGTAATTAGGATGCTTTAGAACAGCTTGGACTATTTGGAATGGTATAGAACTTTGGATTTTCCCATAGGCTGTGACAGTTTGCAAAGGGTATGAATAATTTTGGACATGCCACTTTTTGTTCAAATGTAAATAAAAGTTGAGAAATATTTTTTTCCACAATGATGCCTCTTGTACATCGTCTTATGATCTGCTGGGAGACACCTGTGTCATTTCCAATCAAGAAAAAACTTGCTGGTTGAATAAAAGTAACTTTAAGTCAAAATTTGCCAGGGGTATGAATAATTTCGGGCTTGACTGTATATATATATATTCACCAATATATTTAAGAGGTGTTTCATGGCAGAGTCGATCTTTCTTAACCAAAATAACATGAAAGAATGAGATTAATGCTGTACTTTTACACACACACACACTGAACACACACACTGAGGTACTTACTCTCAGTACAATCCAGTGTTGCTAGCAGCAACAGATGGCCTCAGTTAGAGGATGACAGGAACAATTAGTGTGTGTGTGTATCTGTGTATAAGATGTCTAACATTGTATTTTTTAAATGTCTCTGAATTCCTTCCTGCTCTCCAGAGGATGAACCCTTCATATATTAATGAATCCATGATCTTCAAACAGAGTCTGAGTGAAATATTTGAGTCTCATTCAGAATCACAGACAAATCAACTGTTCATTGTTGTGTGTTCCAGCTGCAGTGTGTGGATTTTGTGTACGTGACAAATGTCTGGACGTAGTTAAGATTTGCCAGGATTTGAGAATGTGAACGTAATGGACAGACTCAGCCGTCCCAACATGCACTTCGCCTCTTCAGACTGTGAAGCAGATTGTTCTAGTACCACACTGAGGCTGCTGTGACGCCACCAAGGGGTGGCCACGTTCCCCCAGCAGGATTGTTGTGAAACTCAAAAACTCAACAGTGTTAGTTAATGCACATGAGATAATTAACATTAACTGCAAAATTATGATTTCATTATTTATAATTAAGATTATTAACACATTTTAATAATTGAAATTTTAAGGTACTATGAATGGAATAAGACTTTATTGATTCCTGGGGAGAAATTCACAACCTACCAAGAAGCATAAAAAGTTTTGAAAATAGCTATAATCCCTTAATATAATATATGTTATTCTGCATAATGAGTGCTTTTAGTTTTGATGTTTTCAATGTGAATTCAATGTGCAAGATTCCCATGGATTTACGTCATTCACGTGAGTGAATCCATAAAACTATTCTGACAAGTTGGTATCAGAATAAAATGTTACATGTTTGTAAAGAAAATAAATACGAACACGTCTGAACATGTTTCAGAACAAGAGGAAACAAAGAGTCATTTCTTCCTCTCTGCTCTAAATACCAGTTAACAGCTACTGATTATTTACAGGTGTGTAAAACACATGCACTCAACACACACACATACACTCAACACACACACACACACACACGTTTGTATCACTAACCTTGTGGGGACACTCCACTGACATAATACATTTCCTGACCTCAACCATCAAAACTGAATGTACTAACATACACCTGATTCTAACATTAAAACCAAGTCTGCACCCCTGGGGACCCCACAGTGACAGGAAGTCCTCTTGGGTTGGTGTGCAGTCAGTCACACACACCCTGAACAGACTTGTCTTGGATCAACTTGACAAGTGAAAGAAGGGGAGGAAAAAGAAAAAGCAAGAACCAAGCAAACTAAACCAGAAAATGAAATCAGTTGAAGCGTCTAACCTCGGCTGTTCTCACAGACCACTGACTATCGAGGGGAATGAATGAAGAAAGAAGAAAAGAAGACCAAAATGGAACCACGCAATGAAAGCAGTTGAAGTGTCTGACCTCTGCCATTGTCACGGATCTCCTGCACCACCAACTTGTAGTTGACATTGTCAGCTTCAATGACATAGTCGCGGATGGTGATGTTGCGTTTACCGAGCACTGTGTAAAGCCCTTCCACTGCAAAGTAACATGGCCGGTCATCGTTGGCATCCTTGTTGTCACTAAAGATGAGCATGGCGTGCTGTCGCCAGCTGAACATCTCCTGGATCTTCACGCCGAACTCACCAAGCTTCTTGTGAGTGGGGCCTGTGTTGGTGACTGCGGCGTAGTTCTCGAAGTAGATGGCCCGGGCGCCGGCCGTCACCATTGGAACCTCCCAGTGGGTGGTGAAGCGGGCGACGGGTGATGAGGAGTAGTCACAGCCGGGGCCGATGAAGGCCCAGGGGTCGTGGGACAGCTTGAGATCGACCGCGACCAGTGGCGCAATGGAGTCTGAGCAGAAGCCGTCGCGGTTCTCTGAGCTGCCGTGAACCAGCTGGAGCTTCAGACCTGGCAGGAGCCAGGGGTCTGAGTTCACCTGTCGCACCGCCTGGTGGAGCGCTGGTGCCACACGAGGCCATGCCCACGCATAGTCCGTGTTAGTCAGAGGCAAGATGGCTGCCAGAGCGACCTCCTGAAGGTCCACTGTGGAGTTATCAGCAGAGAGATAGGACTCAGCCAACTGGATAAGGAGGAAGAAGACAAGCACTAAAGTGTGATTCCACCGGGACATCATGACGACAAGGAGTCCAAAAGCCTATCAGACAAGCTGCAGGGAAAAACAGACAACAAACATTAATTAAATATAACACAAGGTCACTCTGGATTAAACTAACAAACTTCTTTCTTCTTTCTTTCTCTACTATGCAATAATTTAAACGCATGCAATGCAACCAGGAGTTTTGAAACAGTGACATCATGAGTGCAGCTACCCTGAAAGCACCCCCCACCACCACCACTTAAAAGACTGAAAAACATGTTTATTATTTGCTCATGTTTTGTTTCTTCTTCCACATAATTTCTAATTCCCAAACATAAAGGTCTAAATCAACAGCTCCTAAAACGCAGCTAACTAATGCTAAGCCAATGAAGCGCTACATATGACCCCAGTGTTGACATCAGTTGATTGTTGATGTTTCAGTTGGGTCGATGTTTCTCTGGGTCGCCTGCACATGAAGCTGCTCGGACTTCATACAGAAAGCAGTCTATGGACAACTCATGGGTTTCATGGGGGAACTGAGAGAGATATATATGATATACGATATAATATAATGAACGAAACCATTGAGTTGTCCATATCGACTGCTTTCTGAATGAAGTCCGAGTAGCTTCATGTGCAGGCGACCCAGAGGATCACTGCTACCTGTGAATGTGGATTTCATCGGATTTCTACGAATCTTTTGTCCCTATAAACTTTATTATCATCTACTGGATTTTAACATGTAGCACATTTATTCTGACGTCTCACAATTTTAACAAAAGAAAAAACGGATTCATGTGTCCACTCTGTGATTCAGATCAGACCAGAAACCGGTGTTGGTAGTTTTTCTGTGATCCTGCTGAGAAACGGAGCAGAAGCTCGTTGGAGGAGGTGAAAATGGATCAGCATTGATCTGAAGTCTGTGGGCACAAAGCCAAACCACATGATGCTTCAAAAACCAATAATACAGAGTTCTGGATCTGTTACTGTTTGATCAGAATGATGGAAACACCTTAACTTCATTCTTTTCTGTCATTTGGTCCAGTTTCCTACTGTTGAAATGAACTCAGCCTCTAACAGTCTCATCTGATCTGATCTGACTTTAAATCTACAGCAAACATTCAGTTTTCTTTACAGACCTGAAGTGACTTTTCAACTTTAAAAAAATTCACTTTACCTGCTCAGATCTGCGGTTTATCTTCACAAAAAGAGCGGAAGAAGAAGAAGCGGATGTTTCCACAGCAACAAATCGGAGAGACGAAGAGAAAAACGGCAGCAGCTCCGACACGTTCACCGTCGACCGGAGGATCAGCGGAGGCTCCGAGCCGCCGCCTCCGTCCGAACACAACCGCGATCCGGCTTCGCAGCTCCGGTCTGACGATCCACGGAGGCTCCGGCGGACACACGCACACATGAGTGCGTGGGGGGCGTGAAGGGCACGAGGGGGCGGTCACGATCAAGCGTGTGCGCGTGCGCGTCCCCAGTGAGTCTGCGGAGAGATTTAATTAAAATATTATCTTATTTGATCAAAACCTTAGTTGATCTAATAAAACTCTGAATATGTGTGATGAGTGTGTTTGTTTTGTGTCGGTGAGGAAACTGACTGAAAACAGATTTTATGGATATTTCATGTTAAAACAACTGTAAACTGTCAAATTAACACAAACAATGAAGGAAAGAGGTTCGAGGAAAATGAACCATCTGGGTTCATTTCAACTGATTATTTTCTGTCTATATCACATCAGAGTTTTCAGGTTCTTCTACTGTACTTCAAAGGTACTGCAGTTGTATTACAGTTGTATTTTCACTTTAGTTGTATTTTGTGTGTGTGTAAAGTCATAGATTAATTCACTTGTGAGGACATTTTCTTGCATAGATAAAATAAGATAAACCTTTATTCGTCCCACAGTGGGGAAATTTACATTGCCCAGCAGCAAGGGGATAGACAAGTTAAATAGTAGATAAACAAACAGATTAATAAACAAGTTGTTTTGTATGTTTGTTTTTTGCTCCAGGAAGTAAAGTTGATCTTTGCTGTAGTCAAAAGCTCCAGAACTTAAGTAAATGGATCTCATGCAGACTAAATATAATTCTAAATTATAATTAAAATATAAACACCACATTGTGAAGCTCTGCCAGCGTTGCTATCGAGCTATATTCTGACTACCGTTAACACTAGAGCTGTGGTTTATTTTAGACAGGCAGGACTGTGGAGGCTGTTTTTATGTCTTAACAGAAATCATCAAGATACTGCAAACATACATGTACTGAGAAAAAGAAACTCATATTTTCACTCAGTCAGACGAGTGTTGGCAGGAGAGATCTCAGGGTTCAGCTGCAGGTAGTGAAGGGACTCACACCTGAACTGAATCCTACAGAAACAGACTTTGATCAAACCAGGCTGCTCCTCCAGATCTCTTCAACTATTCATACAATCAAACACCAAATATCCAAACCAACAGAGTCCCTGGAACTCCAACCTAATACTCAACAATCATAGCGTGATAATATTGAATGATTGAACTGTTTTATATTCTTTGACTTTCAGCTTCACTCAAACCTCACAGTTAATCTTTGACCTCATCAGAATGTAGAAGCTGCTGAAGAACTGTAGTTTTTCTCCAGAGAGCTTTGAATGTTTTGATTCTGACTTTACAACAGTGAAGTACATATATGTGTTGTTCATAAAGTTAATGAACACACAGACATGACTCGCTCAGTGTGTGTGTGTTTTAACAGGATACACCCGGTGGACCAGGAAGTCACTTAATAACACACACACGCACACACACACACTCTCCCTCTCTGTACCTCTTCCTGGAAATGATCACTACACACACACACACATATCCACACCCACACACTCCCTCTTTTCCTCCTACAGTCTCCTGTTAATGAAAACACTCGTTTGGTCTTGAATATTTCTTTTGTCTGATGGTAAATGTTGCACATGAACACACCGTGCAGACCCCAGCTGAGCGCTGTCATGACTGTTTCCAGCTTCTTAAATGTGAAAAGGGATGCTTTTCTTTGTCATATATAATTGTAAGCTCAATATATTTTAGAAGTGTTGGTCTGATTGTTGGACAAAACAAGACATACGAGACGTCACCTTGATCTGTGGGAATTTATTTTATGACTTTCTGGCATTTTATAGACAAACAATTGATTAACTGAAAAAGCAATCCATAGATTATTTTCTAATGAAATTATTGTTGGCTGCGGCACTAATTAGAAAACACAAGTACATCTGAAAAAGGCTTTTGAAAATGAGAAATAGAAAGTGACATTTTTGTGTAACTGTGAAATAGTACTTGAACGTTAAAAGCTGATTTATATAATTTTTGGTGATGGGGTCTTTGGGATTTTGAGACAAACAGTTTTGTGGCTGTGCTGACAACTGAAGAACTAACACAGCAGATTTGTGTTTATCAGTTTGACAGAAGAACATAAACCTTAACAAACCCAGCTGATGATCTGTCAGTCTGTGTGTGTACTCTACAGCTGTATGAAATCTGGCTGCAGACCGTCCTGCCTCGTGATTGCTTCTTTGCTGATCTGGACATCCAAGTGGACCTTCATGTGAACGTCTCTAGAGCGTTTCTCCTGGTAGCTCTTCCCACATACTCTGCAGCTGTAAGGTTTCTCTCCAGTGTGTGTCAGCAGGTGTTTCTTCAGGTCGTTCTTGGTGACGAAGGCCTTCCAGCACAGGTGGCAGCTGAACGCTCGCTCCTTCTTGTGGAAGCGGATGTGGGTCTCCAGATATCCTTTGGTGCTGAAGCTCTTGTTGCACAGGCTGCAGGTGAATGGCTTCTCCCCAGTGTGGGTCAACATGTGGGCGTTCAGCCCTCCCACCTGTCTGAAGGCTTTCCTGCAGACACGACACTGGAAGGGCTTCTCGCCCGTGTGGATCCTCTTGTGGACCTCCAGGACGTGGACCGATGCCAGGCTCTTCCCGCAGGTCTCACAGGAGACGCGGTGGGCCGGTTTGTCACCAGTGTGGTTCCTAATGTGTGTTGTCAGAGCGCCGTTATCAATGAATGTCTTTCCGCAGAACTCGCAGATGTACGGTCTCTCCCCTGTGTGGATCCTCTTGTGGCGACGCAGGGCGCCGGGCCGTGGGAAGGATTTACCGCAGACGCCACAGCAGTATGGTTTGACGCCGGTGTGACTCCGCATGTGAGTCTCAATGTTCTGGTAGGTTTTACCACAAATGTGACAGATTTTACCGGCGTCTCTGTGAGTCTGCAGGTGGTCCATCAGGGTCTCTGATGGCAGTAGAGTTTCACCACAAATGCCACAGATGGACTCTACTGAGTGACTCTTTGCGTGTTTCCTAAAGCTGCCTTTACTCTGAAAAGACTCCCCACAAACTTTACAGCAGTGAGACTTCTGAGTCGACACCTTGGCATTCTCTTGGAGATCTGGAATTTTCACCATTTCAGGCTTCAGGCTCTGAGAGTCTGGCAGATGCTCAGCATCCTCATTACCGTGGATCTCCCATGAGTGACTCCTGCTGTGAGTCTTTAAGGCACTACTCTCGATGAATGTCTTCCCACAGTGCTGACAGACGTACGGTCGTTCCCCACCGTGGATCTTCTTATGGCGCCTCAGCGCGCCCGGTCGAGGGAAGCGTTTGTTGCAGATACTGCAGCGGTATGGTTTGATCCCTGTGTGGCTTCGCATATGTGTCTCCATGTTCTGGAAACTCTTACCACAGATGCTGCAGGTCCCGCTAGTCTCTCTGTGAGACTGCAGGTGAGTCAGCAGACCATCAGATGAGTCGAGCTGCTGTCCACAGACGCCGCAGATGCTCTGAGACTCCCTGTAGTGTGTCTCAGCGTGTTTCCTCAAGAACCCTCGGCTGTGGAAGGAATCACCACAGACTCTGCAGCAGAGCGAGGAGGACTGAGATGACTTCCGTCCAGAGTTTTGCCGATGATCATGCTTTGGTTTAAGTGTCTCTGACTGACCGCCTTTATCCTCCTTTTCACTATTGTCTCTATCATCATCATGGGTCTTCAGGTGATCCTGGAGCAGCTGGCTTTGGGTGAAGGTCAGTCCACAGACCGAGCAGACATTGGGTACCCTTCTGCTGTGGATCTTCTTGTGTCTCCTCAGCGCTCCAGGTCGGGGGAAGCTCTTGCCACAGATATCGCAGCTGTATGGTTTGACTCCAGTGTGACTCCTCATGTGCGTCTCCATGTTCTGAAACGTCTTCCTGCAGATCTCACACGTTCCGCCACCACTGACGGTTTCTCTGTGAGATCTGAGATGGTCGAACAAACCATCTGAGGACTTGTAGTGTTCCCCACAGACCCCACACAGACATTCTGGGTTGTCTGAGTGTGTTTCCACATGTTTTAGCAGATTCCCTTTGTGGCAGAAACTTTTTCCACAGTTGACACAGCGGTGAGCTGCTGCCCGGTCCGATGAAGCAGCCTGCTGTCTCTGACTGCCATAGCGCTGTCCTACATCCATACTGTTTGTTTCTTTATTACTGGAAGAGTTGTCACTTCCCCTCCAGTCGTTGTCACTATTGTCACTCTCAGCTGCTGAGGCCTCTGAGGAGGAGGGACTGGGCGGGGCTGCGGGCAGGTGGGCGGGGTCATTGTCAGACAGCGGGCAGTGGTTTTTGTTAGCAGTGGTTGTCCTGATGGAATCTGGAAGACAAAACTAAAAATTAGAGTTATTTCATAATTAGTTAATCCAGCTTCACAGAGCTGCAAGTATGATTCAAACTTTTTTTTAAAACTGTCACGCTGTTTCTGTTATTGTCTAGCTGATACATGTGAGACACATACTGAGGTGGCTGCAGGACCCCTAAAACCAGGCATGATGAAAGCCATCAGTTAATGACAAAATCCAACATCATGTTTTTGCTCTTTTTACTGTGATGGCTGATTTTAGTACGCTGGCACTTGTAAAGGGAAAGAGGGTTTTTTTTTTTTTTTTATTCATTAATTATCAACCTGTGTTAGTCTGTTTATAAGATAAGAAATTCCTTTATTTGTCCTCTTCGGTAGAGAAATTCGCATTCCAGCAAAGACAATAGAGCAGTTAAATAGTTGTAAACATTAAACAATATAGGCAGAGAGGTTAATAAAGTACTTAACATAATAACAACATAATCCTCCCTGCAGAGTGATGCAGGTCGGAGCTTTTCTATGACTCCTCCCAGGTGTTTTGGAGAGTTTTTCAAAGTAAGTGAAGCTGTCAGGCTGCCGATCATCAGTTTATATTACCGCTGCTGTACAGTGACACAGAACAACAGGAAATATGATTTAGTTTTAGCTCTTGATAATACACTTAAATGGTTTCTTACTGGTAGTTGTGATTTAATGACCAGGTCCATCTGTACCTGCGTCCCCTCACTGCTCTGCTTTATTCTGAATTGCTGGATGATGGACTGGTCTGAGACCCCGTCCCTGTGTCCTCCCCTCATCATCTGCCTGCAGGTTTCATGTTGGACTTCAGTCTTCACGTGTCCCTCTGCAAGTGAAGTTTCCCACGGAACCTGAACGCAACTTTACGTTTGCTCTCTGACCCCTGATTGGTTGACCCCTGGTTACTTAGCAACAGTCACAGCGCTGATGTGGCTCCAACATGGCGGCCGGTAGCTCACCTGTCCGGTTCAGTCGGACCACCGGGCTCAGCACCGCCTCCAGCAGCCGGCTCTGCCGCTCCAGCTGCCGCCGGTGCTCCTCCACCTCCCGCTCCAGCAGCCCGACGATCCGCTCCGTCGCCGCCGCCAGCCGCTCGGTGAGCAGCAGCCGCAGCAGGTGGAGCAGGCGGCCCCCGGAGCCTCCGCTCCGCTTCTCCAGCAGCCCCAGGACCTCGTCCCCGACCCGGCTCAGCTGCTCAGACACCGACTCCGTCAGGGCCCGGAGCCCGCAGCGCGGCGGGCTTTCTGTCTCTGTCAGAGACATCCCGGCCCAGAACTCCGTCCCCCGGCCGGCAGGAAAGAAAACAACACGGGTCTGTTCCGGGTCAGAGTTCACTCTGAGAGGAGGCGAGAACGAGCCGGAGTCTGCCCCCTGCTGGACCGGAGGCTGCTCAGTGCTGAAACTAATGAGGATACTACTCACTGATGAACTACATACACGTACATACAAGTATGTACATGTACCACTGAAGACCTGAGGACACATTGACACGTTTACACACAAACGACACAGTGACTCAGTATTCCTTCACCAGAATTATATTCTAGCTATAAAACAGTAAATAACATTTACAGAATATCAAATTTCAGTTAAATAAGTAAAGGAAATGTGAAAAAATTAGAATGTGATACTTTTACAAACTCATTTGGGTAGAAATGCAAATATTTCTCAGAGCTCAGAGACAGAGAAGAAACAAAGTACTTTGAACAGGAGATTTTAGTTTTATTATTTATTAATTAAACAAGAGTTTTCTCCTATTTTTTTTTAAACTTTCAAATATTGATATCAGTCTTCAGGTCCAGTATCAGTCTGAGTATATGATTGTGTATTGTGAGTCCACAATGATTCTGACCATACATTTACTGTGAACTTTCAGTAACTGACAACTTTTGGTACTTGGTGATACAGACACATTTCAGTCTGTACTGAGGTTTAACATTCGGCACTAATTCACAGAAAACTGAGTCTTTTTAAATGAGACTCTGCTCCATTGTTAACAGTGAAGTTGCTTGGGTCTGATACCCACAGTTGAATGTTGGTTTGAGTCCAGCTCTACGAATCAACAGTAACACAGAGGTTTTAGCTTCTATCTGATGAACACATGTATGACACCAGTCTGGTCCTTTAAATCCTGACCTCTACAGCTGGATAAAGCCTGAGTAGAAACTGTCCATCTTTGGCTGCTCTGAGGTCTGATCTGGCTCCGGTCCCACCCCCCCAACCGAGTGGACTTTGAGGTGCCCGTTTAGTGATCGTTTAGCCTGGAAGCTCTTCCCACAGACCCTGCAGCTGTACGGTTTCTCTCCAGTATGGATCAGCATGTGTCTCTTCAGGTCCACGTCCTGCATGAAGCCCTTTCCGCACACCTGGCACAGGAAGCGTCTCTCTTTGTTGTGGAAGCGGACGTGAGTGTCCAGAGTCTGTTTCTGGGTGAAGCCCTTCCCGCAGAGGCTGCAGGAAAACGCTCTCTCTCCGGTGTGGATCTTCAGGTGCGTTTTCAAGTTGCCACTCTGGTTGAAGGCTTTCCCGCAGAAGCTGCAAGTATACGGTTTCTCTCCGGTGTGGATCCTCATGTGCATCTCCAGTGCTGCATGAGCTGGGAAGCACTTCCCACAGACATGGCAGGTGTTGCCCATCTCACGATGGGAGCGCAGGTGATTGGCGAGGCTAGCAGGGGACTCGTACTGGTGTCCACAGAGTCCGCAGCAGCAGTCCGAATCCTGCAGATGAGTCTCTGCATGTTTCACCAACAAGGTTCTCCTGTCAAAGGTGTCCCCACACACTTTGCAGTGGTAGGATGGCACTGAACTCCGGTATCTCTTTGGTTTATCGGCTGCATTCTTCTGGTGAGTCGTCATGTGTCGCCGCAGGCTACGTTGCTTCCTGAACTCCTGACTGCAGACACTGCATGTGTGCACCTCCTTGCCGCCGTGCTCCTGCATGTGTCGCTCTAAAGACGTCATGTGACAGAAGGCCCTGCTGCACTCTTTACATTTGAAGGGTTTCTCTGCAGCATGGACGCGAATGTGTGAGGTCAGGTTGCCCTTCTGGCTGAACTTCTTGCCACAGACGTCGCAGCTGTATGGTTTCTCTCCGGTGTGCAGCCGCATGTGCAGCTCCTGTGCCAGAATCGACTGGAAAGTTTTCCCACAGAATGAGCAGGTTTTACTCATCTCCTGGTGTGTTTGCAGGTGAGCCGTCAGATTATCTGCACAGTCCAAACGCTCACCGCAGAAGCCACAGCGGCAGTCCAGATCCTTGGCACAGACCTGCAGGACGTGTTTGAGCAGGAAGCCTTTGCCCTGCAGAGAACGTCCACATACATGACAGATGAAACTCTGAGCTGGATTTGACCGCTTCCGCTTGTTTCTGATGGCGAGTAGTAGCCGTCCTCTCTTCTTTTTCCTTGGGGATCTCACACTCCGACCCTGTTCGGTCCAGTCGCTGTCTGGATCACCGTCGCTGTGGACGGCTGAGCTGCTTGGTGAGATGGGTGGATGGTAGGGGGGTGAAGGAGAGATCGGGCAGGAAGCATCGCTGTCAACCTCTTCAGCCTCTGTCTGGTTCAAGTCTGCAGGGTCAACTGGAGGCTGGAGGTCTGTGTGGTTCAGGGTTACTGCCTGCAGAGGCTCTGAGGAGATAAAACAACACCTGATGAACACTGACACACCTGACAACTTAACAAATCTGTCATGAGTTACTGATGACTTCCTGCAATAACGTGACTTATTCAAACATTGTGTAAAAAAGAAATCTGGTCTCTTTAATCAGTGTGAAAGATGAGGACAAACCTGGTGAACACAACCAGATTTCTACTGGTGAACAAAGTCTGACTGAAACTGAAATGTAACATAACAACATAAACTAATTTTCACAGCTGAAAGGAAATTCTTGTGTAAATTCAGAGATACTCACACTGTAAGAAAATGCTTTCTTGCTACAGACTATCATTTCAAATCATCAGCATGAGATATCACAAATACACTACCGATGCTCCAGTCTTTGTTCAGAATATAGTGATTATCTGAGCTGCAGGTAACAAACATGTTTTACACTCACCAGGTTTAATGTGATACATATAAAAATGTTCTCTGCTGCTTATTCAGTCAGAACAACTGTTTTACTGCA
Source organism: Holacanthus passer (assembly GCA_025331565.1). Classification (NCBI taxonomy): domain Eukaryota; kingdom Metazoa; phylum Chordata; class Actinopteri; family Pomacanthidae; genus Holacanthus; species Holacanthus passer. Next base: position 67,029 of record JAFREQ010000186.1, on the reverse strand, counting down.
ACGAACGATTATTTTCATCGATCTGCAGATTACTGTCAGAATAAATCGATTAAATATCTGGTGTATAAAATGTTAGAAAATAGTCCAACTGACGTCTTCAAATGTTTCATTTTCTGTCGACCGACTGCCCAACACCCAGAGAAAATAATTCATTTAATATGTGAGAATGTGGACATTTTTGCATTTTTAGTTGATAAATGACTTAAAGTATAAATCAATGACATGGTTCATTTTCTGCCAATTGATTAAATGATTAATAAACAAATTGTTTCAGCTCTAGTTTCACAGCAGTATTTAAATAATGTAATCATTCATTTATTCCTATTATTTTATTTACTATAATAACCACAATAATAACGAATTCAATCCTATAAACTGGCATCCATTCATTTTCACACTAGTTTGCCATGGCTGACAGTGCTTTTATTTTGAAGTACAGCGGAAGTGTCAGTCAGTGTGTGGCGCTGTCTCCGGATTTTTCCGGGCTCGGTGATCCGGACTGACCTGCTCTGTGCAGCTTCACTTCGGGCTTCAGCACCACATCGAGCAGCCTCCTCTGGCGGCAGATCTCCCGCTCTGACCGCTCGACTCTGTCTTCGTACTCCGCCACGGTTTCCTCGAACAGAGCGACGATCTCCTCCGCAGCCGCCGTCAGCCGCTCGGTGAGCAGCGCTCTCAGCGCCGGGACTTCAGCCGCTTCTTCTCCTTTTTCCAGCTGCAGCAGAAAGTCTTCAGCGGCGGCGCTGATCCGCTCATGTACCGACACCCGCAGCAGCTGCACGGCGCACATTTTCCTCCTTTAGTGTGAACAAAGAGAACCAGCGGGGACGTAAACACAAACACGGAGTTCCGCGTCGACGACTGCTCGCTGTGAGGAGAGCGAAGCGGAGCGACGAACAGCGACCCCTGCTGGCCTGGAGGGAGAACAGCGATGATTTTTATTTGACACCATCACATTTTTATTAAATGGTGAAAAACTGCTCCGGTAACTCTGTTTGATCATCTTTAAACTGAATTGTAAAAATGTACCAAATATATTCACAGACAGAACTGTTAATAAAAGAAAAAATGACAATAATAAAAATAGAAGTAAGTAAGCATCATTATGTTAACTGCCATATATCCCAATCAAGAAAGCCGAGGCACTAATTTTTATGCCAGGCTGGTGGAAATACGTTTTCTGTTATCTGTCTGTCCATCTGTAGGACCTACGTCCACTTAGATTTAAAGATGAACTGCAGAGATTTTGGTGGTCAGAGGTCACTAAACTCCACTTAAAAGGTATATGTTAATTATGACAGAATCTCACACAAATGTCTAACAGGATAAAATGATGAGGTGACGCCATTTTATATCCCAAAGGTCAACTTTACTTTAGTCAGATGCTGAATTGGTGACACTGATCTTAAACGGTGCTGATTGTAAAGATCTTCTCTGTGTGAAATGTTTTAGAATCTGGAGCTTCTTTGCACCAATGTCCATATTTGAATTATTGCAGTCAAGCTCAGGCTCATTTGTTTTACTGATGTTGGTCATCAGGTAATTGATGAAGCTCTGTCAGTCATCCTGTAGAAACAGTCTGAGTGAAGACAGCAGGGTTCTACTGGAATCATATATGTCAACATAGTGAGGACTTCCATTTCAACAGAAAACACAATGAATATCCTTTATTGAATTAAGTGCTCACCACATACACATATTCTGTCAGTCTAGACAGACATGGATGTAAATTGAAGCTTGAGTGGTTGGTAGAGGCAAAAAACACGGAGGTGATTATTCTAGTTCTTCATATTACTGGTTAAATTCCTCATATTGTAGTTTTATTGTATGTATGTGCTGTTCTGTTAATAAAAAAATGAAATAATGCTGACATATTAACTTACTTTTCTGAAACTTTTCTGTATTAGTATAACAAGTGCTTTTCAGCTTTTTAAGTGGATGAAACTTTAAATGTTTATTTTTAAAATTTATTATATGTTTCTGCTGTATGAGTCTGAGTAATTTAAATGTTATGCATAAATAATAATAAAGTACTGTATGAGAATTTAATAAAAAAAACAACAACATTGGAGGAATAGGGAAGCACTAATAATGGTAATAATGGTTAAGACAACCAGTGGTGGAATGTAACTAAAAACATTCACTCGAGTACTATAGTATTGTGTTTGAGGGAGGCCTACTTGTGCTGTAGTATTTATTTTCATTTCATATTAATGTACTCCATTACATCTCAGAGGGAAATATGGTACTTTTTACTTCACTGCATTTCAGATACAGTTGCTCATTACTTCACAGACTAAGATTAGCAATAGAAATTGTAATCAACAAATAAGTTGTCATGCATCAGATTCTGCTTAACTTTTTCATGTAAAAAGTTAAAAATATCCTGTTACAACATCAATAACAACAATATGTGACTCAGGTTAAACGTAAAGTTTGGACTTTCTGACTGTATATCTGTCGTTAAACGTTTATTTTAATTATTATGATGTAATAACTAATAGTAACTTATTCTGTCTATACGAGCTCTGGTCCAAAGGTACGTTCTTACATTATCATGTGTGATTTCAAACTGGAATCAGTTTGTGGCTGATTTGGACTTAATCACCAATAGATTCTGTGCTGCTAAAAACTACGTTAAAAAATTCAAGCGAGACTTTGATGTGAATTATAGAGTCTGCTGTGAAAGTGAGTTTAAAGTTTAAATAAAGTATATTTCAAAGAAAAAAATCATTACTGTTGCCCTGACAACCGCGTCACGGCGTTGCTGGGATACAGCGAAACGCGCCGCCATTTCCGCAGCTCGGAGAAAGTTTAAGTCCGTGTTACAGTCTGGTTCTTAGTCCGGTTTCGGTCCGGTTTTGACGGTCAGACACCGACGGGCGGCAGGATGGAGATCGTCCATGTTTACACGAAGCTCCGCGGTGAGTTCGGCCGCCAGTGTCTCCTCTCTGACCGCCCTGCCGAGCTCCTAGTGGACGTTCCTCCGGACCCGAGTCTGGCTCTTCAGTTCGTCCAGAAAACCCCCCGAGACCAGGCCCTGCAGGCCTGCAGGGACATGTCCGAGCACCAGGTGAGCTGTGCCTCAGCCTCGCGTGATCTGCAGGAGTAAGTGACGGTCGTGCTGTTGTCTTCAGACCTTCTTGTTCCCACTGAACTGGAGGTTTTCACGCCCTTTACCTTGCAGTAAAAGTACTACTAATACCACACTGTAAAAATACTCTGACTTAACTAAAAGTATGATCAAGAAAATGTTCTTAATATATAAAAAAGTGATGTAGTGTATATGATGCAGTGAAACAACCCCTAATAACAATAATAATAGTAATAGCAGGTGTTGAACAGGAACATGTGGTCAGTAGGTGGCGTCAGTCTCAGATCCAGACTCCGCAGCTGGAGACAGATGTACCTGCAGAAAGTGACAGGAGGAGAGACGAGAGAGCACAAAACTACGAGAGAGAGAAGAAACGGCATTATTAACATTCATGGCATAAGAATTAATACTCTGAGATGTATTGATGTTGCATAAAATGGAAACACTTGAGTAAAGTACAAGTACCTCAAATTTGTACTTAATACAGTACTTTAGTAAACGTCAATGCTGCCATTCAACCTGCTGTTGATCAAATCTGTTTCTAGAAAGATGAGCCCAACAAAAAACATAAAACCATCACTTTATTCCTAAAGATGTCCTGTTCCACTAAATATCTTGGTGGCTAATCTCATAAATGGACTCAACCAGATCTCAAAAAACAGAATTTATTTGTTTCGTCTCATGTGTATTTTTTTTTTATGAACTGAAGCAACATAAACTGCATTTTACTTCTTTATATACATGTGATTAACTGAAAATGTCTGATTCATATTCACATAAACTTAGGTGTTTGGTTCCTGTGTTTGTTTCGGCAGGTAAACACGGAGCGCTTTGAATCTGAGAGCTGTGGGATAAACCATGTGGAGGGGGGGTGGCCTAAAGATGTCAACCCTCAGGAGATGGAACAGACCATCCGCTTCAGGAAGAAGGTGGAGAAAGACGAGAGCTACATCAACAGCATTCTGCAGCTGGGCACCGTAAGACATAGAACACATAGAGCCACTTAAACTCAATCCACATTGACCGACTTGAGCTCAGCTCAGTTTCAGGAGGATTCATGATGGCACTTACTCCTCATTGAGTTCAGCATACATTGGCAGAAATGAACCATTTAGCTGTTATGGCCAGAGGGGTGTGTCCTTCAGTTGTGATGTCATCAGACACTGTGTGATGTCATTGTGTGTGGTCCAGGTCATGGAGCACTGCATCAGACAGAACAATGCTGTGGACATCTACCAAGAGTACTTCGAGGAAGAGGAGGAAGTGGAGGAAAGTCAGGAACCGCCGTCCGCCAAGACCATCAACGTCTTTAGGTACAGCTGACAACAAAAAGGACAGTGGGGCGGCAGAAGTATTGAGAATTTTTACTGAAGGAAAAGTAGCAGTACCACCGAAAAAATAAACCTCAAGTGTTTGTTTTAGTGACCACACATTTAGCTTATAACAGTCAAGAATCTCTTATTAACTCTGGAATCAGTAATCATTTGACCCCCTTTAACAAGGTTGAAAATCCAAGCTTTCACTACTCATGAGGTTCCTGTGAGTTACGGTCCACTTCAAAACACCAGGCTAAATCCTGAATCAAAGAAACTATTTTCAAGAGAAACTCTGAATACTTGGATCTTGTCAGCCTGTTTTCATCGGATCTGAATGTAAACAACAAATTGTCTTTGTAGTACCAATAACTAACATCTGTGGGTTTTAAAGGGCACATCATAAAATTCTTGATTTTTTATTCTTCTGGTTGTTAGTTCTACTTTATCACTTGTGTGTCTGCAGAGATCCTAATGAGGTGAAGCGGACCGTCACTGGTTTGTCGTGGCATCCTGACGGCGGCAGGAAGCTGGCAGCCGCCTATTCGTGCCTCGAGTTCCAGAAAACCTCCAAAGACATGAGCCTGGACTCCTACATCTGGGACATCGGTGGGTGAGACATGCGGACAGACGGTAGCTGGATTTAAGACCACCACAGAGTCCAGTATGCTCACAAATTGATTTATTTTTTGTTTTAGAGAACCCGAACAGACCGGAGATGACACTGAAGCCGGCATCTCAGCTCGTCTGTCTGGACTACAACCCTAAAGACTCCCACACTCTGGTGGGAGGCTGCTACAATGGACAGATTGGTGAGTTCAGATCCAGACTAATGGACAGGTGATTTTCTGTCTGTGATGAGGTTTATTACCCTGTGGGTGTGTTTGTTTTAGCATACTGGGACACCAGAAAAGGCAGCCAGCCGGTGGAGTTTTCCTCTGCGGAGCAGAGTCACAGAGACCCAGTTTACAAGATCATTTGGCTGCAGTCCAAAACCGGAACAGATGCCTTCTCTGCCTCCACTGATGGACAGGTAGACAAATGATTGACAGGCAGACTGATGATGGACAGATAGACAGGGAGACAGTGTATAAAGTTTTAAAAATTAAAAGTCTAAGCTCTATCTCTCTGTCAGGTTCTGTGGTGGGACATTCGCAGGTTGAGCGAGCCCACAGAGCGTCTGGTTCTGGACCCAAGCAGAGAGGGCAGCCTGGACCGAGCTTTAGGAGCCATCTCTCTGGAGTTTGAGTCCACCATGGTGAGGTTTATCTGTTTCTACGGTTTCCAACACCAAGTTTTAAGGGCTCTGTCTATGGTGTGATTCTGGTCAGTCTCCAACTAAAGTTGACCCTTGTAAGAGAAAAATAGTGAAATCTTTGGTCATCAGTTCAAACGGTGGCATTAGATCTCACTGAGACTTGTCCTTCCAGCGAGAAGGTCTGTCAAATCTCTGACAGAGTCAGAAATTTAGAACCAAATTCTCAAAATGTGACTACTTCTCGGGGTCTGGGTCACAGTGAAAGCAGACTAAACAAATAAACTGATACGTCCTTCTTCCTAACCAGTTAAGGTTGGAATGAAAACTGACTGGTTAATCAAGACCTTTATTATTACCATTTATTATTTTCAGGATCAGCTCCCTCTGAATGACCACAGTCACCTGGAGCAGTGAGTCACTCCTATCCCAAAGGGAGCAATCCACTGTGACCATGACCCTAGACCCGAGACAACTGCAGCTCCTTTCTCATCGCACTAGGATGAGGCTCCAGTATCCCTAGTCTGGGAGAGGTTACTTCAACCTGATGATTGATTCATAGAGGTGTTTTGAGTTTTCCATAATCTGGCCTCTCACCATGGACCAGTTTGCCTAAGAAGACCCCATCAGGAGCTATTGCCCCTGACAACACAACTCCTGGGGTCATAGGGACACACTAACCCTCCATTATAACACAGGTGTATTCACGTTATGGTGGAAAAATAAGGGTCTTGTGCTGTGCATTCTGCATTTGTCAGACTTTTGGTCCACGTCTCAGTTGAAACAGTGGTCAACAGCGGCTGACTGTGACAACAAAGGTTAGTGCAGCTGAGTCAAAATTCAACAAATCTGAACTTCCAGAACTTGGGAGTTGATGACGTGTTTTTTTTTCTATTTCCATGCCGTGCTGCACTTTGACATTCATCACAATCTGATGCCCAAACTGTTACCGTACAGTTGGATATTCATGAGACCATCCTAAAGTGAAATATGACATGAACTTGTTATAGCACAGAGTGAAGGGGGGTTAAGTCTCGTCTGTTATGTCTACCAGAGCAGCTATTTTGTCCTGAACTAAGCTTGAACAGACTGTTATGCTGCCCTTAAATTCTTTACCAATGAAATTGTTTAATTTTCAAGGTTGAGGTCAGAGTCTGAGCAAAGTTTACCTTACCTTACCTTAAGCACTATGTAAGCAAAATGTCCACTGGTCATGGTCTGAACATGAAACAGTAAATTATTTATTGAGCTGCAAAACATTTGCCACCTTGACTTACTGCAAGTTTACGTTATTTAGATTGAGCTGACCAGGTAGAGTTAAACTTTGCAGCTGTCTCCGTCCCTCCCTGTCTCTCAGCCTCAGTGTGTCTGTGTCCTCAATGTCTATTCCAGCCAACTAAGTTCATGGTGGGGACGGAGCAGGGCGTGGTTGTCTCCTGTAACAGGAAGGCGAAGACTCTGGCAGAGAAAATCGTTTGCACCTACGATGGTCACCACGGACCCATCTATGCCCTGCAGAGGAACCCATTTTTCCCCAAAAACTTCCTCACTGTGGGGGACTGGACTGCTCGCATCTGGTCTGAGGACATCAAGGAGTCGTCCATCATGTGGACCAAGTATGAATCAGATGACTCATCTACATTGTTACCTCTGATTAATGTTCATTTTAAAGATGAAAAACAACAAGATAACTTAGAGACATACATAACTATAGAGAGGATTTCTTTAAAATCCTCTTCCTGACTCATATATCTCGTCTCTTCTCATTGGTTTCATCTTGTTCTATTTTGTCTCATTTCATCCTGTACAACTCCGCCCTGTCTTTTTCATCTTATTTAATCTTGACCTGTCCCTTCTTGTCTCATTTAGTTTTGTGTCACCATGTCATGTCTTTTTTTCATCTTAAGTCATTCCTTCCCATCCCATCTAATCTTGCCTCAAGTTTCATCTCATCTTGTCTCTTCTCATCCTGTAACATCTCATCCTGTTTCATATTATCTCATTTCACCTAAGTCTGTCCCATCTAATCATGCCACTTCTTGTCAAGCCGCCTCATCTTATTTCGTCACAAGATATTTCATCCTATTTGTCCTGACCTGTCTTGTCTTTACTGCACTCCATGTCTGCATCCTACTCACATAGGCTTCAAACTCAGTTTTAAACCACCCTAACTTTGTCATCTTTTCATTCAGATATCAGATGTCGTACCTGACAGATGCCTGCTGGAGTCCAGTCAGACCCTCTGTGTTCTTCACTGTAAAGATGGATGGCATTCTGAACGTCTGGGACATCTTGTTCAAACAGAACGATCCCACGCTGAGTCTCAAGGTGCCTCCATCTCACCTTTACACTAAAACTCAAATTTTTAAATCACTTTTTAGTAGAATCAGTCAGCAGGTTTTTGCTCCAGTCATCATGAAACATAAAAAATTACATATGACATATTCCTAACTTGCTGTTTTTGTTGTTTTTGTGGTGCTCAGGTATGTGATGAGGCCCTGTACAGCCTCCGGGTTCAGGATAATGGCCGTTTGGTGGCGTGTGGCTCTCAGCAGGGTGGAGCCACACTGCTAGAGATCTGCTCCGGACTGTCCACTCTCCAGAAGAACGAGAAGAGCCTGCTGGCTGCTGTGAGAAACTTTATTATTAAGTCGACAGGAAACAAGAGGGGCGGGACACAATATGCAACAAAGGACCACCTGGTCACCAGTCGCATTCAAAATCTAAGCGAAACTTTTTGTCGTTAAGATTAAGGTTCACACAGGATAGGATGTAATAATTTGATCCATTCAGTTCCTGCTTTGGGTTTTTGATAAATAAAGAAAAACAATCTGTGGTGGACAGAGATGTTTTGTTCAGGATGATAAAAATATAAAATCAGTTTTTGAATAATAATGAATGAATAATGAATAATCATTTCAATCAAAGACAAGCAGAAATAGTTAAAGAATAAGAACAAATCATGGTGAAGACACATCAGTCAAATCAACATATTTCTTCAGACTGAGGTGATGAATAGAGTTCTAATGTCTACAGATGTTTGAACGAGAGACGAAGCGAGAGAAAATCTTGGAGGCTCGACAGAGAGAAATCCGTCTAAAGGAGAGGAGTCGATCAGAGCAGAGCAGAGAAGAGGAAGGAGGACGAGAGGATGGAGAAGACAGTCCTGATCAACTGATCACCAGAGCTGAGAAGGACTTCTACAGCGTGGTTGAGACAGAGCTGAGGAGGAGGGACCGGGAGGACCAGACAAACCGGGTCAGAACCTGACACAGATCTGACTGAACTTCCTTTTTTTTATTGTCGTTCCTTCTGCCTTTTCTTTGTTTTCTGCTTTCTTCCTTCTTTTCTGTTTAACTGATCTGAAATCTGCAGGTGGGAGATCAGAGCAGAATCAGTTTATAACCAAGTTGCTTTTCACATACAGATTTTTTTCTTGGTGTTTTGGTGCAGAATGGTCACAATATACAAAGTAAGAGAAAAGTTAAGAATCATTAATACAAACATTATAATATATAAAAACAGAGAAATTAGCTATTGATTTCATACAGAACTTAAACCCCCTTTCATCCTTTCACACCCACCAACATCGGGCTTTAGTCTTCAGTGGTAAAAGGTCCAATCAGCATCCATTCCCAGGTCACATGACTCTGCAGTAATCTCTGGTATTTATCCGCTCCAGCTCTGTTCAGCAGTAATGGAAACATGTCACCTGGGTGGACATGGATAATTTTCACTGCTTTTCCAGCGCAATGCTGTGACACATTGAACATTGTGTTTTGTTGTTTACAGTCTGGGAACAACAGCGACATTGTTCAGTCGAGTTTGAAAGAGAGACTGAAGTAAAAGATAAAAAAGCAACAGGTGTAACATTGTCACTTCCCTCCAAGGTGCTTTCTACTGCTCCCTGTTTTCAGGCACGTCTCTGACTTCGAATGTGACTTGCCAGAAAAAAAGGCAAACTCTTCTGCTTGCAATGGGAAAGGAATCAGTTAATAAATCAATCAATAAATGAATAAAGGTAACGCTCCAATTGCAAAGGAAAAGGAAGTAATGAAGCACAAAAGAAAGAAAAAGGTAGGTCACAGGATGCTAAATGTCAACATTATATTGATAAACTTGTTTTACCTTAAAGGAATAGTTGTTGTTTTTTTTTTTAGACTTTTTGGGAAATCCTTAATATGTAGCTACAGCTAGGAGGCTCTTAGCTTAGCTTAGCATAAAGACTGGAAATGGGAGAACATTTTATAAGGGATCTTTACATGATAGTAAACCTGAACTATTTCCTACTCCCAGAACTTCACATAATGACAGACTGAAGTCATATACTTTGATCATGTGATGACACCTGAGCAAGTTCCTTTCATTGAAGAAGGCCAGGGCATAGGGTCGAAAGCTCTGGGAAAAAGCTAAAAATTACAATCTTACCAATTCCTGGGGAAAGACTGTAGATTCAGGAGCAAAAACCTGAAAATAAAAATCAGTTGATTCATGGACTCATAAGAAGAAGTCGGGGCAGCTGTAGCTCCGGAGGTAGAGCGGTTGTCCACCAATTGGAAGGTTGGTGGTTGATCCCTAGCCCCTGCAGTCTATGTGTCGAAGTGTCCTTGGGCAAGATACTGAACCCCAAATTGCCCCCGATGGCTGTTCCATCAGTATGTGAATGTACATTGCTTTGGATAAAAGCGTCTGCTAAATGAAATCGTAGAAAGAAGTTATTCTTCCACTGCACGGTGGCGCAGTGGTTAGCACTGGCCCCCCACAGCTATAAGATCCCTGGTTTGCGTCCCAGTTAGGACTCTTGGGATCTCTCTGTGTGGAGCTTGCATGTTCTCCCTGTGCAGTGTGGGTTTTCCTCCCACAGTCCAAAAACATGCTGAGGTTAACTGAATATTCTAAATTGTCCGTAGGTGTGAATGTGAGTGTGCTGTTTGTTGTTTGTCCTGTGTGTGGCCCTGCGATGGACTGTTGACCTGTCCAGCGTGTCCCCTGCCTTCGCCCTAAGTCGGCTGGGATAGGCTCCGGCCCCCCCGCGACCCTGCAGAGGATTAAGCAGCGTACAGATAATGGGTGGATGGATGGAAGTCATTCTTCCAGCACACAGACTGATTTAGTTTTTATCAACAGACCTGAGAGAATATTTAAAAGCATTTAATATGTTAACTGGACTGTCTGATCAAAACCTGATCATAGTGGCCAGGAAGCTGAATAATGAGTGATTTAAACCCTCTGCTGCCAGCAATGGAATCCCAAAGAGTGAGCAGGACAATTTCAAAACTTCTTTCAGCAGCTAAACTGGAAGGAGTTGGAGTTGTTGGAGTGGACCTGGAACAGAACTTGTCTGACATTCTCTAACAAAAAGAGGTCACAACATGGCTGAAAGAGTGCTGCCTCCAACTGAATGTGTCTAAAAGAGTCAGCAGATTTTTTCTGCAACACCAGTAGACCCACGAGTGACCCTCAATTTCTGATTCATTAAAAATGTAGTCTGCAGACGCTGCCAAGATGTTTAATAAACATAGTGCGCTGAAACCATTCGAATCACGATACAAACAAGCATGAAAAACACTAGATAAACAAACCAAAGCACTTCCATTGCTCCCCAACAAATATCAGATTTTAAGTTGGGATGACCTCCAGAGAGTATAGTACATATGTGGACAAAGTCACCATGAGATGGCTCCACCACCACTTAGAGTTTAAATCAACAGAAGAACCAATACTAATTGTGTCACCAGAGGTCAATAAGAGGAGATTCCACTATTCTGCTGCAGAAAAGTATCGTAACCTCCACAGAGGTTCAAGAGAGTCAAATATATAACAAAACATTTTCAGATCTTTGAGGAACTAATGAAAAAGAGATGATTAATACATGCACATGTATGCAATCAACTCTCTTTTTCCTGCTTTATTATTTGCACTGTCCCTTCTTAAATAAACTGAACTAAAAATGTGAGTTTTGACACACTGAACATCTAAATATTCTTTTTTTATCAGGAGAAAGATGTCTGTGAAGAAAAAGAAGTCAAAGACGAAGCAGAAACTTGAATAAAAGCATGTTAATGTTTCTATTTGTGAGAATATTAATTCTTTTATTGTTTAACTGGGGTGTTTTATTGACTGTGACTGTTTTTACTGGTTGATTCAAGCGGAGTATAAAAGGTTCTGTCACACAAACAGTGACTTACAGAGTTTCTGTATAGCAAACAAGGAAAGTTTATTATGAAATTAAAGAAGTTAGAAAGTGTTTGACAGCAAGAAGAAAAGAGAAAGAGAGAGGTAAAAGAGACAGAAGAAGAGTTTAAAAGGGGTTCAAAACACAAAATGTAAAGTTATAAAACCAAAGGAAACAACTGGTTTGAACAGGTTTTGTAAGATGTGACAGATTTTTATTCAGTCAACAACAAAAGCTTCACCACCTTTAGTTTTCAGACCAGAGGCTCCTCCCAGAGGTCAGAGGTCAACTGCTCATTTAAATGTAGAGGACCAACCATGTGATGCCTTTTATTTGTACAGTCAAATATTAAAACTCAACCCTCCAAGGCGAGTATATAACACTGGAGTGTTTGGCTAATCATAGCAGTCGAATTGTGACGTCATTAAAGCACCAATTACTCTGGTTTTTATAGAATGATTTTAATTTTTACATTTTACAAGAAAAATATAAAGCAACTTCGACAGAGGATCAGGAAAAACAAATAAAATCATTTTAAAGAGTTATAATAAATAAGAGAAGTTAAATTTGTTTTTCTTAATTTAATGATCTCAGAAGTTTCAGAAGTTCAGAAGAAGTTCGGAGTTTTGATTGAACTGTAGAAGGTTCATGAGGTTCACTCAGTCCTGTGTGGAAAGACAAAAAGTTGGTTGCTTACTTTGGTTCCAGATGCCTTTTTTCTCCAGTCACTGAACCTGAACCCTGTATCCAGAAGCTGAATCCTGATCCTCTGTGTTAGTTAACAAAAACTCAAAATTAACCAGAAAAGTTTTCTAGTAAAAACTGAGGCTCTGAACAAAGGTTTATTGTTGGTTATTGCTTCTGATGTTTCTTGAAGTGTCTCAGCTGTCACATTAACAACTTCTGAATTCTACTCATTTTCCACTTGGATTTTTCTTTGAGTGCAACTATTGAAATGGTCAGGCTGCAGCTGTAGTATTATGAGTAGCCACCAGAGGGTGCTGTGTGCTAATGGAAATATCAGGTGTACAATAAAGTTGAAACAGCAGCTCACAGAACAACCACAAAAGGCTCAGTGAGTAGCTGTTTGTAATTAGATTTTAAATATAAAACATGAAATACTTACTAATACTTTACTACTTTAATACTTCCATTAAATGAGAACATTAGTAAATCTCCAGGTCAGAGAGTCTCCTGTCAGACTGAGCTTCTCATCATCAATGACACAGATCCTTCACTTAGTAAAAGTAGTAAAATTACTAATGCAACTACAGGACTGCAACTAATGATGCTTTTCATTCTGGATTCATCTACTGATTATTTTCTTGAGCAATTCATATATTCTATATTACTATCACAATTTAACGGAACTCTAAATCACACCTTTAAATGTCTTTGTCCAACCGACAGTCTAAAATGTCTCAAAATGATTTTATTGCACATCACATTAGAGAATCTGAAACCATGAAATATTCAGTCATTTTTTAATGAGAAATGACTGAAAGATTAATCAATTGTCAGAACAGTTGCTGATTGTTTTTGATAACAGACCAATTAATTATTTGACTAATCATTTCAACCCAATTTTTGTATACTTTTGGCTAGTTTGGTTTTTATGTTTTGAATGTAAAAATCTGAATTTGTGAAGGTAACTAAAGCTGTCAGATAAATGTGACATGTCAAATGATAAATAAAATATAAATGTGGAGTAAAAAGTACAAGATTTTCCTCTGAGGTGTAGTGGACGAGAAGGAGAACGTGGCATGAAAAGACTTCAATTCAAGTACCTCAAATTTGTCTTTCAGTACAGTACTTTACTCACTACTTCTACTCTCAGATGTACGTCGCTTTTAATAAAAGTATCTGCTAAATTAAATTGTAGAATTGTAGCAGTGACAGAACAGAAGCTTTCTGTTTATTAGTCTGTGTTGCTTATAATGACTGTCAGATTCACTCACATGTTAAATCTGGAAACAGGAGATAGAAACAGAGCTTTGATAAGACATACCTTTATTCGTCCCACAGTGGGGAAATTCACAATGTTGTTCAATGTTGTTCCACCAGTCTGTCTGTCTGTCTACTTACCTGAGTAACAGGCCTGTTGAGTGGAGGTCAGACACATTTTAGCTGCGCTCAGAGTCCAACGTACAATCACTACTGTAACGCATGTAAAACCAAAGAAAATAAACTGAAAGTGTAAAAATAGTCTCATACAGCAAGTCCAGTCTTACTCTGGGGTGTGGGGAGTAAAGGAGGTGTAGAGAGAAGGCTGCTCTGTGGGGGCTCATCGCTCGCCTTCTGCTGTGCCCGGTAATGCTTAGCTGTGTGATGGCGGTGGTTACCATGTGGTCGTTTCTTGTCAGCTGGTTGAGCCTCCTCTGCCGGGTGGTCGCCTGATACTCATCTCCCTTCTCTGGCAGTGGTGGTCTGAAGCAGTCTCTCCACAGCAAGCCCTCTGGCTGCCTCCTCCTCTGGCTTGTCGATACCGCAGTTGCTCCTCTTGGCACCTCGCTGCAGATCGTTCAGGTAGTTCTGCCTCTCCATGCAATGACCTCTGCAGGAGTTAAAGAGCTCCAGTGCTGCCGGAGCATCCAGCCCGTCCACGTCTATGAGATACCTGCAGACCAGGTAGCCAGTGCGGTTCAGACCGTGGGTGCAGTGGACTCCGATCAGTTTGTCGTTGTCTCGGTTCTCCTTCAGGAAATGTCTCACTGCCCGTTTGAAGCTCAGTATGGTGGCATCGGAAGGAACCTTGTGACCCTCAGTGAAGATCTTGATGTAAGAGCATGACTGCGGGACGTCGGTCAGTCCGTAGTATCTCGTAGTGAAGGTGAGGTCGATGATCAGACCCAGCTTCTGGTTCTGACTCTCCAAATAGTCCAGCAGGTCCCAGAGGCCGAAGGAGTCTGACTCTGGGAGTCTGCAATTCAGAGATGGTTTTAAAGGCACTTTGAAGGCGATGAATCGAGTGCCAGTTACCCTCCTTCCAACAGGACGGTAGTCCAGCCATCGGTCTGGTACACCATTCTTCTTTTTTTTTATCATGAGGCATCTTAAGTGGTCCAAGGTACTACCTGTTAGAAATTAACGAACATGTTTATTCAAACTGCTACAAGACTCTCTTCAATTCAGCATCCAACTGGTTCACCAATAAGAATTTGTGACCACCTATCCCACGTTTATCTTTCAGCAGAATACAGAGAAAATCTCTTCTTGCTCTAGACTGTATAAAAATGATGGTGCTGTGGTTGACTTTTGTTTCACGTTTTAAAAAAGCAATGCTCCCTCCCCACAGTTACTTTTATTTTCTTTAGCCCATCATCCACACTAATAACTTCCAATCTGTCCCCTGGAAAGTCCAAATAAAAGACGTTTGCTTAGGGATGCAACCCTTTTTGTCCAAAAAATATGAAACCTTGCCCTAATACAAAATCACATCTGTCAATTAAAGATAAGATAAACCTTTATTCGTCCCACAGTGGGGAAATTTGCAAATTAAGTTATTATTGCAAAATTATTCACAACTATTCAGCTATGTAGTCAACTTTTATATCACCGTACGAATTTCAGTTATCTGATATTATTAATACAGTGTGCACAAATGCCAAATGTCAACACTCTAATTAAGATTCTTTTATTCCTCCCACAGTGGGGAAATTCACAATTATTCTTTTCTAAGACCTTTGCCACACAAAACTAAATCATAACTGATAATAGAAAGTAACCAACTACATTTACAACATTAATTTATTCTTCTACTACACTAATGAAGTGTTTGTACTTTTTACTGCACCATTTTATCCGATGTCATTAAAACAGACCATGAATTCAAATCAACCGCACAGGGCGTCAAATAAATACTAATTTATGAGACTTAAGAGCTTGTTTATTCTTTAATTATAGGCCGAATTTCTAAAAAGACAATTCTGATTCACGATAGAACTTAATTTTTGTTTCTGAATTCATGATGTCCTCTATAGATTAACAAGGAAATATTGAACAGAATTGAGATTGGTTTAAATATCATACCTGTTGTAGCATTTGCAACTGCGTTATCACGACAACAAAAAGCAAATACTAAAAACGACGTTAAAAACTACTAAAAACCCGGAAAAACACGGGGGAAACGTGTGTTTTCACGCACAGCTAACAGTTAGCAGTTAGCACGCTAACAATCCGGGAATCACGTTCCTGCTGACGCAGAAAGTGACGTAACATCTGAGCCTCACCAGCGTCTACGTCTGACGTAACCACGCTGGTCTGGGGTTCCCGGAAGCGTCCCCACATTGTTTACATTCTCTTCTTTGTTCGGTGGAAATTCTGCCAAAATGTCCAAAAAACGGTCCAAAAGCACCGAGACTCGAAGCCTGCGGACGGTGATCGACGAGCAGCTGACGGCGGCCGCCGAGGAGATCTTCTGGCTTCTGAGGGAGCGCAGTCAGACGGGTGTTGAGGAGTTGAAGGAGCTGGTGACAGAGCGGATCACCGCGGCCGTGAAGCACATCTTCGCCGTGTTTGAAGCGAGCAGAGCGGCCGAAAGAGGACCAGAGGAGCCCGGTGAGAGTCTGATAGCCGAACCTGGAGCCGACAGGAGAGGCTCGAGTCCGGATAGAATTATTTAACAACAGACTGAAAACAGAGTCAATAGATCCAGTAAAACGATCTTAATCTTTTTCTAGAGCTTTCAACTGTCTTACATGGTCCTTTGTAGGAGTGGCTAGTAAGTGGACCTTGAGTTACAGTCACCACTGTACTTTATACTGTGCAGCAGGTGAAGGGAGTATTCAGATCCTTCAGTACAAAAGTACTAATACCTCAATGTACAAATAGTAGTCCTGCAATGAAATTGGTATTTCAGTAAAAGTCTGTAAGTATCATCAGTCAAATGTCCTTAAAGTCTTCAGATTATAAAACTGTCCCTGTGTCTGTTCTACTGTTCTGTATTCTGTCATTAGATTATTTTTCCTCCTCATTCATGTAAAAGCAGCATTTTTCCCATTGGAGCTCATTTGAACTTTTTTGTTCAGGAGTAAAACTAATTATTCTTTTCATTCTGGATTCATCTGCTGATTATTTTCTCCATCGATCGATCGATTATTGAAAACAGTGAGAAATGTGCTCACAATGATCCAGAGCCCAAAGTGACACCTTCACAATGTTGGTTTGCTCCAACTAACAGAACAAATTTCCAAGCTATTACAGGCGCATTCAAATCACTCAAAGGAAAAACAGGAAATCTGAAACCATCAAATGTTTTTACAGGAAAAATGATTCAACCATTTTCAAATAGTTGATAATCAATTTTCTGTCAATCAACTAATTGATTAATGGACTAATAGTTTCAGCTGTGCTTGTATAAACTGTTGGAGTTTAATTTATAACAAAACATCATATTTTCTAAACTCTTCAGATGTTTGTGTGTAAAAACCTTAATTTGTAAAATAACTAGTAACTCAAGCTGTCAGATGAATGGGGTCAAGTAAAAAGTACAATATTTCCCTCTATCTCAAATTTGTATTGAAGTACAGCACTTGAGTAAATGTACTTAGTTAAAATCAACCACTGTTGTGCAGCAAACTCATTTTTTAGTCCGCAGAAGGCTCAGGAGTCAAAAGTAAATAAATTCATCATTAAAGTAAAAGAACACAGTCAAATTCTTTATCTAAAGAACTGTGTCACTGTGACATAGTGTTCATTTCTCCTAGATAATTATTGTCCAAAAGTCAAGTCAAATATATTTTACAGATGGCGCTTGTTTAAACTTATACAAAAGACTCAACAGTCACAGAAATGTCAAATACTAAACAATAAAGCTGATATACTACTGTAGAGGAAAGAGAAACATCTCAATACATTTATCTACTTTTTTTTCCTTAAGGCTGTTTTTGGAAAATGAGTTTTTAGAGATATGAAGCACTTTAGAGTCAGTTCTGTTCCTAAGATACAAACAGACTTTGAGACTAATGCCTGACACCCTCTTGCAATTAAAGAGTTTTTAGTCACAGAATATAAGGTTTTGCAAAGAATGTGGACCTTGCAGGGTCACTATTTGCAAGACTAAAACTGAATTCCTTTTGAGTTTTTTTCTCATTCTGCTCCTGGTGGAATTTTACAAGAAGAAAATCTATTGAACAATTGAGCAGAAACAGAAGCAGCTTTTTGGCCACAGCTGCCATTGTGTGCCGTGGTTTGTTCTGAACCACTGGCCGAAAAAAGAAAAAGAGATGTCCCTTGTTGGAGAACCAAGACATGTTTCTTGTTTTTGTGCCTCCCATCCATGTTTATGATCTACCTGGTTTGCTGTTTCCTGTTTGGTGCTGGAGAGAGTGCACCTATTGGTTGTTGACATCATTGAACTTTTGCAATTTGCATGAGCCAAGACTAAGAGTTCTTTAGAGTTCCATGTGCTGCCCCCTTGGATTTGATGCTGAGAAAGCTCCTTGTTGCTTAGAATGACAATTTGACTTTTGACACTTTCACTCAGTTCATTCAGTCATGTTTCCTACTATCACAGTACTGCTTAGTGAGCAATGATCTGCTGGGAAGTTGAAGCTCAGTCATATTTATAACAGGTGCACACTGTTGACTTACTTGAATGAGCCTCTGATGAGTTGATCAAATCCACCTGAGTGTCTGAAAATGAACTTTAATGGAAGAGACACAACTGAAGGCAATCTGACCTTTTGTACAAAGGAGTTAAGATGGTCAATGACACAAATTTGCTTCAGTTTGATTGCTGATCTAGAAATAGTGCAAAGTTTTAAATATTTCTTCATTTTACATGTCGTGTGTGTGTGTAGACACATATGTATATATATATATATAGATCACTCATAAAAATCGGATAATCTAAGACATAAAATGGTGCAGAAGTTAAAAGACAGGAATAATCATATATCTCATGCAGGCTGATTGCTACGTTTAATTTTGGAGGCCTGCTTAACAAATTTCTTGAGTCTCTTCAGACATGCGAGTGGTGTCCAAATCTAAACATCTAACTCAAGAAGAAGATTTCGTAAAATGTTGATGTGATCTTTTAGAAAGTTTAAATGATCGTCTGAGATGACGTGATTTAAATAAACAGTTTATGTGTAGTAAATGTATATCATGTGTTTTTCTCGGCAGAGTTGTGTCTGTCAGTCGGTGTCAGGAGTCTCTCTGCTGAAAAACATCTGAAGCACAACATCGCCGTGGAAGACCAACTGAAGGAGCCTCTGCCTGGCACTTCCTCCAGACCAGATGACATCTCTGAAACGGACCACCGTCCTGCCTCACCAGACAATCTGGCCGGAGAAGAGGAGGAAGACGAGAACAACGAAGAGGCGACGCCTCATTGCTGCAGAATATGCAGGAAGTCCTTTGACAGAAAAGGCTTTCTGATGAAACATATGGAGAAACACTTGAAGGAGGCAGAGTGTCTCTGTGGTCTGTGTGGTGAGCGCTTGGAGTCCAGTGAGGGTTTGAGGCTGCACCTTCAAATGCACCGTGACAGCAGCAGGACTTGCGATGTCTGTGGCAAGAAGTTCCCCTCGATCCGAGCTCAGGAGACACACCTGAGGCTGCACACTGGAGAGAAACCCTTCAGCTGCCACATTTGCAGCAAAGTCTTCAACCAGAAGGGCAACATGGTGACGCACATGAGGATCCACACGGCAGAGAAGCCATTCAGGTGCACCATCTGCCACAAAGAGTTCAGCCACACTGGCTCTCTGGAGCGACATGTGAAGGCCCATGATGGACAGACGATGTTCAGCTGCAAAGTCTGCGGGAAAGACTTCAGCAAGAGCGCTGAGCTGAGGCGACACATCCGGACCCACAAATCCGATGACGCACCTACTGTTAGGAGCAGACGTGGGAAACCCAGCCTGACTCCTTCTCACTGTTGCAAAGTCTGCAGGAACGCCTTTCACAATAAAGGTAACTTTGTGCGGCATGCAGAGACTCATTTAAACAATCCTGAATGTCGCTGTGGTGTCTGCGGAGAGCAGTCAGAATCCTCTGAGAGCCTGCAACTTCACATTCAGACCCACAGAGAAACCAGCAGGATCTGTGACATCTGTGGCATCAGCTTCAGGGACATGGAGATCCACATGAGGACGCACACTGGCCAGAAACCTTTCAGCTGCAAAGACTGTGGCAAAGACTTTCCCAGGAAAGGCTCTCTGGAGAGACACATGAAGCTGCACGCTGGTGAGAGGCCATATATCTGCGAATTCTGTGGGAAGACTTTCATAGAAAACACTGTCCTGAAGAGACACATCAAGAGCCACACAGGAGGAAAGCCAAGGCTTTACTCTTGTGACGTCTGTGGCAAGAAGTTTACAATGAGCCAGCATTTAGATGTGCATAAGAGAATCCACACTGGGGAGAAACCGTATACCTGCAGGGTCTGTGGGAAAAACTTCCGGCAGATTGGAAACCTGGACTCCCACATGAGGATCCACACGGGTGAGAAGCCCTTCATCTGCAGCCTCTGTGGGAAGAGGTTTCGCCAAAAGATCTCGCTGGAGACCCACGAGAGGTTCCACAAGAAAGAGAAACCATTCAGCTGCCAGCTCTGCAGTAAAGGCTTCGTCCAGAAGATCGACTTGAAGAGACACATGCTGACACACACCGGGGAGAAACCATACAGCTGCAGGGTCTGTGGGAAGAAGTACCAGGAGAAACGCTCGGTGGACTCCCACATGAAGGTTCACACTGGAGAACGAGCTGCAAAAGATCTGGCTATGGCACCAAACTTGAAACGCCAGGAAGGGGTTCACAATGACTTCATCCAGCTGTGACCTGTGGACAAACTGTGGTATCACATAACACCATTCAGTTTGTAACATCTACTGAAATATTAGGAGTGACACAGTTTAAAAGTCAGACTCATGTCCGTCCTTTTGAATCAGATGGCTTAATTGCTAAACAAAAACATTTTTTAATGTTTTACAAATTGGTGACGCCTTTTTTTTTTTTTTTTTAGCAAAAATGTCCCAGGAACTATTTGGAACTTTTCCAGGAGCCCAGGAACTTCTTTAGGAACTTTGATACCTTACCTGCTCCCTTAAAGGGGAATAGATTTAGTTCCTGGTACCAACAAGTCCCTGCTCTGGAGTTAGTTATGCAGAGTTAGTTATGTGTCTGCAGTGTTGAACCCCACTGACTGGTCAAACACAAACCTCAGGCTGCTACAATTAATGTAGAAGAGATTGTCAACATTCTGGAAGTCCTCATGGTTCTTCAAATGCAGTGGAAAGACAAACAAGAACGTCCTAAAGGGATGTTTAGTTTGTGTGGCTCCTTAAGCCGCATCTCAACTGCAAGAACTTAACAAAACATAACATACTATGTTGCCGTTCTGCTTTTGTTTCCACCAGCGAGTTCCTGCAACAAAATTTGCTTCTGCTCAGGAGTTGATACTAAATCCAAATTCCAGGTATTCTTGTATCTGTGTTTGAAAAATTAGAGACATTCAGCAGAGCAAACTCCACCCTAGTAGTCTCTGGACCATCAGACATTACTAGCCCTGGAACAGGAACTTTTTGGGACTGGACAATAAAGCCCTTTTTTAACATTGAGTACGTAACATTTCCATCTGTCTATCTGTTAAAGTTGCTTTTTGTCTTTCAGACAGAGGAAACACTCTTCTGGTCAGTTTCTCTTGCCTTAAAATAAATTATTACAGTTGTGGAACACCAGAACTACCAGGAAGTCGACTGCACATATCAAATACAATATGGTGTCACTTTGGCAACTCCAACCTTTCAGTAGCCCAAACATACCTCCCAAAATTCCATGAGAACAATACCACAAAGAAAGACGTTTCTTAGCTGTCTTGTCTTTCTCAAGCAATGAAATCCAGTCAGAACCAGTTTCCAGCAAGTATAACTCAGACACCCCAAGTACTTCTAATTTTGATGATTGGCAGAACCTGTCCAGTTTGCAATGACCCTTTTCAGTTTTTCAACAGATGATTTAACAGTGAGACAGAAACGTACGTTACAGTAGTTTTCTACCACATTAATGTTTCTCACAGCTTCATTTAACATGACAGCATCCTGATAACTGATTTTTTTTACACTACACTGAAATCTGCCTTTACATGCAATCCGATTGATTGCCTGAGTCGCAGAGTGAAGCCATCTGTGGTTTCTCACTTGGCAGGTAGTTCAACAAGATCAAGACCTTCCTCTGCCGTCTGAGGTCATGAGTTCAAGCCCTGGTGGTGCAGAATAATCTTAACACCTACTCGGGATATTTCTAATTTAAGAGGTTTTGAATAATTATGCTCTGGGCAGTTCTGCTGATGGACCCTCCTGTATTTCTTGAATGGGATGAATAATGTATTTAAATTGAATTCAATACTGATCTGTGGATTCACTGTGAGAATCGTACACAATGGTTATGAATTAAAGCTTCAAATTTTTAAATTAATCTGTGACAAAGCCTGAGAGAGAACAAAACAGTCCTCTTCCCTCATATCGTTAAACGTATCATCTCACTGCTGATTTTTTCCAGCAGTGTTCAAATATCTGGGAGACTTGTGTCTCTTTCTAACATAAAAGACAGATTAACAGACCGAGACAGAAATGTCACATTTTCAATGCTAAAAAGGGCTTACATTTTGATGCTGGTTCTGGTTCTTCTGGTCAAACTCTGTGATGCTAACTGGTTCAAATGTTCGATAAATAAAACAGTGCTTGAGACTTCAACTGAAGATTATTTTCAATTTCAGTTAATCTGATGAGTATTTTCTTAAAGTTTAGTCTATAAGGTATAAAATGGTGGAAAGTGTCCAAAGTAATGTCTTGATGTCTTTTTTTAATCCGAAACGCAAAGAGATTCAGTTTACTTAGTTTTAATTTTTAAAGATTTTTACTTAAATTTGTATTTTTTTGCTCTGAAATGATTGAAACAATTCTCCAAATAATTTATGTTCTATTGAATTACTCATGATTAATTGATTAATCATTTCAGTTCCAGAGGTATGTTACATTATATACACTTAGTGATCACTTTTAGAGACACCTGTATGATGTAATGCAGTCCAATTCTTTGCCAGAACATTTGTCTTTGTAAAGCTCATTAATTCAATATGTGGATTATTGAGGTTATCGGCGATGTTGTACTGGACATTATACATTAAACTGAGAGCTTCATAAAGACAGATGTTATAGCAGTGTATTAAACTGCATTAGATTAAATATTACTACATTTCACCTTATATTAGGTTTGATATTACTTCGAATATTTTATTCTTCTGTATTATACGATATTATGTAATATACTGTTATTACATTGTACTGTATTGTATGTTATAATTCCATATCAATACAAACATGAAGTACGATAATTTAATCATATTCTATATTATAGTGGTGTAGACTTTACATGTGTGCAACCGTCCTGAATTTGCTGCTACTCAAATCAAAATTACATGGCAAGAGTGATGAATGATTGTCGAGGACAGACTGACTGTCATACAGATAGACAGACAGATTCCTTCCTTTATAATTAACTCCTCTTTGATGCGAGTCCTTTAATGTGAATGTTCTCCCTCCAGGCCAGCAGGGGTCGCTGTTCGTCGCTCCGCTTCGCTCTCCTCACAGCGAGCAGTCGTCGACGCGGAACTCCGTGTTTGTGTTTACGTCCCCGCTGGTTCTCTTTGTTCACACTAAAGGAGGAAAATGTGCGCCGTGCAGCTGCTGCGGGTGTCGGTACATGAGCGGATCAGCGCCGCCGCTGAAGACTTTCTGCTGCAGCTGGAAAAAGGAGAAGAAGCGGCTGAAGTCCCGGCGCTGAGAGCGCTGCTCACCGAGCGGCTGACGGCGGCTGCGGAGGAGATCGTCGCTCTGTTCGAGGAAACCGTGGCGGAGTACGAAGACAGAGTCGAGCGGTCAGAGCGGGAGATCTGCCGCCAGAGGAGGCTGCTCGATGTGGTGCTGAAGCCCGAAGTGAAGCTGCACAGAGCAGGTCAGTCCGGATCACCGAGCCCGGAAAAACCCGGGGGCAGCTCACTTGCTAACGTTAGCTAGCATTGCCCCCATAAACATCAAAGTTTCTACTAAATTGAAACATTTTTCTGAGGTTTTCTTGACGCAGTCTGAGATAAACCGATATTCTCTGCAACACTAGGAGGTAAAATATGAAAACATATTTATTAATATTAGAATAAAACAACAAATACTTTGTTGGCAATAACAACGACAATTCCCATGAGTCTTCCACAAAGCAGCGTCAGCAAAGCCTTATGGGATCTGTAGTTTTTATATGCTGTCGAATCAATCAGTGGTTTGCTGTTATTGTTTTCATCTTCAGCGCATCCCGATCTCTAATAACCCTCATTTTTACTGTAATATGGTGTAAATATCTGTTATCATGGTCATTTACTTCTAATAAGACAGAATTCTCTAAATGGCCATCAATTCACACAGTTTAGACAGTTTGAAAACAAAAAAACAAGAAAGAAAATATCAGTCTCTTGTATTGCACAGTGCATATGTTCATTTTTCAGTTATCACTGAAACGATTAATTGATTGATAAAATTAATCTGCTACTTTTTTGATAATAGAAAATCGATTGTTTGAGTCACCTTTGATGGAACCAGCAATATTTTAGTTTATCTTTAGAAAGCTGATGTCTTTGGGTCACAGTAAACGTGAACATTTCAGAGAGCAAAAAGATCATTCCTAAAGAGGACACCAAAGTTGGGCTATGTAATGCACAATAGCTGGCTTCTCTCAGTGGCTCGAATTCAAACTGCTCACAATTAAAATGATGGATACAATTATAAGTATGTTATTCTGTTGAGGAGTAGCACTTTGTAAAGTCTGCTTCAAGATGAGCTCTATTAATCATTGATCATCGTTTTGACACTTAATAATGATGACTGAGATATTATTAATGATGATGGTTTACAGGTGCACGTGAATGATATGGGCGCTATCAACAGCCACCACTGTGTGAAACAACAACTGTTCTGTTGCTGTTGGAGAATCTCGCTGACATATCACAATCGGTGAAACCTCTTTGCGGCTCCTCTCATTGACAGGTCGAATTTGTGGTGCAGCAGACACAAGTATTGATATGCAGAGTGATGATTAAGAGCGTTTCTGCATCCATTTCTGTCTAACTGTGGTAATGTAAATAAAGTATGTACACATGAGCCCAGCCTCACAATGATTTGTAGAACAGAGTCAGGGAAACACGTAGTTTCATGAATTTAAAATCATTGAAATTCTTGACTGGAACCTTGTACAAAGTCTTCTACCAGAATTAGTACTGGGCTGGCCTATGTCAAGGCTGACTGACCTGGGTAAAGCAGGTCATGAATCCAGGATCCCAGAACTCCAAGGGCTCTGAAAGCTCCAGGCTCACTGTCATGTGGTTTGTGCAAAATTAATGGGAAATCTGTTTGGGAGTATGGGAATATTCCAAAGCATAAAGTGACATCATCAAATGTCTTACACAGTCCAATAGCCAAAAATATTCAATTGAACTGCAAATTCTCACATTTGAGAACCATCAAATGTTGATTGCTTGTTGCAGATTAATTTTGTTTCAGTCGGTTAAAGGATTGACTGGTTGTTCTCTATAGCTCAGAAACAACAAAAATGAAGTAAAAACACAAGAGACTTTTTTTCAATAATGATGACGGACCAAAATGTAACAATTTTAATAGCTTTATATGAAAATCGATAACTAGCCCATGATTGTCCCTCATCCAATCCTGATCTATTGAGGTCCTGAAACAGACACTACAGTGGTGAACACAAGTTTACACTCCATGAACTCCAGCCAATCAGTTAGCTCGGATTCAGAGTGAAATCGGCCTTACATTAAAACAGTGCAGCATTTGTGGGGTTGTGTTGTTAGAGGTACCAGTGAGATATGATATATGGTCCAGGAAATCCAGTTTGAGTAACCGATTCATGCATTTAAAGGTTTATCAGATGCCAAAATACTTTCTCATTGTGTTGCAACAGAAGTTGAGCCTGGTTCGAGTGTCTGTGTGTGTATTTCAGTGTTTCCTTCAGATGTCCAGCAGCTGCTTTTGAGTAAAGAAGAGGTTCCCCCGGAGCAGCGGCAGTGGAGCCCCAGTCTGGACCAGGAGGAGCCACCTCAGCTGCCACACATTAAAGAGGAACAGGAGGAGCTGTGGAGCAGTCAGGAGGGAGAGCAGCTTCCAGGCCTGGAGGAGGCTCATAGCACCAAGTTCACGTTCACTCCTGTGGCTGTGAAGAGCGAAGACGAGGATGAAGAGAAACCTCCGTCCTCACGGCTTCATCGGAGACAAACTGAACAGGTAGAAAGAGATGGAGACGAGTGTGGAGGATCAGAACCAGCCAGGAACTCGGATCCAGACAGACATTTACAACCAGTTAGTGAAGACAATTCTCTAGACTCTACTGAAACTGATGACAGTGATTGTGATTGGACACAAACAAACAAAACCCAGTCAGGTTTAGAGGGTCAGAAAAACAGTGGAGCCGCTGAGAGTGATATTGGATCTTCAACAAAGGAGCGACCCTTTCCTTGCTCGTACTGTGGTAAAAGATTCAGTCTTAAAGGAAATCTTAATAGACACATAAGAGACCACACAGGTGAGAGACCATTTCCTTGCACGGGTTGTGATAAGTCATTTAAAGACAGTGGATCTTTAACGGCACACATGAGGTGTCACACTGGAGAGCAGCCTTACAGCTGCTTATTCTGTGGGAAGAATTTTAGTGGGAGGGGAAACATGACCAGACACATGAGAATCCACACAGGAGAGAAGCCATTTACTTGCTCTGTGTGCACTAAAAGCTTTCACGTAAAAGAACACCTTAACAGACACATGAAGTACCACACGGGGGAAAAACCTTTTAGTTGCACTGTCTGTGGTAAAGGTTGTGCTCAGAAAACAGACTTGAAGAAACACATGAGAGTCCACACAGGAGAGAAACCGTTCAGTTGTCCGTTCTGTGGAAAGTGTTGTGCTGAAAAAGGAGACTTAACAAAACACATGAGAGTCCACACAGGGGAGAAACCATTCAGTTGCAATATCTGTGGTAAAAGCTGTGCCCAAAAGGGAAGCCTCAAGATTCACATGAGAGTCCACACAGGGGAGAAACCATTCAGTTGCTCAGTCTGTGGCAAATGTTTTACTGTTACAGGACATCTAAAGAGACACATGAAGCTACACACAGCGGACAGTCAAGTGGCTGAGTCTGCAGATACATGTTCAGCCAAAGTACAACACAAAGCTGACACTGTTGAACCACTGAACGCATCATGATGGTTCCAGCAGTAAAGAGGAAAGATGAACACTTCAAGTCAGTGAGGTGGTCAGGGATGCAGCCATATCTGGGCCCGTGATTATCACGTTTCTTAAACTTACGACTTGTCCAGGGACGTTCTTTATATGACTGTTATACATTAACTGACGTCAATAATTTAATTGATCAAAAATACGTTAATAGATAATGAAGAATATGAGGCATGTGGTGTAACATCTGGAGAGCATACTGTGGTTTTGCAGTGGTGCCCCTTTCCTCCAGAGCCAGATCAAAAAAACAACCCTGGTGCTGATACATGTTGGTGAAATAAACAAGACTCTGCCAGTTAGTTAGCTAGTGTTGCCAAGTTGTTTTTTAGCTTTGGTACTTTGTTACTTGAGCACCAAGTTGGCTGGCAAAGTAAACCGCACACTGTTCCACAAGAGTCAGATCATCCGAATTACAAGTAATGTTCTGTTACCCAACCTGAACCATGTCTGCGATCTGTCAGGTTCAGATAGCAGTGTTCAGGTGTCGGTATGCTTACAACAAACTAGGTGACATGTTGTCCAACCCTGTCTGAAGGTAGAAGTGATTATATGTTTTGCGACCAGCCACATTTGAAGACTGGCTGGTAACAAAGTATGTTGGCTGTGTCCAACCATTTCTGAAACCCTCAATTCAATATGCACAGCCCCTTAAAACAGAAGCATAAAAAGGTTGCAAGGAGCTTAGCGTGCATCAGGTGGACCTTTTAAAGTGCAATATATACAGTTACAGTTATGAGGGATCCAAATTATTGGTGTAGTCGCCTCTTTGGTAAGGTAAGTGTAATTCTTAGGGCATAAGACATTGTCTTTGAAGAGGCTCAATGTTACTTTAGATGAAAAGTATATATTTCCACATCACTATTCACATTTGTCTGCTGGAGACACGTCACAGATCATCACAACTCTGTAGCTGTCTTAGGATGTTTTAAAACCTGCGCTGTGCAGATCTGAACACAACAGTAGAAGTTGGACCAAATAGCCTCACACAGAAACCCTTCAGGTTTGGTGACAAACAAACAACAAGCAACAAGTTTATGAACTCATTGACTGATTTGGAAAAGAACAAATAAGGTATATGTTTGAAAACACTCTTGAATTCTGGAGCAAACAGGTCGACCCAGATCCCCAGGCTGAGTTAGATGATAGTGTCAAACCAAATATGGATAAATCTGAGTATTTGGAGGCAGTTGAGATTAGGGATGGTTACTTATCGATTCAGTACTTTACTTTTTTGTGCTTAGAATTAATATAATAATATTGATAAATATCATAATTAACTTTGCTTTTTTCTCATATATACTTTGTATGCATTTTTCAAAACATTGTTTTGAACAAATGACTAGTACAAACTATAATGTGATGACGGAAATGTAAAATAAATATAAAAAAACAATTAGCAACTACATTGCTGAAATGTTGATAGCCTGTAACATTAGTGAACAGTCTGACATGACCAAAGAGGTCATCTCAGACTGTTGGTCCAGAGGGCACTTTGAAACTGGAACTGTGAAATTATGAATGCACACATATTCATCACCGAACAATCAGCTAATGGCTAATGGTTACGTTTAATCACTAATCCATGTTTATATCATTGGATTAGCTCCATGTGGGCTCTAGGCTGCTAACATACATAACATACTGTTTACATTGTAGTGGATGGGCAACATGACATGAGCTACGAGCCTGGCAGTTGAAAAATGTACATTTCTCCACCTGTTTGTGATGTATGTTAGCTTGATGTTTAGAAAGATTACTTTTGTTTCTGCCCTTACATGTAAAAGATGTGTTTCACATTTGACAACAAGCAACATTGGCATAGAATTTAGTGAAGTGTAACAGACTTTTGAGTGTTAAGTTGTCTCCTCCATTTTTACGAAGAGTAGTGTGTGTGTGTGTGTGTGTGTGTGTGTGTGTGTGTGTGTGTGTGTGTGTGTGTGTGTGTCTCTCTGCCTGTCTGTCTGCGGTATGTGTGTGTGTGTTTGTGAGAGAGAGCTGGTCCTGCCCCTCACACATATGATAGGCTCAGAGACAAATCTGTGTTCGGGATTGGGAAGAGAATAAAAATAGATCATAGACAAATCCCGACACCGACAGCACAACCGACAACGTCAGAGCTTATTGATACAACAATCTTTAATAATTTAGCTCCGGGACTGAAACCCAGTATTTAATACTGAATACTGAAATCTGGGTTTTCGGTACTTATCCCTCGTTCGGACAGATTTAACAGAGCCTGAACACTGCTCACACACAGGTTGTATTAATAAAGAATAATATCATAGTTGAGTTACTGTCTGTGCTGTGTGGCTCAGATTCAGCTTAATTATTGCCATGTCACTGTCATTTCTGTCACTTAATATCGGGCTTATTTATTGCATTTTGAAAGAATTTTGCACAGTCTAATAAAAAGTCAGTCTACTTTGGAGAATGTGGATGAGTTGGATAAACAGTTTCAGGACCTGAAGAAGAGAAGCTGTTTGCTTTTACTCAAATCATCAGCTCGTCAGTTGGGACTGACAGGAATTTCTTTGGCTTGTTGTAACTGAAACAAAAAACATGCTTCTTACTGACTTGTATAAATTCACATTTTAGGAGTAACTTCTTGATATCTGTTGTGAGCTTTCTGTGATTATGATCCCCCCAAATCACAAGTCATCCAAATGAAAGAAGTCACTTGTTTAAAGAACATAGCATGTAATTACACACACATGAAAATACAAATTCTAACTGTAAAAAGCTTTATTTTAAGAGATAAATATGAGCATTAAAAGTATTTAGCTGGCAGTCTAAGCAGCCTGGAAGGTGAACGTTATTGAGTGTTTATTGCTTTTTGCCCTGAATTCATTGTCAGGTGATGCTTTCTTACAAATGGTTCCATGTTTCACACTCCATATGTTGAGAGTTCAGGTAGAAGGTAAGAAACATACAGCAAGCTACAGGGTGCATATTATGACCGACAGAAATTTGAACACGTTTTATTTTGATTTTACAAGATCACCATAATCTTCAAATTTAGAATTACATTTTAAAAGCTAACAAACTAAAACACATTTTAATTAAATAGTCATTATTTATTTTCCAAAGCCACAGGGAGCCGCAGCAGAGGGATAAAAGCCGCGGGTTGCCAAGACATACAATAGGTATAATCAGACACCAAAAGGGGTTGACCCCTATATTACCAGCCAGTGTTATAGAAGCTTTACTGTACATATTACATGTTTATGCAGACTCCCACTGAACTAGGAGCTCCAGTGATATTCTCTATTTCCCAGTTTTTATTTCTGCTGAGTGTTGCGTTGTTGGAAAATAAAACCTCTACAAACCTCAGCAAGGACCGCTGGGACTCCTGGAAACTTTTTAAGGACCCCGAAGAATCTCCTCAGGGATCTCAGGGACAATCTTACAAGACAGCTGCTTTAATAGGTGCTTGATGTTTATTATCTGTTGAGAAACTTTTTATTTTTCATTGGAAAACAGATCAGCAGAAATATGCTGGTAACAAGGGTCTCAGCAGTTAAAGATTTAAGTCTTACAGATGCAAGTTGTGATGAAATAATAAATATGGATGTAGAAACAATAACAAAGGACAAATGAGATCAAATAAGGCTTAGAGATTTCAATAACGTATGAGTTCAGTAATTTTATGCATTTCCTGTTTTAAAGCCATCTAATACAATTGAATGTGTGACGCTGTCTGTTAAAATAATAACTTGTTGAACAAGTTGCATGTTCAGTAAGTGCTGCAGGATAGAACTTCTGGAAAAGTTTGAAGGGAGATTACTTAGATCTATAATCAGTGGTGGAAAATAAGTAGATTTAATCAAGAACTGCTCTCTACAGTTCTTTGATAACTAGTTATTTTGCAGATTCAGATTAGTAAAAGAAAATATAATGAACAAATAAATTATGATGTATTATTGTAGATTAACCTACCCAGCAGTATACAAAGTAATTAAAATTAGCCCCCCCTCCCTGCTGCAACAATAAAGTTCCCATGAAACAGCTAGCATTATGCTACTTGACTACATATTTACACGTTTGCAATTTTGAAGCCAATTGTAGGGCGCAGCCATCTTGGCAGTGGTGACGTCGCCGAACATCGGTTAATCCAAATATGGACAAAGAGGTGGAGCTGAAAGAAGCCTGTTTGATAAAACATGCTCACCGAGCTAGCCGGCTAACCTGGTGGTACCGGTCGGCTTCGGCACTGGTTACAGTACTTTAATAAACCAGTGTAGCGTTTTATTACGATGAATAACAGAGTATAATAAACTTAAAATTTCTGTTTTAGCAAAAATATAAATATAAAGAATAATGTTTGAGTTTGTGGACCGTCAAATTTTATGTTACTGTGTAGCTTCAATGATCAAGTCCGACCTAACCAATAACATCTGGGATAATGTTATTTCTGGAAACATTCAGAAATGAGACATTAATATTTTGTACTTTTTGTATTTTAGTTACAAAAACTTAATTGTATTTGCACACAGTTCAGTTTAAGATTACATAACCTTAGTTTACAAACGTGGAGGATCTTTATTCTAAAGTATTAACACCATAAACTATAACACTTGCTATTGCGTTTTGACTTCAGCGGCTTTAATAACTGAAGCTACCAGACGCTCCTGTTTGCATCGTTAGCTTAGATCAACCTCCACCGCCTCCCCCGGGAGAAACTCGTCCACAGTCAACACGGCAGCACAGTCAAACTCCAGCCAACAAGCAGCTCCACAAACACCAGAACAAACTCACCGAGAAAACAGAAAAAAAATATCTGAAAGGCAAAACCAACACAAACACAGAGAAAGTTCAGTGACTGAATGAGCTCTGTATTTGGAGAAGACAGTTAGCAGGCAGCTGTCAATCAAAGTGATGTCGGTCTTCATTATGCACAATTCAGGTTTTAAACGAGTGTGTTATAAAAAAAAAATCACTCCCTGTACAGTTGTCATGAAGTGGAAAATCAGCTAAAGAGACTAGAACCATTTTTTGTACCAGGCTGTAAACATGTTTTCTTCTGCTGTAAAGTTTGACATTTTAACATGGGGGTCAAATGTAATTGCCTCCCTTTTGGATCCTGTCCCTAGTGTTCATTCGGGGAACTGCAGCTGTTGGCACTTCTGTGTTGGCTTCATTTTTCAGCGGCGGAGGTTGGCGCTTGGTGTCAAAGCGTCACAGAGACGGAGCCCTGAAGATTCTTGCATTTGTAGATTGTAGCTGTGCTACTTGTTTCCCACTCAAATCAGAAGTCAGGAAGTAGCGCAGAGCGGTAAGTGACGAGTATTTCTGCACTCTGGTATTACTTCTTTTACTTAGTTAAAGGATATCTGAATCCTCCATCACTGTTAGAAATCAGACGTGTTAGAATTTGGCCAAAACAGTCTCCACGCTGTTGTTTCCACTCCAGTCCAGCAGAGTTCGCTGTTCGCGTCCTCCGCTTCTCTGTCGTCGATGCGGAAGTCGCTGAAGAAGTCTGGCTGCAGTTGCTTCTCTTCGTCCGCTGGAAGCTTCGAAGTGCGCAGAATAGGAGGAAAATGTGCGCCGTGCAGCTGCTGCGGGTGTCGGTACATGAGCGGATCAGCGCCGCCGCTGAAGACTTTCTGCTGCAGCTGGAAAAAGGAGAAGAAGCGGCTGAAGTCCCGGCGCTGAGAGCGCTGCTCACCGAGCGGCTGACGGCGGCTGCGGAGGAGATCGTCGCTCTGTTCGAGGAAACCGTGGCGGAGTACGAAGACAGAGTCGAGCGGTCAGAGCGGGAGATCTGCCGCCAGAGGAGGCTGCTCGATGTGGTGCTGAAGCCCGAAGTGAAGCTGCACAGAGCAGGTCAGTCCGGATCACCGAGCCCGGAAAACAAACACGAGCTAACGTTTCCAAATTCTAGCGTCACATGTCGACTCGTTATTGTGCTTTTCCACATTTGACCGACAGGAGTCGATCAGAACAGGCAGTTTGTGTCACAACGTTTCACCTGAAGCCAGGTAACTGTCGGCAGCTGTCAACCAAGTAAGCTGGACCTCTTTGGTAGCTAAGCTAACGGGGCTAACCGCTGCTACATGTTAGCCAGGTATGACTAGCGCAGCCTGCTGTCCAAAATTTGAATAGCATTCACAAAGTTGTTGAACTGGAATTTCTATGAACTGTTTTACAAAACTACAGTGAATATAAACAGTATTTCTGTTGATAGAAGATGAACTTTTTCCAGCAGTGGTGGGTGGTAACTAAGTACTGTGCTGTACTTAAGTACCAACTTGGAATACTTGTAATTTACTAGAGTCCTTTCTTTTCACAGTACTTTCTCCTTCTCCTCTACAGCTCAAAGGGAAATGTTGAACTTTTTACTTCACTACATTTATGTGACAGCTACTACAGCTACGTTACTTTACAAATTCAATTTTTTACACAATAATTTATAGAATATGACAAATTTAACTGCCATCATTGTGCATCAATCATTTATTCTTATACTTCATTAATTCCCTGGTGAATACTTTGCACATTCCTGCACAAACTGTACAGCTCCTTCATTTAAGTAACATCTTGTTTGTCATTCTGTAAATTTCATGTTTTACTGTCATTTTTTATGTTTATTGTTATGCCCCAAAACACCAACTGAAATTCTTAATTTGTGAAAACCTACTAGGCAATAAAGGTGATTCTGAATCAATTGATTAATGAGCAGATGATTCCTGAATGAAAATAATCATTACAATAAAATAACATAAATCATCATCATTAGTTGCAGTCCTGTACAAAATTGTTCAAAATGAGCTTCAGCTAAACCGACTCCAATAGTAAAAGCCTGCTTTTACATAAATGCATTAATCATAATAATCTAATGATACAAGATATTATAGTAGAACAGTCACAGGGGACATTTTTCTGCATTGAGTACGTTTACTTTGAATACATGTTTCCAACTGTTATAATAATCATTAATTCATTCAATCATTAAAATGTTTTTAACTTTAAAAACAAAAAAACAAGCAGCTTCGAAAATTTCAGGATTTGCTGCTTATCTTTGTGACTCTGTTGTTTTCTTATATAGAAGTGTGTATCTCCTTGTCTTCAGTGTGGACATACTTAGTCCAGGGTCTGATACTAACATTATAAACGACAAAAACGCAGTTTACAGTTAGATTCAGCTGAAAGTTTTTATTATTTCAGCTCCGTT
This sequence comes from Holacanthus passer, assembly GCA_025331565.1. NCBI lineage: Eukaryota > Metazoa > Chordata > Actinopteri > Pomacanthidae > Holacanthus > Holacanthus passer. The sequence goes on along the minus strand of JAFREQ010000186.1, from coordinate 32,725 downwards.
TGAATAGGATGTAATATTTTAATTTGGTTACAGTCAGAGCCCAACTGTCTTTTTGTGCACTTTGGGGAGTATCAGCCAAATTGGTGTTGGTTTATTCATTTCAGGAATGGCTTTTGACTGGTTCTACAAACGAACTGTGTGTGTGTGTTTGTGTACACAGTAATTATGTATGTATATATGTATAAATGGAGACTGTACCATACTGTGAGTCTTGATCAAAGCAGTTTGGTGTGAATACCTGTACCGTTGTGCTCCTTTTAATGTTAGAACATAGAGACAGAGAGGGCTTTGAACTGGAATTTGAACACATTAGCCTCTGGCAAGGTATGAAAGTGGTTATGTGGCCAGCTAGCTAATGTAGCACAAGATTATGATAATCATGAGTGACATGACGGTTGTCACATGAGAGTAAAATATGTGGACATTATTTATTGTCCAGTATCTCACCAATGAGGGAACAACATAGTGTGAAGAGTCCAACCAGCAGCACATCGTCTCTGCTGCTCAGTGAATGGAAGAGATGCTCTGATGCTAACCATTCAATCTGCTGCCTCACTGACTGTACTGAAAAAACTATAGCTGGCTAGCTACCTCGCTAACATAGCAAACAAATGTGACAAGGATGAGTGACGTGACGTTGTCAGGGACAGAATTACATCAGAGTTATATTGAAAAGGGAAAATGATGGGCTCATTGTTTAACTTCACTGAAAAGTATTTCAGAAACAGGTCAGCAACTTTACCTTGAAGACACTCCTGGACTCCACACCAAAATCTACTCCATTGTGAACTGTGTACTGTAGCAACAGCCCACATTTCCCATCGTTCATTGCTTGTACTGGTTGACTGAGTAATTTAAGTTTGGTCTTTTATGTTGCAAAATGCAAGTGTTTGGTACTTGGCATTAATTTCAGATTCTGCTTGGTCATACATTAAAGTGCAGTATATAACAATAATAAGAATCCATATTTAGAATGCAGGTTACTTCACAAGGCAGCAAATTAAAATGAATAGCCATCCATTTTCTTCAAGTTAATTAGAAATTCTGCTTTCTGCTGTGTGATAGACTCTTGGATCCAGATCGAGTTAATAGTGTCCGAAGTTCATTATCGTTATCAGCATAAATTTTATCACTGTCCCATATCACGATTGTTTTATTATCCAGCTCTAGTTTAAGGATATTTAATTGCAGGTGTTTCCAGGGACATACATACCTTTGGTTTAGCAATATTGGTATGTAGTTTTTGTCCAATCCTCCACTTTGTCCACTGTTGCTCTGACTTACTGGCAAACTGTTACACTCTCAGAAAAAAGATCCACATTCTTCCTTCATTCTTCCACATTCTTCATTCTTCCTTTTTAAAACCTGGTCCTTACATTACCCACAGTGCAACTGAACCGCTGACAGATACGTGTGACATTGGGGTATGTTATGCTGGTAGTGGCTAATAGAACTTGGAGCCTCTAGCCTGCAGCAAAGATGAGCAGTGGGCTATGGAGGTCTGGTAAACTCACTTGTAGCTCCCACCTCAACTGATGCTGACTGAAGTGACTTCCCTTGAGGACATTTATCAGACTTCACACAGCTCCCTCTGGAGACGCAGAAGGCCTTATACAACTTTAAAAACATTTGCAGTAGAACACCCCAACACCTGGAAACACATGCTGAGGTGGAAAGTCCCTGCAGTTACCCTTTAAACCCTCTCTACTCTGTCTGCAGACATCCAGCAGCTATTGGTGAATAAAGAAGAGGTTCCCCTGGAGCAGCAGCGGTGGAGCCCCAGTCTGGACCAGGAGGAGCCACCACAGCTGCCACGCATGACACACAGGAGGAGCTGTGGAGCAGTCAGGAGGGAGAGCAGCTTCCAGGCCTGGAGGAGGCTCATAGCACCAAGTTCACATTCACTCCTGTGGCTGTGAAGAGCGAAGACGAGGATGAAGAGAAACCTCCGTCCTCACGGCTTCATCGGAGACAAACTGAACAGGTGGAAAGAGATGGAGACGAGTGTGGAGGATCAGAACCAGCCAGGAACTCTGATCCAGATCTCTGATCCAGATCTCTGATCCTCATGTACAACCAGATACCGATGGCAAGACTAAAGACTCTTCTGAACCTGAGACTGAAGACAGGGGTGACGATTGGCAAGTGACCAGGGAACCTCATTTCGGATTTAAACTCGCTAAAATAGTGAAATAATGGAGTTGCTCTAAGTGATGTAGGATAAAATTGATGAGAAAATATTTACCGTCTCTGGATGTGGGAAAAGATAATGAGAGAAATGCAGTCTGAAGTCACACAAGAATTCACACAGGTGAGAAACCATTCTGTTTCTCAATGTGCTGTAAAAGCTTCATTGAAAATCTGCAGGTACACATGAAAACTCACACGTGAATAGCAGCAGGAAATGAAGCAGCCTGTTAAGCAGTTAGAGAAAAGCATGAAGAAGCATCATAATATCCATCCATAATGTCCTTTTTAGTTCTAATTTAAAAATATGAATCTTTAAAGAATAACTGTATATATAGAGCCTGGAGTTTGGTTTTTTGCCACCTGTGTTGTGCCTTTCTGCACTCTGGTTTTTGCTAGTGTGGCATTCCACCATGGTGTTTTTTTTTCTTACCAGAGATGACTTTGGCATCGATAACATTCATAACATTGGAAGTGAAACTGTTTACAAGATCATTGAGAGAAGCTGAAGGCAGAGCTAGTATGGGTGTAAAGGCCTGGGTTTAATAATGTACAGGTATTCTCATTGATAGAGCATCTCCTAATTACCTCTGTTTTAATTCTGCTGGTGTCAGCAGAGATGATCATTTAAAAAAAACCCCCACTAATGATCAAAAAGGCCAACATCAGTTACCACAACCTCAGAAATGTGGAGGCCTTTAGAATCTATCAGTAGGTCTAAAATATGTCCCTTATTACGTGATGACTGTGTGACATGTTGGGAAAGTCCAAAGTTGTCCAGGATGTACAGCTGAAACATTCAGCTCCTTTCCATAAGGTGGGGATTGGACAAATGTCTGAGTGGGACTTGCTGTAACATGTCCATCAGGTACAAGTGTTATGTTGTTTTGTCATCCTTTTTGATGTTGTGACATTAGCTTGAGTTAGTTAGTTACTTAGTTTTGGTCTGCTGTTTACCTGTTGGACGCCACTGAGTGAAGCTGCACAAGCCTCAGTGTTAGCTTTTGTGCTAGCAGTGCTAATGCTAGCCATGGCATCACCACTGGGCTCAGCAGCAGGCAGCTTGTCGACCTTTTCAAAGAATTCAAAAAGGGACAGGTTAGAGGGATATATATATACACACACATACACACACACACACAGTGCCAGTCAAAAGTTTGGACAAACCTTCTAATCCCATGGGTTTTATTTTTACTGGTATCCAGTAAATAGCCATATTCAACTACTGTTCCAATCCATATAATGGCAAGAACTGCTCAACTAAGTAAAGAGAAACGGCAGTCCATCATTACTTTAAGACTTGAAGGTCTGTCACCCTGGAACATTTCAAGAACTTTAAATGTATCTTCAAGTGCAGTTGCGAAAACAATCAGACACTATGATGAAACTGGCTCTCATGAGGAATGCCCCAGGAAAGGAAGACCAGGAGTTACCTCTGCTGCAGAGAATAAGTTCATTAGTTACCAGCCTCAGAAACCACAAATTAACAGCACCTCAGATAAGAGCCCACATAAATGCTTCACAGGGTTCAAGTAGCAGACACTCAAAACATCAGCTGTTCAGAGGAGACCATGTGAATCAGGCCTTCATGGTCAAACTGCTGCAAAGAAACCACGACTAAAGGAGACCAACAAGAAGAAGAGAGTTGCTTGTGCCAGGAAACACAAGGAACGAACATTAGACCAGTGGAAATCTGTACTTTGGTCTGATGAGTCCAAATTTGAGATTTTTGGTTCCAACCTGTGAGACACAAATGTGTGGAGTGCTGTGTCAGATGACCTGGCCTCCACAATCACCCGACCTAAACCCAGTGGAGAGTTTGGGATGAGTTGGACTGCAGAGTGAAGGAAAAGCAGCCAGCCAGTGCACAGCACCTCTGGTAACTCCTTCAAGACTGTTGGAAAACCATTCCAGGTGACAACCTCATGAAGATAGTTGAGAGAATGCCAACAATGTGCAAAGCTTTGATTAAGAAGAATCTAAAATATAAAGCATATTTTGCTTTGTTTACAGTTTACTACATCCCTCCATATTTGTTTGGGGGGTTAGGGGTAGGTTTGATGTCTTCAGTATTAATCTGCAATGTAGAAAACAAAAATAAAGAAACACCATTGGCCGAGACGTTGTGTTCGGACATTTGACTGGTACTATCTATCTATCTATCTATCTATCTGTCTATATCTATATATCTATCTCTCTCTCTTGATAGCTGGGCTATCATTTTGTATCGACATTTCAGCAGCTATCCTATCACAGTTGTAATTTTGTCTAGTCTAGTTGGTGTCCAGTAATATTTGACTTGTGTACTAAATAAATTTCCCTTTTGCTTCTCTGATGTTTCCCCCCCACATTTAATATAATGTCTGACTACTCTACAGTTCCTAGGTACTTCTGCCATATTAGGTTGAGACTATTACAGAAATCACCTGTGCAATGTTTAAGCATTTTGTAAAACACTAAAAGCCTGATCACCCTTGGTCACAAACCAAACTTTACTTTTAGGTTATATCTCCTCTGCAAAATACTATAATCTACTGTATATATGACAAAAATATCCCTTTCTCATAGACATAAAATTGGTCATATGCATGATTGCATGTATTGTGCCAATCAGGACCATAGCAATGATATCACAGTTTTACATAATGTGTGTTTGTATTTCAGTGTTTCCTTCAGACGTCCAGCTGCTGCTGCTGAGTAAAGAAGAGCTTCCCCCGGAGCAGCAGCAGAGGAGCCCCAGTCTGGACCAGGAGGAGCCACCACAGCTGCCACACATTAAAGAGGAACAGGAGGAGCTGTGGAGCAGTCAGGAGGGAGAGCAGCTTCCAGGCCTGGAGGAGGCTCATAGCACCAAGTTCACGTTCACTCCTGTGGCTGTGAAGAGCGAAGACGAGGACGAAGAGAAACCTCCGTCCTCACGGCTTCATCGGAGACAAAGTGAACAGGTGGAAAGAGAAGCTGGTGGAGACGAGTGTGGAGGATCAGAACCAGCCAGGAACTCTGATCCAGATACTCATTTACGACCAGATACTGATGATAATACTGAAGTCTTTTCTGTAGCTGAGATTGAAGTCAGTTGTGATGATTGGGAAGAGACCAGGGAATTTCAGATAGGTTTAAACTCTCTGAAAAATAATCAAGACCTTGTAAGCAATAAAAGATGTAATTCTCTTGACAAACCATTTAGCTGCTCTGAGTGTGGTAAAAAATATTCCAAAAACAGATTCCTGGAGACACACATGAGAACACACACAGGAAATAAAGCATTTAGTTGTTCAGTGTGTGGAAAAAAATACACAATATATAGATATCTGATCCAACACATGGCCGTCCACAATAGGGAAAAACAACAGAGTTGCAGTATTTGTAACAAAAGACTTGTTTGGCACACAGGAGTCGAATGCCATCACTGTGATAAAAGTGAGTGTGATAAAAGACTTTGCTACAGTCATCATCTGAAGAAAGACATGGCAAGTCATACAGAAGAGAATCTGTTTAGTTGCTCAGTTTGTGGTCGAAAATTTACACAAAGGGGATATCTGATGCAACACATGGCACGCCACACAGGGAAGATACGGTTCCGCTGTTGTGTGTGTGACAGAAGATTTGCTTGGCGTCATGAGCTCAAAAGCCACAAGTGTGTTGGTGATTTGTCACAGCTTCATCAAAGCCAAACTGAGGAAAACGGAGAGGCAGAGCCTCTTGGTAGCAGCTCAACTGAACAGATGGAAGCAGAAGCTGATGGAGACAACTGTGGAGGATCAGATTCTGATGACAAGACTTCAGACTCTTCTGAACCTGAGACTGAAGTCAGAGATGATGATTGGAAGGAGATCAGGGAACCTCGGTCAGGTTTGAACTCTGCGACAAATAAAGTCCCTGAAAGTAATGTGGCAAGCAGCACTGGTAAGAAATCATATATCTGTTCTGAGTGTGGTAAAACATTTTGCGGTGAAGAAAATCTCAAGATACACATGAGAACTCATGCAGGAGAGAAACCATTTAGCTGCTCATTTTGTGAGAAAGGTTTTAAACAAAAAGGATATCTGACAAACCACATGACAGTCCACACAGAGGAGAAACGATTCCTTTACTGTGTTTGTGGTAAAAGATTTGCTTGGCGTTATAATCTTAAAAACCACAAATGTGTTGGTGAGTCCTCACGGCTTCACCCAAGTCAAACTGAGGAGAACAGAGAAGCAGAGCCTGTAGGCACCAGCTCAAAAACTTCAGATTCCTCTGAACTTCAGATTGAAGTCAGTACCAATGATTGTAATGAGAGCATGGAATCGCAATCCAGTTTAAACGCTTTCAAAAATAACAAAGTCCTCAAAGGTGATACAAGAAGTGATATTACAGAGAGGCCGTTCAGCTGCTCTCAGTGTGGTAAAAGATTTCGCCGCAAGAAAAATCTGCAGGAACACATGAGAATTCATACGGGGGAAAAACCTTATGGTTGTTCAGTGTGTATGAAATATTTTTCATGCAGTGGATCTTTACGAAAACACCTGAGAATTCATACAGGAGAAAAACCTTTTAGTTGCTCGGTATGTGGTAACCGATTTACTGAAAGTGGACATCTGAAGGTGCACATGAGAACTCATACAGGAGAGAAACCATTCAGTTGTTATGTTTGTGGTAAAAGTTTTACCTGGAGGCAAAGCTTTAATAATCACATGAAATATCATACAGAAACAATTAAAGAAATGAACTAAAAACACATTGTGACTCATTCAGGATGAAAGTCAGACTCTTCTAGTCAATGTTGTGTTTGGAGATGCAGTCAAATCTGAATACTTTTCGTGCTCAGCTATTACTAGCTATTATGTTTTCAAGTAAACCTGAACAGAATCAGAAAGTTTGAAGATTGAAGGTTTAAAGAAGCTATGACGTGTAAAATGAAGAAATATTTAACATTCTGCACTATTTCTTGGTCAGCAGTCAAATTGAAGCAAATTTGTGGCATTGAAGGAACTGAACTCCTTTGTACAAAAGGTCTAATTTCCTTCAGTTGTATCTCTTCAATTGGAGTATGTGTTCTGATGACGCACATGGATTTGATCAACTCAGCAGAGGCTCATTCAAGTAACTCAACTTGCTTTGATTTCTGAGTGCCCCCATAAGTGTTCAATGGGGTTGAGGTCAGGTAAATGGAACAAAGTCCTTGACAGTATGAACTCATTGGTCTCAAACTTGAATTCATCAGTAAATAGGACTTTTTCCAGTCATCCACTGTGAAATGCTGGTATTTCTTAGGCCACCTCAAGCAGCTAGTTGACAATCTCCTTCATTCTTTTTCCTTTTCTTTCTTTTATCCTCCATAGATGCATAGACACAGATACACAATCTACTAGTATTACAACTACATTACCCGTACTGGAATGTAAATAGAATTCTTTAACATTACTTAAGCATACTCCTCTGAGACACTACAAGACAGCCTTCTTTCAGGACAGGACTTTTGCTGATTGGAGTCTTGTATTTAGCTTCATTTAGCAAATTCTGTATCAATGATGAAGTTGCTTTTCTATCTGTCAGGGAACTGAGCATAATGTGCTGATCTTTCGATGGTTTGATCACTTGTGGTCTGTCTGAATGTGTTTTGGATACAACTGATCCAGTTTCTGCAAAGTGTTTTAGAGTTTAACTAACTGCCCCCTTAGAAACCTTTAGTCTAACCATGATTTGACACAGAGGGTGTCCCTCTTTGCTTAGAATAACAATTTGACTTCTCACAGTTTCACTTAGTTCTGATGCTAACCCTGGCTGCAAGTTGAGTTACTTGAACAAGCCTCTTGTGAGTAGATCAAATTTAGTGTCATCCGAACACATGCTTCAATAGAAGAGATGTCACTCAAGAAAAATCTGCCCTTTTGTACAAAGGATTTCTGTTGGTCAGTATCACAAATTAGCTTCAGTTTGATTGCTGTCCTAGAAATTGTGCATTATCTGAAATAGTTCTTTTTCATTTTACATGTAATAACTTCTTCAAACCCTTAATTCTCAAACTTTGTGATTATTTACAGGTTTACATGAAAGTATTCCTACTTCCTAGGAATTATTGTTGCAGAGGCAGATTATAACCCATGTACAGGAACCTTTCTCAGTTTTAGTGAATATATTATATTTGCCTGTTTAATGAGTAGAATGATGATTTTGTTTTCTGTACTTGTGGTTTTCCTGTATCATGTTGATCAGCCTGTCAGATGTTTGAATGTGTTGAATGCACAATATATCGAGCAAGAGAGATGATTTAAAACAATCATTAATGTCAGTTTAATGTTCTGTGTATCCTAAAGTTTCAGGTTGCAAACAATAACATTTATTTTGGAAGGACTAGTCTTGTTTCCTTGTTGCTTTAAACAGCAAGGAATATAGAAACAAGCACTCATTCTGTACTTCTATGTAAAGTTTATTCTATCCATAGATGTCTTTATACCTTTATGAAACTGCATAACTGTACTGAATAAAATTAAAGTAATATAAGAAACTGAAATCAGTCCAAAAAATCTGTTCTTTCCTCACAGTAAGTCAACAGTCCAGAACAATATTCTTACTCTGCTCCTTACAAGCTCTGACAAAAGTCCTCAGAATTAGTTTTATTGCCTAGTAGGTTTTCACATTTGAGAAGTGAGACTTGGTGTATAGGTGCATAACAATAAACACATAAGAAGAAAAATATAAAGAAAAAACAAGTAATCTGAGTCAGACTCATGAATGGAAAATAGAAAATGGACAATAAAAAATGAAAAACTATTATAAAAATATTTACAATATGTTATTTAAATGAAAGAGCTGTACAGTTTATGCAGGAATGTGCAGTATGTAGCATAGGAATATTTAAAATGGGCAATATGGTAGTTCAGAAAAAGATGTGTCCAAGAAAAGATGTGTTAATGTAAAGGGCCAGAAGATGTAGTGTTTATGTTAATGTAACATGTAGTGTCCTGGGTCAGCCACAATCTCACCTGCATGCCCAAGAGTCCTGGAAGAGTACAGTGGGCTGTACTACCAAGCGAGTTTAACCTACTCCGATTTAACTCGGGGTCAGCCTCCACATGGCTCCATCTGTGAAACTGAGCCGTTCCTCTGTGTTAATGAATGAAGATCTGCTGCTTAAGGCTCCTCGACTGTAGACCGACCTGCATGAATGTAAAGCTGCTGTTAACAAGAACTTCACTCTAACAACAGGTCAGGATGAAATATACAAATATTCTATCAAGGTGTGTATGAATCGTCCTGATCATTAACACTGAGGACAGATGTGTTGTGTAGCCTACACTTATACACTGTGTGTCCAACAGTGAGGCTTCACTCCGGCCACTGGCTGCGGAGACGTCTGGACCCAGAAGCCGGCAGAGACGCTGAAATCCATATCTTTCAGAGATAACATCATCGGGGTGAACTCCGGTCTCTAAACACCGTCGACCTGCGGACTGAGCCGCTCATAACCCGTGCGCCGATATCGACTGGCTCTTCCAAATGTCAAATTATTTTTCTCGACCAATTGTAGCAGAGGGGCGGGGCTTACACAGAGTAACCTCGAGTTAAGCATGAACATGCTCCGAGCAGTTTAGAGATGCAGCGTGAATTGCCATGACAACACACCTCGAGTGAAATCTATCCACCTTCGTAGTGCAGGTTAATCCGGAAGTTACCCCCGACGTCACGAAGTTACTCCTGAACTTACCCTGATAAGCCAGTTACCTCGCTTCGTAGTACAGGCCTCAGGTCCTTCCTCCCCCGTTCCTCTTTAATGGGTGGGGTCCATGAGTCCTCCAGGTCCTTACAGGGGCTCCACTCCTCCTGCTCAGGGGGAACCTCTTTTTTAACAGCTGCTGGAAATCTGTAGGACACTGAAATACAGAAACACACACTGAGGAAAACCCCAATGTTAATGTTAAAACTTGACATGGTGATACTGATTTTTTTTGTTTATTGTAATGAAATAACTTCAGGGTTCAGGGATTAATTTGCTGGATAAACAAAATATTTTATGCACAGTTTTTTACTTGAATTTCTATAAAAATAAATATAAATATAAATATACTCATATCTGACGTACAAGACGTGTCCAAATGTAATCAGATAAATGGATAAAAGGAAATAAAGGGGTATCCTTAGGATCAAGTTACACTTGATCAGAACTAGTTTGTGCAATGTGTTGTCCAACAGCCATCTTCTTCTAAACCAGTCGATTCTTTCTTTACCGTACTCTACTGCTTTTCTGTACTGCACTGACCCTAAATTCATTGCAATTGTACGTTGAGAAATGTTTTCCTAAATGATTGGACTATTTGTCCATGCAGTTTCTCACAAAGTGGTGAACTTCACCGCATCCTTGCTTGTGAACGACTGAGCCTTTGTGTCTGTGTCACTATTGTTTGGATGATGCTGGACAGTATTTACCATGAGTTTTTCAAAGTGCTGTAATTACACTTTTTTACAAGCTGCAGAGCCACTTGTATTATTCTCAGTGTCTGATCTCACCAACTTTCTCCCAAATGTCAAACTTGGCTTTTCAACAATGTATTGTCCACAATTTGGTATTTAATACTGAAATTTTTTTGCCTTTGTCATCCCTTTTGATGTACTAGCTAGCAGCTCGTCTTCATTGCTGTCGGTCAGTGATGTCCATTTATCTGGCTGGATGTGAATTTAGTGGCCAAAGTTTGTGCAACAAAAATTCTGATTTAGTTGTTAAAAAAACCCTCTGATTTCTCCAGAAAAAACATATTTTTGTTCTCGCCCATTGCATATCCATATTCAGTTCATTTTTACCTGTGAATTTATATAAATGTATTTATATATTCATCATCTCCTTCTACATTCTATGGCTTCAAACAAACACACACAGCTTTTCTGACATTTTCAACAAAAGACAACTAAACACTGATGATGATGATGATGATGATGCTTAGATTGAACATGTTTTCTCAGCTCTTTGCAGGCTAAACTTCATGTTTTACGTTCAAACATGTTAATTTTGTTCCGCCAGAAACAAAGTTACTTCCTGTTCCCCCCGACCTTCAGAATAAATGTTGATTATCCCCCCCCAATGAATTGAATTATTTAATAGTTGCAAAAGTAGAACACAAATGATGCAACTACATGAACGCATAGCAAGATATATTCTGATGAAAAATTAAATAAACAGGTGATGTGAGAACATAAGAAATATACAACCAGTTTATGTGACGGTCCTCAAAGAGGATTTTTATTTTGAAACAGTTCTCCGGAACTGAATATTTCCGGGGAATATTTTACCTGCAGTGCGAGAAAACAGCGAAATTAAAACTGCTCATTAAATAAGGAGAAAACCCATCGATTGTTGAGGTTTTTAAACAGAGCAAAGATGGACCGACTCCAGAAAATGCTGGATTTGGATTCAAAAACTGAAACGAGGATGCGAGAAGGTTTGTTCTCTTTCTACCGCTGTTTACTGCTCTGCTAATGTTGCTAAGCTAACGTTAGCTAAATCATTCATACTACATACATACGTAGCCTGTTAGCCGCAATTAGCTCTATGCTAGAGAAGACATGTTGAACATTAATATATATTTTATGAAACGAGGCTTCACTTTCCGTTGCCACTAGCTGGTACAAATCAAGTGAGTTATTAATGTATCAATATATTTACAGGCGGTCGCTTCACATGCAAATACATTTTAATAAAGACACGACATTGCATGAAGGAGTTATATCACTTTCTGTATCCACTATGTGGCATTCGGTGTGTTTGTTCTGGTTTTTGTGGAGCTGCTTGTTGGCTGGAGTTGGACTGTGCTGCCGTGTTGACTTGTGTTTCTCTCGGGTGTCCAGGACGAGTTTCTCCGGGGGGGCGGACGGTGGAGGTTGCACTAAACTGGTGGATCTAGGTTACCTGATGGGAGGAGTTCGTAAAAAATTGCAAAATAAATTCAAAATGGCTGACTTTCTGTTGAGTGTAGGGTTTGCACCAAGGGGTCTTTTTGAAAGTGATCTCCTTTTGATAACTAATGTAAAATTTAATATAATATTTGTTCACTTCCATTCACTGAGACTGTTTGAAGCCCCCCTCCCACTTTGAAAACCACTTCATGACACTAAATGGGACTGTGTATCACATCACCCCATAAGGTCAAACTAATGGTTGAAAACTTCACAAGGCAACTTAAACATAAACAGAATTCTAAGACTTGATCAACAGAAGTTCATAGGTTTACATTAAAGCTGTCTGTCTGTGTTTCAGCTTTGCCTTCAGATGTCCGAAAAGTGATTGTTGGTGAAGAAGAGCAGCAGGAGTGGAGCCCCAGTCTGGCCAAGGAGGAGCCACCACAGCTGTCACACATTAAAGAGGAACAGGAGGAGCTGTGGAGCAGTCAGGAGGGAGAGCAGCTTCCAGGCCTGGAGGAGGCTCGTAGCACCAAGTTCACGTTCACTCCTGTGGCTGTGAAGAGCGAAGACGAGGACGAAGAGAAACCTCGGACCTCACAGCTTCATCAGAGACAAACTGAAGAGATGAAAACAGAGTCTGATGGAGAGTGTGGAGGATCAGAACCAGCCAGGAACTCGGATCCAGATACTCATTTACAACCAGATACTGATTACAAGCCTTCAGACTCCTCTGAGACAGAAGTTAGTGATGGCGATTGGGAGGAGACCAGTGAACCTCAGTCAAGTTTAAACTCACAGAAAAATAATGATGTCATTGTTGGTGATATTAACTGTAATACTGTTGAGAGATCATTTAGCTGTTCTGAGTGTGGTCAAAGATTTGGCCGGAAGCCACATCTGAATGCACACATGAGAATTCACACAGGAGAGAAACCATTCAGCTGCTCCTTTTGTGGTAAAAGATTTTCTCAAAAGGGAAACTCAATAAGTCACATGAGACTTCATACAGGAGAAAAACCTTTCAGTTGCTCCATCTGTAAGAAACGTTTTAGATATAGTGGAGATGTTAGCAGACACATGAGAATCCACACAGGAAAGAAAGCATTCAATTCAAACCTTAGTGACATGATCAACAGTAACAATCGCACAGAATCAGAACCAGCCAGGAGTTTAGATTCAGATAGACATTTACAACCAGTTGCTCATGATAAACCTTCAGAACCTGAAACTGAAATCAGTGATGACGGTTGGAAGGAGAGCAGGGAAATTAAGTCTGGTTTAAACTCTCTGAAAAATGATGATGTCTCTGTAAGTGATGTGAGATGTAATACTGACAAAGAGTCCTTTAGCTGCTCTGAGTGTGGGAGAACATTTTGCCGTAGAGATCATCTGATGAGCCACATGAGAACGCACACAGGAGAGAAACCATTTAGTTGCCCAGTTTGTCAAAAACGTTTCAGCTGCAGTGGAAACATTTTGGCGCACATGAGAATTCACACAGGAGAGAAACCATTTGAGTGCTCATTTTGTGGGAAAAGTTTCAGCCAGAAAGGAACATTGCAGCTACACATGAGGATTCATACAGGAGAGAAACCATTTAGTTGCCCATTTTGTGATAAAAGATTTGCACATAAAAGACGTATGACACTGCACATGTCAGTCCACACAGAGGAGAAACGCTTTAGCTGCAGTGCTTGTGACAAAAGATTCACTTGGTATACACAGCTCAAAACCCACAAGTGTGTTGGTGAGTCCTCACAGCTTCGTCAAAACCAAACTGAGAAAAGGGTTCCTGCCAGGGAATCATTTAGCTGCACTGAGTGTGGTAAAAAGTTTAGCCTTAAGGGCAATCTGAAGACACACATGAGAATTCACACAGGGGAGAAACCATTTAGTTGCTCAGTTTGTGGAAAAAGTTTTAAACAAAACGTACATCTTACGGAGCACATGACAATTCACACAGGTGAAAAACTGTATAAATGCAGTGTTTGTGGTAAAGGATTCAATAAGAAGTTACTCGTCAAAAACCACACGTGTGTTTAATACTTAGACACTTTTGTCAGTTTTCACTCATCCTGAATTCATGGATTTGTCTTTACAAAGATAGCAAGTGAATAGTGTCTTTTTGTAGCTGAAAAAGACTAGTTTGTTGGTTTTGGCTGTGTGGTTTTGGCTGGACATATCGTTTTCCTGTATAGAGGCAAGTTATATCCGGAAAGATTTGAACCTTATAAGCAACAGAGTACCTAATTATTTAACCATGACTGAATCTTTAATGTTGAAATTAAAATATCGCAGAACTAATTTTGCTGAAATATTTTACTTTGATAACTATCTACCTGAATTTAGGTGGCCTGAATTCCATTATTTGAATATAATTTTATGTTTGTATTTAGTTTTTGAATATTTGATATCCAAATTTTCTATTCAAGTCTCTGTTCCACCAGCTTCGGTAACTAAACACAATTTCTCTTTCAGGATTTCCTTCAATGGTTCTTCTGACAAAAAACGGAAGTGTGTTCATGGAGTTTATTTCCATATTCTCCAACAGATCAGCTCCATTACAGCACTGGTTATTAGAAATTGAAACCTTTGTGATAAAAGTTAAACAAAAACTTACTTTGCAAGTATTTAAAAAACTATGGCTCCCATGAAAATGTACAAGCATGGCTGCTGCATTATCATTACTTGTTTTTGTTCTGAACGATAAAACTCACCAACATACTCTTCTAAAATCATTTTTCCAACTTTCTTCTGTAATCTGTGCTGTTTAGATTCTGATGCTGACATGAGAAGAATCTCCTCCACAATGAAACTGATGTACATCAGCTTGTAATCATTACTGCAAGTGGCTAACTATGTAGCAGTCATCACTAAATATGACACTTGATTATTATTTTTGACCAGAGTTTTTACGTATTCTTAAATATCCAAGTATTATTTTAATTGTGATCTATGGTAAATTCTTAAAGCTTAATTGCAGTCAATTTCAACAGGATCTCCGTAAGCATAGCTGACAGGTTGAGGTTGAGATTATAAATTTTAAAGAAATTCTAAACTCAAATGGCTACTGCATCAAGTTTTTCAGAAAGAAAATCTGATAATACCCTCATGTTTAATATAATGTGCTGAATTTATACTGTAGCTGGATTTGCAGAGTTAACTGTGCTCATACAGTTATTTTATTCTTTAAATAAATATATAATGGACCCACAGTGACTATTTTGTCTGGTTTGTTTTTTTTCACTGACCCTGATTTCAGTACAGTCAGCTAACATATTGTTGTCACAGTGTCATATTTATTTGTCTAACTACCTTGGTCTTCTGTTTGCTTTTTATGAAAGTTTCAAATAAAGGTTAAAGGATAAAGAACCACAACATCATGTTCCTTCCATTAAAATGCTTGAGACCTTTTTTTGTTTTCATCCCTTCAGCATCGCCTCCTGAGAGGATTCCTGGAAGATGTTGAGGCAAATGCCAATGACCTGCTACTGCACAACAATGTGAGGTGGCTGAGTAAAGGCAACGCACTGGGACATTTCTGGTCTATTTGAAAAGAAATGGCATCTTTCTTAGAGCAAGTCAAGAGTCAGAGAGCAACACAGTTTTCACTTTTTCTGCAAGATGAACACAAGATGGATATGGTTGCCTTTTTGGTTGACATTACATCACATCTTAATGAGCTCAATTTAAAGCTGCAGGGCCAGAACAATTCACTTGCTGATTTGATGACAGCGGTTTGCTCTTTCCAGAGGAAGCTGGACATTTTCAAAGAAGATCTTGAAGGAGAGTGTGAACACTTCCGAAAACTGCAGGAACAGATTCAGGGTGAGAGAGATGTTTCTCTCTATGCTCACCAATGAACACCTATCTGCATGAGAATGGCACTGACTCCATTCCAACCAAGATTTAAATTACTGGCAGGGCAGTCACATGCCCATTTCTCTCATTAAGAAAAGTTTAAAAAAAAAGAGAATAATTAAAAGAGAAAACGTGGTGTTCAAAGCTCTGTTTGCATTTTCCCCCCCTAAAAGAGTCACTTTTTATTTATTGTTTTCTGAAGATGTTGACTTTTTTACTTGAAATGTAGGCCTTCAATTCTTTAGGCTGGGACCTCTTTAAGAGAAAAAAGGGTTATTCGGCTCTGTTTGCACTTTTTTATTTATTTTATTCTGAGGTTTCTGTTTTCTTTCATCTGCAATAAAGACCTTAAATTTATTTGCCTGGGACTACTTTTATTTATGGTAAAAGAGCTAGCTGTGCACTCTGTTAAACATTTCCTGCATTGAAAATTGACAATAAATATTGTTGAAACCATATGAAAATATTACACAAAAGAACATAGGGGAAGGCTATAAGACACAAGCTGGACTTCGGTTCAAAGGAAATTTTAATAACTGAGCCTCAGTGACATTTAATTGAATATCCACATCTAAATGAAAGCTGGTGCACAGATGTCACAGTGTTGAAGAAATCATGCAGCCCAAACTTAGAGACTCTCTTCATAAACTGCAAACTTTTTTATTCACCGTGGGAGTTTTCTTTGTTTATTCTGGTCGGTGTTTACATCCCGCCTCAGGCCTGTGTCAGCGAGGCTCTACAACACCTGAGGCCTGTACTACGAAGCGAGGTAACTGGCTTATCAGGGTAAGTTCAGGAGTAACTTCCTGATTAACCCGTACTACGAAAGTGGATAGATTTTACTCGAGGTGTGTTGTCATGGCAATTCACGCTGCATCTCTAAACTGCTCAGAGCAGTTTATGTTCGTGGTTAACTCGAGGTTACTCTGTGTAAGCCCCACCCCTCTGCTACAATTGGTCGAGAAAAATAATTTGACATTTGGAAGAGCCAGTCGACATCGGCGCACGGGTTATGAGCGGCTCAGTCCGCAGGTCGACGGTGTTTAGAGACCGGAGTTCACCCCGATGATGTTCTCTCTGAAAGATATGGATTTCAGCGTCTCTGCCGGCTTCTGGGTCCAGACGTCTCCGCAGCCAGTGGCCGGAGCGAAGCCTCACTGTTGGACACACAGTGTATAAGTGTAGGCTACACAACACATCTGTCCTCAGTGTTAATGATCAGGACGATTCATACACACCTTGATAGAATATTTGTGTATTTCATCCTGACCTGTTGTTAGAGTGAAGTTCTTGTTAACAGCAGCTTTACATTCATTCAGGTCGGTCTACAGCCGAGGAGCTTTAGGAGCAGATCTTCATTCATTAACACAGAGGAACGGCTCAGTTTCACAGATGGAGCCATGTGGAGGCTGGAACTGAATCATCCTCATTGGTTTCACATATTCAGATGATTTCTATTTAGACTATTTTATGTGTCCTTACATCTCAATCATGTAACAAATAAAATAAGAGTCCGTAAGACAAATAGACACAAGAACACTGAACTGATGAATTTACTGTGTCTGCAGTCAACAAGTCTCCCTGACTCTGTTTCTCTACGTTTCTTTAAACTCTTCATATCCTGACATGATCAAAGTGCTTTCTTCCGGTGAAAATCACGGAGCACGAATCATCAAACAGAAACTGTGTCTGCGCTGCCGAACACACCCCTTTTACACGGACGCGCACAGACTCAGATTAAGTTAACACAGACTCAACAAACCAGCATCTTAATCACCGTCGTGGTACCGATTAACTCCGGCTGAGACGACCAGAGTTTGTCAACCCCGACTTGCCTTGGTAACCACCACACTGATCTCTGTCATACAGAGATAAGTTAACATAACATCTTGTTTATATTTATATTTTTCAAGGACCTCAAATGCCCCATAATAAAATATTAATACCACTTTAATTATTTTTTTCTAAAACCAAATATCAAACTTTTATTCTGAAGGCCAGGAAGTCCTGGAAGTTATATTTTTGTTTCCGGGTCTTTTGCTGACGGAGCATAGATTGTTTGGAGGTGTTAACCTGCTACAGCAGCTGAGAAAACATGTTCAATCTAAATCACCGTCGTCGGTGTTTAGTTTTCTTTTGTCTTCTTTGAGTCTTCGATCTGTGGAAAATGTCCAGATTTCAGGACCTTAAAGATTCATTGAAACGGCGGCTGCTAACTGCGGCTCGAGAAGATCTGGTCGGACATTTCGAAACAACAATATCTGAATATGAAAAGGAGATTCATCGCCAACAAAAACTACTCGACGTGGTTTTAAAGCCTGAAATAAAACTGCAAAGAGCAGGTTTGTTTTCTTTCTGCCGCTGGAAACATGTTTGCTATTCTGCTACTGTTGAAGGGGGCTGATGCTAAGCCTACGTTAGCTAGCTCCTGCTAAAAAGTTTCTTTTTGTGCTTTGGACTGAATGTTGTGTGTTGATTATTTTTGTATGAGGTCTCTCCAAGGTGCGTAATATTATACATGAAAACCAGTGGGGGAATGTCAAAGTACTTATATTTATGTACAAAATCGATGTATTTTTTTCTGTGCAAGAGTATTTCCAGTGGAAGAGAGAACATGTAGTAGTACCATGGAAGTTCCACAAATCTAATAATAATTAAAGCAGTGGGTGTTGAGCAGAAACATATGGTCTCAGATCCAGACTCTGCTGCTCCGGAGACAGATGTACCTGCAGAAAGCAACAGGAGGAGAGAGGGAAGAAGCTGTGTTAGTAAGATGAATTGATGGGTTATGAATGAATACAGGTGGAGGAGAGAGAGAAGGAGAGTTAAGCTCAGTGCATCATGGGAAATCCCCAGCAGTCTAGGCCTATAGCAGCAGAACTAAGGGGTGATTCAGGGCTCACCTGGACCAGGTCTAATTATAAGTTTTGCCAAAGAGGTTTAGAGCTGACTGCTAACTTTTAAATGATGTTTGTTTAAATGCTCATTAAATCTAATACATTGTTATCTAATAGGGTTGAGTGGTTAATCAAATTTCCTTTTTGATTTACGATTTTGGCTTCCAACGACTGGGAAAACAAGATAATTTGCTCATGCTCTTGTTTTGTGAGTTCATCGCACCCTTTTGCTTTATGGCACTGTGCTTTTGCCCCTGCCTAAAATAGCCCAAACTCACTCTCAGCCAGACCGTGGCATGTTTAGTTTAGCTCTTTGCAGTCAAGTATGCCATTGTAGGTGTAAGGAAGCAGAAGGACTTCACAGTGTTGACTGGGGAGTCACAGAGGGTGATGGGGGGCAGGGGGGGTGTGTGGGTTCTTTCTGTAATCCACCACCATCTCCACTGACTTTAGAACGCAGAGTTCCAAGTTGTTCTGCCTGAACCAGGTCACAAGATGGTCAGTCTTCCACCTGTAGGCTGACTTATCTCCACCAGAGATCGGTCCAATACAGGTGGTGTTGTCTGTGAACTTCAGCAGCTTTATAAATTTGTGAGTTGTTAGTGTATAGGGAGAAGAGAAGAAGAGAAAGGATGCAGCTTTGGGGGGATCTGGTGCTGAGGGTCAGTCAGAGACATGTTTTCCCAGCTTCATGTGCTGCCTCCTGTCAGACAGGAAGTCTGTAATCCACCTGTAGGTGCAGACACAGTCAGCTTGGGAGAGCATGTCCTGCATCAGAGCCGGGATGATGCCATTAAAGGCAGAGCTGAAGTCCACAAACACGATTGTGGCAGGATGAAGTCTAGAGCCATGCTGACAGCATTGTCTTCAGACCTGTTGGCTCTGTAGGTGAACTGCAGGGGGTCCAGGAGTGGGTTGTTGATGTTTTTGTGGTGGGACAGTACAAGGTGCTCAAACGACTATTACCACAGAGGTCAGGAGGATCGATCTCTAGTCAGTAATTGCTATGGTCCTTGATTTTTTTGGGGAAATGGATAAATGGTGGACATCCTGACGCAGGCTGGCACATGGCATGTTTCCAGTGAGGTGTTAAAAATTTCTGTGAACACCAGAGATGGCTGGGCAGCACAGTGCTTCAGGGTGGATGGAGAGACAGAGTCTTGACCAGCTGCTTTGTGGGTGTTCTGCCTCTTGAAAGGCCTGTTAACATTCCTCTCGGGGATGGAGAGAGTCAACACTGTCGTAGTGGAGGAGAGTGTGTCTGAGGTGGGCGGTTGTGGAGAGACCCAGGTGGAGCTGATGGAGGGAGTCTCGGGATGGTGTCAGGACTGTCCCATTTTCTTTCAAAGCGACAGTAGAACTCATTGAGTTTGTTGGTCATGCGTTGTTGATGGGATGGATGGGGGCTTCAGGTTTGTAGTTGGTTATCTGACTGAGCCCCTTCCAATATAGTGTGATAATACAATTCTATATTGATTTTTTTTAAAACTGTGATATCATGCTACTTAATGATTTATACGGCAAATTATTACCTGTGAAAAAAATCACTTAAAAATCAAATCTCACCAGTTGAAACTTGGCTTTAAGACAAACACAGTTTTCCATAAAATGTGTGTTTGTATTTCATTGTGTCCTGTAGAAATCCAGCTACTGGTGGTGAGTAAAGAAGAGGTTACCCATGAGCAGCTGGAGTGGAGCCACAGTCTGGACCAGGAGGAGCCAGAGCCCCCACATATTAAAGAGGAACAGGAGGAAGTCGTGACCAGTCAGGAGGGAGAGCCGCTTCGAGGGCAAGGGGAGGAGGAAGCTCATAGCACCAAAATGTCCAGATTTCAGGACCTTAAAGATTCATTGAAACGGCGGCTGCTAACTGCAGCTCGAGAAGATCTGATCGGACATTTCGAAACAACAATATCTGAATATGAAAAGGAGATTCATCGCCAACAAAAACTACTCGATGTGGTTTTTAAGCCTGAAATAAAACTTCGAAGAGCAGGTTTGTTTTCTTTCTGCCGCTGGAAACATGTTTGCTATTCTGCTAATGTTGAAGGGAGCTGATGCTAAGCCTACGTTAGCTAGCTCCTGCTAAAAAGTTTCTTTTTGTGCTTTGGACTGAATGTTGTGTGTTGATTATTTTTGTATGAGGTCTCTCCAAGGTGCGTCATATTATACATGAAAACCAGTGGGGAAATGTCACCAAGTACTTTTATTTATGTACAAAATCAGTGTATTTTTACTGTGCAAGAGTATTTATTTTCCATTTTATGTTACTTTTTACTTCTACTTCTCCACATCTCTGGGGTAAATATTGTATTTTTACCCCACAACATTTTTTTTTTGGAATATTTTATTTTCAGTTTTATGTAATTACACACAGAATATATCAACATAACACAAAACAAGGTACAGAAAACAAATCCAAGTCCCCGCCCAACAAAAAAACAACAACCCCCCCCAGAAAAACAGGCCAGTGCATAAAGTCAACACAAAAGATCACATCAGGGATTTGGCACAAGAGACGCACCCATGTAATCCAAATAAGGCTGCCAAACTTTCAAAAAGGTGTCATATCATTTCCCCATACTGTATGTAATTTTCTCCAGGGGGATGCAAGTGTTAATCTCCAAGGACCACCTATTGATAGGAAGAGGGGAATCAAGAGTTCCATGACACTGCAATGCACTTCCTGGCCACACATAGAGCAATTTCCATAAATTTAACTTGTGCATTATTTAGAGAACCACGAATACTTGTAAAGTTCCCCGGTACTCCACAACACTTGATTGTATTAGTAACTAGTTACTTTTCAGATGACTATTTTTCCTCCCCTTCCTGTCCAGTGAAAACAATGTATCTCCAGATGTGATGATTTTGAATGTTTGCGATAAACTGAAGGATTGAAGTTTTCCTTTATGGGTTGAGAAAATTCTCCCCCTTCTTAAGCTAAATCAACTCTTTACACACCTGAGCATAGATACACAGTTCTCATCCTGCACACTCATCAGCACACACATTTATCTTTGACTTCTTCTTTATTGTGTTGAAGTCAATGTTTGTCTACAGGATGGACTTGACTTCTTGTTTGTGTACCAGCACTTTGAGGAGGTGTAATGGTACTATTGGTATTTAACGTTTGGCATGTACGTTTATGTTTTTAGGTCATGCTTAAGGTACATTTTTGGTACAGCAGGAAAACGAAATAATGAAGAAAATGTTGAGAAAAATGTACATCTCAAATCTAACATTCAACAGTGATTCGTTGGCCATAATTCTTAATGTAACTGTTAAGACTTTCAATAAATAACAAAAATAAATTATACAGATGTCAGTTTTGGTCCATCATAAGACTCTGGCCTGTTGAGTGACTGCACATTTGAAGACACATTGTAGTAGAGCTGAAGCATTTTGACCAGATGCTTGAATCCTGTATCCTCTTGACTGAATGTGGTCACATATCCAGAGAAAAACACTCCTGTAGCACTAGTTATTGCTTTGGTCTGAATCTGCAGTGAGAGACTGCTTCTGGAGAGTAGAACTCACCTTCCTTTCTATTTTTGTGTTCTGTTAATTGACACATTTGGGAGATGCTGTAGTAAATGACATGTTTGAAGTGTTTCCACAGACAAACACAATTTCAGTTGAACAATATGGGCAAACTGTATTAGACTAATCATTGTCCATTTTCATTGTAACTAACTATTGTAAAAACGTAATGCTCCCATACAGTGGAGCTGCAGCACTACATGAATGTGACCCATTGTGGTAAGCCGATTAGCAGGCTACAACTGATACAGAACAACAGGTGCACTGCCAAAACGTAGCAGTAGAACTCAGCCTCTAAAATTGGGGTTAGATGTGTTGCACCTTTAGGTGCTTGACAGGTGGCGGACTGTATGAGGGAATGAATTAATCAAACATACTTATGTGACTAAAATTAGGTCAAGAGTCATAGTGCCCGATTAAATGCCCAACCCTACTTCAGATTGTCAGAAAGTCATGATATTTGGCTTTATCGATTAGCTATTAGTATCGTAGTATTAGAATTAATTTTTGGTCATTTTTTCAAACAAAAATCCCAGATATGCAATGGTTTGAAGTTCTCATTTGTGAGAATGTTTGTCACTTTTCTTGGTCTAAACGCTTAATCAAGTAAATAACTGACAGTCAATACTGAAAATGATTGTTACATGCAGCCATACTGGCAGGGTCAGCAAAACAAAAGGGAAAATTGGACAAGACAATATCAAGACCAGTTAAAGCTGTGACTTTAAGGCTGTGACAACTACTGTCTTAGTGCAAACCCTAAGGACACCTATTGCCAGATGTTACTATAAGTGAATTTAGTCTTATAAGCTGTATCTGTTTCAGTAGATATGTCTGTGAAGGCCATGCAGGTCGTAGTATTTAAATATGGATGAATTGATGGTAGCTGTACTGTATTGTTATACAGATATGTTATGAAGTATATAGTTTTATACTGCAATATCATGCTACAGTACATTTTATAGAAATTCAAGTAAAAAGCTCTTTATGTTTTATCCAGCAATTTATTACTTCTAAAAAGTCACATAAAAATCCAATATCACCATTTGAAGTTTGGCTTTAACATAAAGTAACGGTTTTTCCATAATCTGTTTGTATTTCAGTGTTTCCTGCAGACGTCCAGCAGTTGCTGTTGAGTAAAGAGGAGGTTCCCCTGGAGCAGCAGCAGTGGCGCCCCAGTCTGGACCAGGAGGAGCCACCACAGCTGCCACACATTAAAGAGGAACAGGAGGAGCTGTGGAGCAGTCAGGAGGGAGAGCAGCTTCCAGGCCTGGAGGAGGCTCGTAGCACCAAGTTCACGTTCACTCCTGTGGCTGTGAAGAGCGAAGACGAGGACGAAGAGAAACCTCGGTCCTCACGGCTTCATCGGAGACAAAGCGAACAGGTGGAAAGAGAAGCCGATGGAGACGAGCGCGGAGGATCAGAACCGGCCAGGAACTCAGATCCAGACAGACATTTACAACCAGTTACTGATGACAAAGCTTCAGACTTTTCTGAACCTGAGACTGACGATGGCGATAAAGACTGGAAGGATCTTGACAGAAAATCATTTCCCTGCCCTGTGTGTGGTAAAACATTTACACATAGAGGAAATCTGAATATACACATGAGAACTCATACAGGAGTAAAACCTTTCAGTTGCTCTTTGTGTAGTAAAAGGTTTACTCAAAAAGCAGGTCTGGACTACCACCTGAAAACTCACACAGGAGAGAGACCATTTAGCTGCTCAGTTTGTGGTAAAACATATAGACACAAAGGAGCTCTAACCTACCACATGGCAACGCATACAGGGGTGAAACCATTCAGCTGCAGTGACTGTGGCAAAAGATTCAGAGGGACATCACAGCTGAAAATCCACAAGTGTGTTGGTGAATCACAGCTTCACAGAAGCTTAAATGACAAACGAAAGAAACCACTGAGTTGTTCTGAGTGTGATGCAACATTTCCTAACAATTACCTTCTGATGACCCACATCAGAATGCATAAAGGCAAGAAACTGTTTACTTGCACCATTTGTGGTAAAAAACGGCAATTTAGTTCCCATCTAGAGATACACATGAGAACCCATACAGGAGAGAAACCATACAGTTGCTCTGTTTGTGGTAAAAGATTTTCACAAAGAGGAATTATGACGCAACATATGGCAGTCCACTCTGGGGTAAAACCATTCAGCTGCGGTGACTGTGGGAGAAGATTCTTCTGGCAATTTCAGATAAAAAAACACAAGTGTTGTGGTGAGTCCTTGCAGCAAAGACAAACTAGCTTTAATAGAAAGGACTGTGGAGGATTAGAACCGGTCAGGAACTTGAATCCCTATCGACATTTAAAACCAGATATTGATAAAAAGACTAAGTTTTCTTTTGAAACTGATGACAGTGTTGACATCGATTTTTGGAAAGAGACCAGGAAACATCTGTCAGGTTTTACTTATCGGAGAAATAAAAAAGTCTCTGAAAATGACGGACATAATACTGGCAAGAAACCATTGAGCGGCTCTGACGACACGGCTACAGCTGAACTCAAGATGGACGACGGCGTTCACGTAGATTTTTGCAAACAGACCAGGCAACGTCAGTCAGGTGTAAACCCTCTGAAAAACGAGGAAGTTTTTGTAAGAGATGGAGGATCCAATACTGACAAGAAACCATGCAGCTCTGTTATGAGCCATATAAGATCTGAAGACAGTCAGACGCTGCAGACACACAAGAAATGTCATTCAGGAGAGAAACCATCTAGTTGCTTGTTTTGTGGGAAAGGATTTGCGACAGGAGGATATTTGACAAGACATATATCTGTCCATATTGGAGAGAAATTACTCAGTTGCATTGTTTGTGAGAAGACGTTCACTTTGGAGTCAGAGCTCTTAAGCCACAAATGTCTTTGTGAGTCCTCACAGCTTCATCAAAGCCAAACTGTGGAACAAATTACTGCCAACAAATTGTTTAAGTGCTCTCAGTGTGGTAAAGGATTTGGCCGTAAAAATCTTCTGCAGGTACACATGAGAATTCATGCAGGAGAGAAACAATTTAGTTGCTCAGTTTGTAATAAAACATTTGCCAGGCATGAAAGTTTAAGCTTTCACGTGGCATGTCACACAGGAGAAAAGCCTTTTCACTGTTCAGTTTGTAACACAGGTTTTAGCGACAGCGAGTCTTTAGTTAAACACATGAGAATCCATACACGGCAAACACAATTTAGTTGCTCAATTTGTGGAAAAGAATTTGCATGGAGAAGATATCTGACAAAACATATGGAAGTCCACGCAAAGAAGAAAATCTATAGGTGCAGCGTTTGTGACAGAGGATTCGCTCGGATTTATCAGCTCAAAAACCACCAGTGTGTTGAGTCCTCACAACTTTGTGAAAGTCAAACTGAGGAGAACAGAGAGGCGGAGTCTCCCGAGAGCGCCTCGACCGAACAGATGGAAACTGAAGCTGATGGAGACGACTGTGTAGGACCAGAACCAGCCAGGAACTCGGATCCAGAAGGACATTTACAAGCAGATACTGATGACAAGACTGAAGACTCTTCTGAGCCTGAGACTGAAGTCAGTGTTGATGATTGGGAGGAGACCAGGGAACCTCAGTCAGGTTTAAACTCTATAATAATGAATAACGAAGTCTCTCAGAGTGATACAAAATGTAATACTGGCAGGAAACGATTCAGCTGCTCTGAATGCGGTGAAACATTTTGCAGCAGTCACATTTTGAAGATCCACATAAGAAATCACGTGGGAGATCAAATGTTCCATTGCTCAATATGTGAGGAACACTTTACAGAGAGAGGAAGTCTGAACCAACACATGGCTGTCCATACAAGGCTACACGGGGGGGCGAGGCAGGAGGACCCAGAGTCCCACTATATTAAAGAGGAACAGGAGGAAGTCTGGATCACTCAGGAGGGAGAGCAGCTTCCAGGCCTGGAGGAGGCTCATAGCACCAAGTTCACGTTCACTCCTGTGGCTGTGAAGAGCGAAGAAGATGACGAAGAGAAACCTCGGTCCTCACAGCTTCAACAGAGACAAAGCGAACAGGTGAAAAAAGAAGCCGATGGAGATGAGCGCGGAGGATCGGAACCAGCCAAGAACTCTGATACCGACGATACTGTCGACAGTGATTTTTGGAAGGAGACCAGAGAACGTCCACTAAGTTTAAACTCTTTGAAAAATGATGAAATCTGTGAAAGTGTTACAGGATGTGATTTTGGCAAGGACGCATTTAGCTGTTCTGATGACAAGGCTGCAGAGTCTCTTGAACCTGAGAGTGACGATAGTGTTGACAGTGATTTTTGGAAGGACAATAGGAAGCTGCAGGACCCTTGCAGGAAACCATATAGCTGCTCTGAGTGTGGTAAAAGGTTTCTGCACATTCACCATATGAAGAACCACATGCGTTTTCATTCGGGAAAGAGAGCAGCTTTCTTTTGTTCTGTTTGTGGTCAAGAATGTCTTTACAAGTCCCATCTGAAGATACACATGAGAACTCACACAGGAGAGAAACCATTCATTTGCCCGGTTTGTGGTAAAAAATACGCACATAAGGCAAGTATGCAATCTCACATGGTCATCCACACTGTGGAAAGACAATACACCTGCAATGTCTGTCACAAAAGCTTTGCTTGGTATACAGAGCTGAAGTACCATCAGTGTGTTGGTGAGTCCTCACATGAAACGCCATACAGGAGAGAAACCACGTAGTCGCCTAGACGAGAAATCTGAGAGGACACGTCACTTTGCGCACAGAAAAAACGCTAAATGTTAAGAGTGGCCGTAAACGAAGCTGTAGAGTCGAGCTGTAACGAGCAGTTTTTACGTTATTGGTAAACGTGTCAATTATTTTTAAATGAAGTTTTGGTTTCAAATGGCAAAAAGAGTCAGTTTGCTGTCACATATGTCAAGATAAAGCAGCAGCTCCTCACATGTGAACCTGCATTTTTGGGGTATTTTTGCTTCATCGATTGAAAGTCGATTGTCAAAGTAGTCGCAGATTATTTTTCATTTACATAAAGACATCATTTTGTTTTTGATTATACTAAAGAGACTTTGACCCTAGTTAGGTTTGACCTGTTTTTAGATATTGATGATGGTGTGCAATCCAAGTACACGCATTGGACTAAATGTGCATGTTCATTGGAGTCACTGTTATGTGGACTGGATCCTGTCTACCACTCATCAGTGTATTTTATTTTGAATGTTGTATCATGTATTCATCATCATAATTTATACATATTGACAAGGTGGACCTCAGCAAAACCTCAAAGGAATATTCTGCTAATTTCTGGTGCTTGTGCAAATGACAATAAACCTAAAAGTTGACTTTTTCATTGTTGAAGCCATTCTTATGAAACTGTCTGTCTATGTCTGTTTTATGCTATTTCTAACCCCTGTGGTATTACATCATCTAGATGGATTTATATTTTATTAAAAACTTAATTACTTGCTATGGCTCATGGACTGGGAATGATTTACAAGAAAAACTTTGTTTAGAAATGCATTCAAAACAGACATTCAGTGTAATTGTTTTAAATGTATTTTACGGGGTTAGATGAACTTTTTGGAATCTTTTGAATGGCCCAGACTACCCAACTCGGTTTAATTGCACGGAATGTTTCACATGCCAATTTGGGAAATGGGTCAGAATAGCCAGGCTGAAATAGCCCTTTTGGAATGAAAACCAAAAAGAGTCACCGATCGGAACGGGTAGGTCAAAAACACAAGTAACTAATCCGAAAGAAATTCCACATGTGATATTTGCATTCCAGAAACGATATATCATTAGCTAAACCTAAATTCCAAAATCTGAATCCAAATTGTAAATATACAATCCTGAACATTCCGTATTTGGCACGGGATCCCACAAAGCTTCACTCCAAACTTAAACCAGTTGACTCCCAACCGTCTGACGTTAAGACTGAACTTAACACTTTGTCATCACAAAGTAAACGGAGAGCACGGGAGGCTGAGGTAGATAACAGCCGGCGAGTCTAGATGGCTTTTTGGCCGACGAAGAGGCAGAGACCCTTTGCCGTGACGGCTTTTGGCTGACGGTACTGAGGTGACGGCGTACAGGTGGCAGACTGGGTTGCTGAGAAGAAAGACGATTTCTGTCGACTGGTTTGAGGTAGCTGTCGTAGGCAGGAGGCTCTGGAGAGGTGCCACCGATGTCGGAGCTCTGCGGTAAGGGAGAGTCGGTATCTGCGGTCCCGACGCGTTCCAACTGACAGCGAGGACCGAAGATTCTGAGTTACGTTTGGCAAAGTCTTTCAGAGATCCCAAATTATGACCTTTGTAAATGGTCAATTCTAATCCCTAACCAATGAATTGAAAACCATCGACAGCCATTCAAAGAATTGTATACGGTTTTCTAAAGTGTAGTATATAAACTATGTTGAGGCCCAAAATACTTAATGTTAGATTGCTCAAATTTTCACTTAATCGGCACTTCATTCTGTGAGCAATCCCTGTTAGGGTTAGGGGTTAGGGTTAGGCAAAGGGTTTTGAGCCCGTCCCCAAGGGTTAGGGTTAGGGTTAGGAAAAAGGTCAGCCCTACTCCTCTTTTGAGGAGCGGGAAACGCTCGGGCCCTCCTTCCGGCACCCGTCCCCCCTCTGTCCCCAAATGACCAACTCCGGCCCTGGGTTAGGTGAGAGGTTAGGAACTCGCCTTCCCCATTTCTGGGGGGCGAGGAATGCAGGGTCCTTCCCCCAGTCCTGTCTCCCCCTTCCCTGATCAAAATACCGCTGCGGGCGGCTTTGAGTGTATTCACGGCCCTGCCGGCGGCGGCCGTAATACACTGTGGTCCACTCGGACATTTTTAACTGTACAATAAACTAAAAGAGCAGCTAATTTGCTGTGTATAATGTTTTTAATGAAAACAAATAACTTAAAGAGCAGCTATTGCTGTGTAAAACCCTGTTTTTTTTAAAAATCAAATCAAAGAAAAGAAACAACTAAGGGAGGCGGCACTTTTGCCGTACGGATTTCCGCTTTAAGGAAATAAACTAAAATGAAATAAAATAAAATCAAAAGTGTCTCTTATAGATAGAGAAGCCTCCTTATTTTAATTCAAAACCCCAGTAATGAACTCAAAGAGCAGCTGTTTCGCTGTATTAATTCCCGATTCGGTTTTAAAGAAATGAAATAAAATGAAATAAAACCAAATCCCTTTTATAAATTAATAAGCCTCCTTAATCGCGACGTTTCGGTAGCAAAAGACTACCTTCTTCAGGCGTGGAGGCTTAAAATCAATGAATTAAGTGTGGAGAGCCAGCTGGAGATGCTTCTCCTTCAGCTGACTTGCACAGAGTGAGAGGCATCCTCTCTGTGCCTCTGCTCATGGGCTCCTCCCCTTTTCCTTAGGATAGGGGAATGAATTCCCCCTCCGAAAGGAGGAGGCTGGTGCACGGGCCTTCCACCCTGTTGAACGTTCGTGCACGAAATCCCCCTGGGTTTCATACTGACGGGCGCGCCAGGCTTTTCTCCTGCCGTAGCGCACCGTCGTCCACCCCTCATCTGCCATCTTACTGGCAGGTCCTGTTTCTTATTTGTTCTTTTTTTTCTTTTTTAGCAAACAACCAAGGGTGTCCTCTAATATAGAGGTTATGTGACTAAAACAACTAAAAGTGTTTCTTTCTGCTAAAAAGATCAAATAAAATCTATTTTTGTTCTTAAGAAAACTGTAACTGAAAGTGTCCTCCTGTATTAGGAAGCTTCTGTCAAAAATGAAAAGAAAATGAACTAAAAATACTTTCCAAAGAATTGGAAAGAAAAAAATGAAGCTGCAGTCAAATGTATGCCACTGAACAACGTTTCAACCCTGTGCGGGTCTTCTTCAGGTAAGTGGCACACTAAAACAAGCTCTGCCTCTGTGGAGAGATGTTTCCTCTTTGCAGGTCAGAGCAGAAATGAGAGTGAATAGCTCCGCCCTCCTGCTCTTGCAGAGAGATGTTGTCTCTCTGCAGGTCTGAGCTGAAATGAGAGCGAAGCTCCGCCCTCCTACTAACACTACTTGTTTTTTTTATTTTTTATTTTTTATTTTTCTCCTTTTTTTTGTCTTTATTAAGGTAAGTATAAAACTGTTTTTAAAGGTAAGTATATAGGTTTATAAAAAATATGAACTTGTTTTTATTCTTTTTTTCTTTTCTACTTTTTTTTGTTCTTTGTTTAACAGGTAAGTATAACTGCTTTTTTAAGGTAAGTATAGGCTTCTAAAAAATATGAACTGGTTTTTATGTGTTATATAAAAAGGTAAGTATTTTAGGTGTTATATCCACAGGTAAGTATTTTCCATATGCACTTGTTTTTTCCATGAACCTGTTTTTTATGTGTGAACTTGTTTTTCAGGAATGTATATATAAAGAAGGTAAGTATTTTAAATATGAACTTGTTTTTAAGGAATATAGAAAAAGGTAAGTGTTTCAAATATGAACTTGTTTTTTTAAGGAATATTTTAAATATAAAAAAGGTTTTGAATAGTACATAGTGTTTATTTAAATATGAACTTGTTTCTGAACATGAACTTATTTTTAGAGCAACCTGTTCTAGGTGTTATACAGAAAGGTAAGTATTTTAAATATTAATTTGTTTTTTAGGCATAGATCTGTGAGGTTAGGGTTAGAGTTATAGTCCTGATTGGGGTTAGAGTGGATTTTGCTTTAGCATGGGATTTAGAATTGAAATTAAAGTTGTGGTTGGGTTTAGGCATAAATCTGTGAGGTTAGGGTTAGAGTTATAGTCCTGGTTGGGGTTAGAGTGGAATTTGCTTTAGCATGGGATTTAGAATTGAAATTAGAGTAAGACTATGTTTGTGGTTGAAATTAGGATTATGGTGGTGAAGTTAGATTTAGAAACATAGTCTTGGTTATGGTTAGAATAGGATTGGAATCGCAATCTGAGTTAGGATTAGGACTAGAAAGGGATTAAGTTTGCATTTACTGACTGAGAGGTTAGGGTTAGGATAAATCTTGGGTTTGAGCATATACTAAAATGTTTTAGGATTTGTATATGGGGTTGGATTGAGATAGGGTTCCTTGGGGTTAGGGTTAGGGTTGAGGACAGGGTCAGGGCTAGTTCCCAATTATACCCTTCTGACATTTAACCCAAAAGGTTCCACCGTACCCAAACGAAAGATCCAGAGTCTTTCCTTCCTTTTCCTTTCCCAATCTGTCCAGGTTATGTCCCTTTGTAATCCTGCTATTTTGATTGATTCCATCCCATGATTCAAGAAATGTTTCACCAATGGTGTGTCCACTGCCACTTTGTGTCTAATGTTGTATCTGTGCTGTATCATGCGGGTGGATAAGTTGTTTTTCGTCTCTCCCACATATTTCATTCCGCACCTCGTACAATAAATGACATAGACACAATTTCTGGATCTGGGACTAAAACCTTGTAGTATATTAACAATCATATTATCCTTGGCATTCTTAATATGTTTCAATCTTGCAAATTGAGTTTCCAGCATATGTGGCTTTTCCACCGTCAATGGTGGTAATTTAGCTTTCACCAGGAGGTCCCTTAAATTTTTGTTTCTCCTGTACGCTGAAACAGTCATTGAATTGGGAATTATCCCCTCTTTGTCTATGACATTTTCATAATTGGTTTTAAATTTCCAATTAAAAATCTGACTAGTTGAAGAAAACTTTGTGATGAGGGGGATAAGGTTCCTCTCCTCCATCTGCTTTTCCATCTGCTTTGATCTTTCCTGGAAGGTCTTAACACACGATCTTAGGAAACTCCTTGTGTAACCCCTTTTCCTAAGGGCTTTGAATAAAATGTTCACTGCTTCCCAAAAGAAACTTTCCCTTGTGCAAATCCTGCTGAACCTCAAAAGTTGTGATTTAACAATCCCCCGAAAGGTGTGTCTCGGGTGGAAGCTATTCTTGTGTAATAGCGCATGAGTATCTGTACTCTTAAAATGCACCTTAATATCCAATCTAAAATTTGTGGAGAAGTCTGGACTTTTGACTACCGTGGTATCCAGAAAATCAATTCTTTCTTTTTGGATTTCTGTTTTTAATTTGATGGATGGGTCATGTGAGTTCAGAGTGTCCACAAATTCTGTGAACTCTTGCTCTGACCCCGTCCAAATGCCCCATATGTCATCCAGATATCGAAAATAATAATCTGGCTTCTTCTTGCATTTTAAAAAAACTTCTCGTTCCCAATTCGCCATAAAAATGTTTGCGTATGCTGGGGCAAACTTCTTCCCCATTGCCGTCCCTTTAATTTGCAGATAAAATTCCCCATCAAACATAAAGTCATTCCGGGTTAGATTTATTTCCAATAATTTCAACAACTCCTCATCGGGACGTTTTGGGTCAGGGTATTCTTTAAAAATGTTCTCCACACACTTAATGCCTGCTT
>JAFREQ010000185.1:437500-450333 GCA_025331565.1 Holacanthus passer | reverse complement strand
GCTAACATGCTAACAATGGCAACAAAAGTCATCTCATGGCACTTTACACACAGAGCAGGTCGAAACCAAACTCTTTATAATATGACATGCTAACAATGCTAACAATGCTAACATGCTAACAATGCTGACATTGGCAACACGAGCAAGTGAAGCTGACAGTCTGCCGCAACACGGTAATGGCAACATGCTGGCAACATGATAACAATGCTAACATGCTAACAATGGCAACAAAAGTCATCTCATGGCACTTTACACACAGAGCAGGTCGAAACCAAACTCTTTATAATATGACTTATAGAGACACAACAGTTCCCATCATGAGCAAGAACCTGGAGACTGTGGAGAGAAAAAAACTTCCTTTGAACAGGCAGAAAGCTCAGAACAGAACCAGGCTCAAGATGGACAGACATGTGCTGTGACTGGTTGGGTTGAGAGGGAGACGGAGTATTAAACAGAGACACGTGTTCAGTCGGAGGCTTGTGAACGAGTCCAGACTCTGCAGATCCAGTGACACGCCAACCTGCAGAGAGCGACAGGAGAGAAGAGACAAAACTGCGAGAGAGGGAAGAAGCTGCATTAGTAAGATGCAAAAGAAACCCTGCCTTCTGGGAGCGCAGTGCTCGACCGGGAAAATAGGGGACAATCAGCTCTTGAAGATATGATGCTGTTTGACCGTGAAGAGCTTTATAGGTAAGTAGAAGCATTTTAAACTCAATTCCGGATTTGACAGGGAGCCAGTGCAAAGAGGCCAAAATGGGCTCAGCTGACCTGCTCTGGTGGCTCCGCCGTGCTTTAATGACACCAATAAAGTCTAGATTTCAAAATTCACAAAAAAATAATTGTCCACACTCAAAATCTTGAACGGATATATCGATCAATTGATTTCCCTGAACACAAAGAGCTCTGTCTTCCAGTTCACACGACACCTGAACACAAATGAGCTCTGTCTTCCACTCAGTCCACATAACAATGGCACACCTGCAGTCTAACAATGGCAACATGCTAACAATGCTAACATACTAACATTGGCAACATGAGCAAGTGAAACAGTCTGCCGCGACACGGTAATGGCAACATGCTGGCAACATGCTAACAATGCTAACATGCTAACAATGGCAACAAAAGTCATCTCATGGCACTTTACACAGAGCAGGTCGAAACCAAACTCTTTATAATATGACTTATAGAGACACAACAGTTCCCATCATGAGCAAGAACCTGGAGACTGTGGAGAGAAAAAAACTTCCTTTGAACAGGCAGAAAGCTCAGAACAGAACCAGGCTCAAGATGGACAGACATCTGCTGCAACTGGTTGGGTTGAGAGGGAGACGGAGTATTAAACAGAGACACGTGTTCAGTCGGATAATTGTCCACACTCAAAATCTTCAACGGATATATCAATCAATTGATTCACCTGGAGTTCACCGACATGAACACAAAGAGCTCTGTCTTCCACTCAGTCCACTAACAACACACCTGCAGTCTGCGCCACCTGTGTCAATCAGTGAGGCCTTGAAATGAACAGGTATCTGGGTCACAGCGCCGCTCAGTGGCTGCTGGTTGAAATGGCTCCAACAATGAGTTTCCACAGTGTCAGAGCTTGTAGTTCTGTCTAACAGTGGAGTTTTGTATTAAACCTTTATGTGAAATGGTAATAATTAAGATGAATATCACTCTGCTCTTTGAATTCAACTTTTTACTGTTCTTTATTCATCCAGTTTCATCACATCAGCTCCTGAGAAAGCAGCGACACTTGTTTTACTACATACAAAAGTGAATAACTCAGCGAAATTACAATGATTCAAGCCACAGTTTGTTCTCTGGTTCTTTTGTCTGGTAAGTTCCGAGGTCCTGGGTGAGTTCGTCAAGAGGTTCCTCGAGGAGGTTTATTTGTGACGTGAACAGCACCTGCACAGATCTGGTGAACCTATGATGGATGGACAGTCAAAGCAACAGTTTCCTTTTATGGTTCTAGGAAATGTATGAATTTTTAGCAAAAACAAAACTTACAAATAATGCGAATTTTTGTTAAATTCAGTCCGTACATCACAGGGTTGAAGAGCGGCTGACATGTCAGCCAGTACAGAGACAAAAAAATACGCAACATCGTGGGTAAACTTCTCATGTTAAACCTGCTCTGCATTATTTCAAAGAAACACCCAAAGGAGAGTTTGAGCAGAGAAGCGAGGTGAGGTGTGCAGGTACTGACGGCTTTCTGTCGGGTCTGTCTGGAGCCAGAAAAACACACCATGAGGATCCTGATGTACGTGTATATGATTAAAATGATGAGACCGAAGATGACGGTGAACATATACAGGAGGCCATAGACGTTGTTGACTGTGGTGTCGGAACAGGCCAGTTTGACGACGGAGTAGTTGTCACAGTAAACTTTGTTGATGATGTTTCTACACAGCTGTAAAGGGACAGTTACTGATATTGTCAGAACAACTGAGAGAAAAGGAATGAACCATATCACAGCCATAAGTGTGGCTGTTCTCGTTGTCGTCATACGAGTGTGATATTGCAGAGGGTAACAGATAGCAAGATATCGGTCATAAGACATGACGGCTAAATTACAAAACTCCACATTTGCATATGTATAAAAACAGAAAATCTGCAGGAAGCAAAAAGGAGCAGAAACAGTGTGAATGTCCGAGAGAATCTGAAGCAGAAGGAACGGAAACAAGCCTGTACTACCATACAGTTCATTTACAAACAGGCTGCACAGGAAAATGTACATCGGTTCATGTAAACTTCTGTTCACACAGATAATCACAATGAGAAAAACATTGGCACAGACAATGAAAATATAGAGAAACATGACAATTATGAAACACAAGTATTTAAAATGTCCAGTGTCAAAATAGGCAGCAAGTGTGAAATAAGAAACCTGAGTGGAGTTTATCATCCTCATTTTGTTCACAAAGCAAGTTGTCGTCCTTGTAGGACGTAACTAACCAACGGTTTTATCAAAAACAAGTGTGACAAGTTCTACAATTCTACAATTTCATTTATCAGACTCTTTTATCCAAAGCGACGTACATCTGAGAGTAAATACAACACAAGCAAGGATCTAGTCAGGAGAAACAACCTGGATAAGAGCCATAAAACTGTTCAAGTTAGACAGGGCCTGTGCCTGCAGGCAGTGAGGAGGGAACACATTACAACATACAATTATACAACAATACAATTTTTTGCTTCTTTTGCTTTTTGCAGTTTGTCAAGTACCAAGGTGTTCAGTGAAGAGCTGAGTCTTTAGTCTTTTCTTAAAGACTGAGAGCCACTCTGCAGATCAAGTTCTACAATCTTAACAGTCAGTTATTGAAAATCAGCATAATGCACAGGATAGAACTTACACACAGTTGATGACATTGTGTGAATGTTAACAGTCGTCTGTCAGCCCCTCGACCTGAAATGAAAGACTGATCCTGCTTCTCTTAAACCTTTACAGTTGGTGTCCGCCCACCGCAGCAGGGTGACGACATTATCGCAGCTCAGATCCAACTGAGAGCAAACAAAAGAAAAACATTTTACACCAATTACTAATTACAATTTTGCAAAACATGTACATGCAGATGGAGTCTGGCACATGAAAGAGAAACTGAATAAATAAGTAGTCCCACACATCGAGTTCAGATGCTTCCATACAGGCCAGGACGTCTCACTGAAAGGCTTCATGAGCTTGAATATCAGAATCAGAACCAGCTTTATTGGCCAAGTAAGTGAAGACATACAGAGAATCTGACTCCAGTTTTTCATTTCTCACAAAGTTAAAGTTCAGTTGAAAGAACAAGGAATCAGGTTCATTGTTGTTGAACCAATGAAATCTCAGCCTCATAATGTTTCACCGCACACTTCGAACTGATGGAGTCGTCTCAGTTATATCATCATGAAGGTTCATGACAGCCACAAACAGCCTCTGCCTTCGCCTCCTCCTCTGTGGACGCTTGGGTCAATGTACCCATTGGCAAGTAGCTAAAATGTTAGTCTTTTGGCAAAGATGGACCGGAATATTTTGCCTTTGACATTTAGCAGTGAGATCTCTGAAACTGGTCAAGTCCTGACAGGTTCAGTTCTTGAACAAAGTAGTGTTAGTCTTCAGGTCAGACACTGTCCTCTTGGACATGTTTGAAGCTGAGGGTCGATGGTGTTGGTGGGCAGGATACCGGTCATGCCGGCTTCGCTGGTCATTCATGATTGATGTTATTGGCGTCCACATGCAGACGCATAAACGGAGTATTCGCAAATCTTCACTTTGGTCGGAGGTTTTTAAAAGAATCGTTTTTAATGCCGTAAATCTGGCCTTTCGTGTGGATGACAGGCCAAACCGTAGAAAAAGATCTTCGTTTTGTGAGATACCCTGCGACGTGTGGACAAGGCCTCAGAGTGTTCTGAGGTTTCTCACAATCACAGTGACGCTCAGCGATCAATGATCTGTGGAAACTTGAGGCCCAGTCATATTTATAACAGGTGAACAGCTGCAGGCTGATTTCAGCCTCTGATGAATCATCAAATCCACCTGAACACAAACTTGAGTGGAAAAGATACAACTGAAAGAAAATCTGACCGTAGCAACATGCAAATGCCAACTTCAACAGGCTGAAGATAAACAACAAAACCACATGAAATACAGGAAAACCTTCAGCTTCCAGGTTTAAAGGCGGGTCACAGACAGCTGGTCTCAGTTGGCTCTTGAGCTCGTACCGTTACAGACATTCGTTGAGAAAGCAGACCAGGATTAAAATGCACACAGTTTTCCAGTGGGAACATTTCCGTCACATGTCAGTGATTCAGAATGGGCTAAAATGTGTTCACCAGTAGAAAACTAATTTCTCTTGAAAATATATAAAGACATAGCAATCACAAGAGTATATATTTGACATGACCGCTGTCAAAGTAGGCATTGAATGTGAAGCATGAGACGTGAGATAAGTTTCCCATGATCCTCTGTTCAGCTTGTAAAGCGATGACAACACTGTGTGCAGGCAGAAGCAACTGCGCTCATCGTATTACATTTCCACCAATATTAACTAATCTGAACTGAACTGATTCAGATGAACTGATGAACTTCTCATTCATCAAAGAAAATCATTATCTGCAGCAATCATGGAAAATCCCTCACACTCGCCACAGTCCTGTTCAAACAACAGAAAGCCTTGGTGAGGAACTAAACACAGTTCATGGCACCGTATGAATCTTCACATTCCTCGACTGCCTCACCGCGATCACACCACGAATCCTTCCTGAACTGAGCTGAAACTCTGCCTCAGCTCCTTTAAATCTTTCAAGTCAGGAGACGCCCACAGCAGCATGTGAGCTCTTTTTCACACGGCCCAAAGATTGAGACTGACGTCTCACTGATGGACAAACGAACTTTAGTCCACTCACAGGTACAAACTTTCAGAAGACAGCTCAATACAAAACAGCACATTTGTTCTGTTAACTTTCTGTCCGCTGGCAGAGGCCGCCCGTTCCACCTCTTCTCTACATTAACGCTGATGACGAGAGCCGTCAGTTGCTGAGTGTCGGCCTCAGCCTTTGTTAGATTCACGGCCTGACGCCCAACACTGCAAACCCACACAGCGTTATGGAGTTACACAGAATCTGTCACGTTCAGGGAGTGCTT
Source organism: Holacanthus passer (assembly GCA_025331565.1). NCBI lineage: Eukaryota > Metazoa > Chordata > Actinopteri > Pomacanthidae > Holacanthus > Holacanthus passer. The sequence continues at coordinate 444,707 of JAFREQ010000185.1, read as the reverse complement.
TTACTTTGCTGTTTGCTCTCCTGTGAATTCGCTTCTGGGCTCCTATTCTTTGGTATCAATACAACAATATAAGACGTTGATGTCTGAAACAAATGGAAGAAATACAATCAACCGCTCAATAGTTCCTGCTGAGTCAAATTCATTGCAACAAATCAAATCCCACATTGATCAGTGACAATATGACAATTGCAATTTTTACATTGTGAAATCAAACATTTTCAAACAAGAAATTGTAAAACATTTACTGACCCTGACAACAGAACAGTTGTTTACATGTATTCTGTGTTTCGGACATTTGCATTCTGTAACATAGTTACGATGTTGACACAGTATTGTTGAATTCATCAAATTAAAGTGATGAAACATTCATTTTGATTTGTTGGTATTTACATTATATAGCTCTATTCACCCTTTGTTCGTGGATAAAACGCGTGCAACATTATCTACCTGCTGTCTTCTCCTGTGTGTTTATCGTGAAGATATTATTCAATATACCATCAGCACATTTAAATTAAGATCTAAAACTTTTCACACTCCCACAGTTTCAGTGTCTCCAGCAGCTGAATACAAAACAGCACCTATTCATAAAGTCAACAGTTCATTCAGTTTTGAAACCATTTGTATTTACATTGTCTAAATTAAAATGTTTTCTTTATTTAGATTGAACCTGTTTTTGCCTTTGTATCGTACAGATGTGTGTGTTGTTGTGTGTTAATGTTCAGACAACAAACAGTTTGTCTCTGGGTTCATGTGAATATATAAAATAATCACAACTCTGAAAACCTTCAATATGGTTTTATTTACATTTTGTTGGTTTAAATGTGTCACTCAAACATTTGCCACTCCACATCAGCAGTGACAGAAAGATCCTGTTACATTTTTTCCATTCACTTTTCAATTAGGACATTTCAAGTCAAGATGTATAATTTTGCATAATTTACTGACACTTTTTATTGCACCGACACAGTATCTCTGAGACCAGTCAGCATTTTATAACAGAACAGATGTTTATATGTTTGTCGTATTTTGGACATTTGCATTCCGTACACGACAGGACTCAAAAGCGGCTGCAACAGTGAGAAATATAACAAGAAGATGATTCGTAGGACGCTGTCATTCACATCAAATCTGGTCTGAAGTATCTCAAAGAAGCAGCCAAAAGAGAAGTTAATGAGAGAAGCGAGGTGAGGTGTGCAGGTACTGACGGCTTTCTGTTGGGTCTGTCTGGAGCCGGAAAAACACACTTTAACAATTTTCATGTAAGAGAGAAGGATTGGAAGCAGAGGGACTAAGATGGAGACAGTGGTGGTAAAAAGTCCATAAAAGTTACTGACTTTGGTGTCAGAACACATCAGTTTTACAATCAGGTAGTTATGACAATACAAACTGTTGATGATGTTTCCACACAGAGTCAAACGGATGTTTAAGGATAAAGTAATCAGACATTTCACAAAAGAGTATGTCCATATTCCAACAATCAAGATAAACGCCTTGTAAAATGTCATTTGAGTGTGATATTGCAGAGGGTAACAGATAGCAAGATATCGGTCATAAGACATGACGGCTAAATTACAAAACTCTACATTTGCATATGTGTACAAGCAGAAAATCTGCAGGAAGCAAAAAGGAGCAGAAACAGTGTGAATGTCCGAGAGAATCTGAAGCAGAAGGAACGGAAACAAGCCTGTACTACCATACAGTTCATTTACAAACAGGCTGCACAGGAAAATGTACATCGGTTCATGTAAACTTCTGTTCACACAGATAATCACAATGAGAGACACGTTGACAGTAACAATAAGAAAGTAAAGCAAAGCAGTTAACATGAAATAAAAGTACCTTAAGTCTCCAACATGCAAATAAGCTCCAAGAATAAAATAAGATAATGCTGATAAGGTTGAATTTAGCATAATTCTGGTTTTAGGAGACAAATGAACTAAAGTCTGCAAATATTGAAAACATTTGTTCTCATCAGAATCAATAATCAATTATGATATAAAAAATTATATGTTAATCATTTCAAAAAACATCAAATGTCACCTAAACTTACCGAGTCATTAAACTCTCCTCGTTGACGACCAGCAGACGGCTGCGGTCACCTCGAACTGTCGCGTCCTGAAACATCTGCTGGTTTATATCCCAGCGCGTCGGTCCTGTGTCACAATCGTTGGCTGAACTGTCACGAATGCTTTCACTCAATTGCTTCCACACAGGAGGAACTGAAGCAAGTCCATCTGAAAGAATGATCACTTCTTATTATGTTTAATGTGACACTAGACTCTGGTTTGATTTTGGAGGTTTGGGGCATTTGGCTGATCATGAGATGATCAATGAGTTTTTCATTTTTGGGGGCTTTTCTTATGTTTTTGCTTTCTCCTTATGAAACACTAGAAGGTTGAACCTCTTTGGCTCCCTCCTGGCTCGAAGGGTAGCAAAGCAAAACAGGTTTGGAAGCAATGATTGAAAGTGGCCCAAGATTTTACGGCAAGTTTTCTCGGACACCGAGGCCACAAAGAAGGACGTCGGCATGTGAGACAGTTCTAGGACAGCCAATCTCTCACAGTGTAAAGACTGACATAAAAGATCAATACAGAAGTGGAAAATATAAGTAAAACGTTGTTGTCTATGAAAAAAGAAATTAAAAGGGTCAAGAAAAGATCCTTGAGGCTCTCCAGGCTTCACCAACAGCCAAATGTTTTATCTGATATGACACATGTGACTGTGCTGAGAGCAGGTGATTTCAGCTGCGTTTTCCAGGTGTCCGTCTCACATGTGTCCCACATTTCCTCCATGGGGGATCAATAAAGAATTATCTTATCTTAAACCTCAATATTAGTTCAATCAAACCACATTAAAAAAACTGGTAGATTTGTTCCTCATGGCCTGCGAGGAGGAGGAGGATTCCATCAGTGGTGGGTGTTAGTCTGAGTCTAAACTTTGCACCAGGTGTGTTTGGTGGGTGTGGACGGGTCAGGTGGGTCAGATGGATGTTTCCTACCATCAGTCAACCGTCGGTTTCTTTTCAACATGACCACCATCGTTCACTAACCGTGTTGATCACAAACCATGATGTAGTGTCTGTTGTTGTAACCATCACGATGGAGGTCTTTAACCTTAACGGAGCAGTAATTTTAACCCAAATCATAATCTTCCCAAACCAATGAGTTTTTGTGCCTAAACCTGAGAAAACCTTCATCATAGTGTTGTCAGATCATAAAACCTGTTGATTTGTCAGAAAACACGCGTGTGTCAGTTATGAACCCTGCATTTTGTCATTGAATTGATTTGCTGATCTTAAGAACCCAAAAACACCTTTGTCATCTTTGTCCTGAGCTGACGCACCGGAACCAGCGACGGAGCTGACAGAGGACGAACCTGAAGACGAGATGAAACCAACAAAGAGCAGATGAAGCGAAACGTGTTTCCACTGAATCACACGCTGAGCGACTGATTCAAAACGACTCTTTATCTGTGTCATACTTTGTGCTGCTGTAACGTGAATTTAAACTCTTATCTAATACAAAGACAACAGACCGGATGAAACTGGTCGACCGACTTCAGGCAACTGCTCACGTTTCTGTACCGAAACAGAAATTTAACATTCATCAGTGAGAGTTGACTTTGTTCATTTAAACTGTTCAGAAGAAAAAACACCACAATTGGATCAGAGAGAGCTGTGTGTCTGTTTCTGTGTGTGTGTGTGTGTCTGTCTGTGTGTGTGTGTCTGTCTGTGTGTGTGTGTCTGTGTGTGTGTCTGTCTGCGTGTGTGTGTCTGAGTGTGTGTGTGTGTGTGAGTGTGTGTCTGTTTCTGTGTGTGTGTGTGTGAGTGTGTGTGTCTGTGTGTGTGTCTGTCTGCGTGTGTCTGTTTGAGTGTGTGTGTGTCTGTTTGAGTGTGTGTGTGTCTGTATGTGTGTGTGTGTGTCTGTGTGTGTGTGTGTGTGTGTGTCTGTGTTTGTGTGTGTGTGTCTGTGTTTGTGTCTGTGTGTGTGAGTGTGTGTGTGTGTGTGTGTCTGTGTTTGTGTGTGTGTGTGTGTGTGTGTGTGTGGCAGCTCTGGATGATCAAGTTCAACAGTGTTTTACTGACCGGTGAAACTCTCATTTCCTGAGTGTGTTGGAGCTGAGGTGTGTTGTCTCCGGGGTCTGAGGGGACGTCGTTGTCGTCCCTCTGTGCTCCTGTGAAACCAGTGCTGAGGTCTGCTCAGGCTGATTGGTCTCACCGGTTCACAGCTCCGACCGTAATTTGCTTCCCAGGGAATTAGTGGAAACTGTGGCCGGACTGAAGATGCCTCAGGGACAAACATGTTGATGGCTGAAATGACCTTTGACCTGAGGGATTTTACTAATGAGCTGCAGTGATCTCAGCATCCTGAGAGAGGATTGTTATTTAACATTTTTTCTTGCAGTCATCTACCCATCAAAATAAGCACCTTGTTGTCAGATCATGTTCCATTAACTCCTGATGCTGAAAACGCGGCTGTGGTGGCCATTTATATCTAATACATGTGAGGCTTTTGGATTTCATAACAGGTTTATAACAGTATTTAAAATAAAATACAATCAACCAAACACCAAATGAAAAAAAGTCAATGGGACACTATATGAAATCATAATATTCACCGTGGAAAAACAAGATGATCCTGCTCCGCGTCTGGAACCAGAGCAAAGCTCAAAGTATTAGAAACAATCAAACTACGACTGGATTAACAATTGGAGAAGATTATAAATGAGCTCTTTATGTTGATGACATCATGATGTTCCTAACAAATATCACACACACACACAATATCCTTCAGTAAAAACAGAAAATATTATTCCCTCTATTATCTGTTATCATAACCAAATATCTAAACGCGGTGGATGATGGGTAATCTGAATCATGTCATTGTGGGTTCTCTCTTACACTTTAATGAAAGTGACTTCATACAAACCTCCTCAGACAGCTGTTAAAGTTTAACAGAGTTCCAGATGTTTATTAGCTACAGCGAGCAAAGACTAGTCAGTAAATCGTCCTTCATGAAGGTTATAATGTGCCGATTGAGCTGGAAGATGAAGTTTGAACTGAGCTGTTGGAACATGTGATCAGGACCATCTCTCGGTGTGATGCAACATAATTCAACAGTAGCACAAACTTCACCCTCCGTAATGTTTCTCTTTCTGATCCTGAACAGCAGAAGACTGAATCAGAGCTGAGCTGCTGACTCAGCTGATTTCTGCTCACTGAAATCTGTCAGAAATGTGGGAGTGAGTACGTTTATTCAGGAAGTAGTTTGTCTTAACTCATGATTGTCCAAAGTGTCTTCACCTCCGACATAAACTAAATGAACATGAATGTCGTCTCCATCCTGAGACTCTTCAAAAACATACTGACTCATGAGCGCCACAGTCTGGCCGAGCTCCTCGCCCGGACTGCAGAGGCTTTTATACTGAAAACCGTAGATAAAGATCAGGTTCGTTGTGGTCCTTCAAGTTGTGGCACAGTTAAACCTTCAGGAATCAGGAGACCAGCTCCCGTCCCTGCAGGACGTGTCCTCACCTCGTCCTCTAATGACACTCAGACCTTTAACCTTTGTTCTGTTTGTCCAAATCAAATCTCTTCACGTCTTCTGGGTGTCATCGTTTGAACAGTGAGCCAAAGCAACATCAGTGTTCACATGTAGACAAACTCCACAGCTACACACTAACTTTGGCCTAAAGGTTTTGTTCTAAATGTCCGCCGCTGCCGGTCAGACCTTCTTCTCCTGTCGCTCGTCCTCCTGGTCCTGGTCTACCTCTCAGCGCTGATCTTGTAGCGGAGGACGAAGTAAGCGACGAGCCTCAGAGAGAAGAAGAAGATGGCGAGGACAATGAAGTCCAGGTAGAGTTTGGCGTCCAGCATGTCCAGCTCCTTCAGGATGGCCTCAGACTTTTGGAAGTGACAGGTGTCGTCTTCATCGCAGTGAAGATCCTCTCGGTCCAGACTGTAGATGGACAGGATGACGCCCTCGAAACCGTACCTGAAGCACAGCACAGGACGACTTTAGAATCAGCTGCCATAGATTCAGTTAAAACCTTTAGCCAAAGCGAACATTGTGAGAGCGTTTTCAGGCTGGCTGAGTCGTTTGATGATTTTCATACACTGATTATCTGACAGACTGAACGGCTGAAAAATGCAGATCCTGCTCTGAATCTGTGGAGTTACTTTTCTGTCTTAATTATCAAAGAGGAAAACTGCTGACACAGCAATCAAAACTGTGTGAGAGGGAGTGAAACAGGCCCCACAGTCTGAGTCCAGGTTGACGACAGCAGCTTTAAGATTTGTTCCTGTCTTTGTTGTTTGGTTCACTGTGTTCCTGATATTTGGATAATTTCATTAGAGCCAAAAGTAAAACCTAAATCTTAGTGTTTTGGAATCAAGGTTGTACATCGTTAGTGGGAAAATTCACTTTAACTTCAGGTCGAAATGTGAAGGATTCTGTTTCAAAGGGACAAAGCAATCGAGCGTAGCATCTTTCTTCTTCTCGTCTTACGGTTCAGAGTTGTAGTTATTTAATCAAACAGCGCCCCCACCTGACGTAGGAGATGTAAGACATCCACTGCAGGTACCAGGGGATGGTGTCGAAACTGACGAAGAACCCTGAGAACAACAGAACCGGGATCGCTGTGACTGGACCGACGAACGTCGCCACCTGCAGGAAGCAAACACACCTGAGTGAAGTCAGCAGGTGAACTCACCTGTTTGTGAGCTCACACAGGTGAGTTTAGTGAAACTGACCTGCAGCGAGGTGGAGGCGGCTCCGATCAGCAGACCGAGACTCTGAGCCACCAGAGATGTCAGAACCCCCAAAGACAGGAAGAGGAAGAACCGGCCGGCGTCCGGAGGCTGAGCCGTCATCCAGTACACAATACTGCAGTACACCACCGGGAATACTACCTGCACAGAGGACAGGCGGTACAGGACAGTGTTCAGTCAGCCAAGTACAAAAGGACCTAATGTGGAAAATCAAATCCAGTGTAAAGCTGTAATATTGGTTTTGAAGTTTCTACATGAAGTTTGTTCTCAGTGCCGAAAGCTTGTATCTCCTTTAATCTAAAACTGTGAGTGAACAAAAACATGTTCAGATAAAACTCAAAGACAAAACTGTGCTTCAAAGCTGCTTCATGTGATTTTCTTCATTCGGTCGATGATGATTTAATTTACTGGTTGAAAACCTTTCAGACGTGTTTGGAG
>JAFREQ010000185.1:300000-432500 GCA_025331565.1 Holacanthus passer | reverse complement strand
GCGAGTACCTCACATTGCACTTGGGTGCAGTATTTGAGTAAAAGTACTTAGTTGCAGAGTGTCTGAGTACTGGTTTGTACCATCATGGCCTCCTGCACAGTGAGGTGAGGCAGCAGCATGTCGTCCTGCATGATGTAACAGGAAACCTTCCTGAAGGAGCGCAGGTCTCTGGGCTGACTGTTGATCAGGATCTCCCCCTTCATCCCCGTCTCTCTGTTCAAACACACAAACACACACTGATGCTGAACCTGGACCGAACCTGGACTCCTGGACCGATCCTGGACTGAACCTGGACCGAACCTGGACCGATCCTGGACCGAACCTGGACTGAACCTGGACCGAACCTGGACCGATCCTGGACTGAACCTGGACAGAACCTGGACAGAACCTGGACCGATCCTGGACTGAACCTGGACCGATCCTGGACTGAACCTGGACCGAACCTGGACTGAACCTGGACCGAACCTGGACCTGAACCTGGACCGAACAGGTCTTAAATCTGGTTATTCTGTTAGTTTGTAGTTGTTAGTAGTAGCCAGTAATCCAGTACTTCAGCAAAAGTACTAATACAACAGTGTAGTACTGTCGTATTACTCTGTTACAAGTAAAAGTCCTGCATTCAAAAAGTGACTACAAAGATATTCACAGTACACAGTACTAAAAGTAAAAGTACTCATTGTGCAGAATCATATATATGATGTTATTGGATCATAATTATTGATCATTCGTGTGTTCGTCACTTTAATGTTGCAGCTGGTGAAGCTCATTTTAATGACTTTATATCCTGCAGGTAGTTTGTGAATAAACTTATCTTCATGTACAACTAATATAAAACATCATAATTTATTTGTTGATGAAAATGGAAATATTCAAGTACAAGTACCTCAGAAATGTGCTTTAGTACAGTACTTGAGTAAAAGTACTAAGTTACTTTCCACAGCTGGTTGTTTCTCATGGTTATCATGACTGTGCTGCAGCTCCAGTTGTGTCCTGTGGAGGGCGCTCTAACAGCTCTAATAGGTTTTCACACTGTGTTGATGATTCTGCTGTCTGTTACAGAAACCAACTTGAACGTTTGATGGAAAAACGGGATGATGTGAGGAAAGATTTCCTGGACTCAGTGTGTGACTGTTCAGCTTCATCAGCTGCATCACTAAAGGACAAATGTTCTTATCTAAAGATTATTGACACTAAATATTAACTGTGAACTCAGTGCAGGTGAGTTTCCTACATTGACGGTTTGTTCTATAAATCAGCCTCTGGGTTTGTTGATCGATCTGGATCAGTCAGTTTCGTCGGTCGCGGCGAGGCAGGACCCACCTGTACCCGGCCAGGATATTCATGAGGGTGGACTTCCCGGCTCCTGAGGGCCCCATGATGGCCACCAGGTCCCCACTGGTGAACTTCCCAGAGATCCCTCTGAGCAGAGTTTTGTAACCTGAGACAGGACAGAAACAATCAGTGTGCAGGTTCCCAGCCGGGCTCAGAGTCCCTCTTTGTCCTCGAGTCCACGAGTTCAGGTTTCACAGGTTTTTCTCATGAATCTGCTCAGATTCACATCAGCTGTGAGTGAAACAACCACAGAGTGAACTCAGCTGAACTCAGAGAGAATCAGACCCTGATCCTGATTCCAACCTGCTCAAATGAAATACAGACACAAGGCTTCATGTCTCCTTTCACTCTGATGAGGAGCAAAGAAAACAGAAGCAAATCAAAGAGCTTCAGCTTTGATGCAACAAGAAAATCTTCACGTCTGTTCAGAGTGAAACATGAACTCGTGACATCTGTCGGCTCATTGTCAGCTATTAACTGTTCAAAATGTTGAACAAGAAACGACTCAATCAATACACTGATCATAGAAGTGGGGTAACCATGGAAACCACAGAGGATGATGATAATGAAGATGTCCTGCTGTAACCGTTGCAGTGTTTATCTGCTGAGGGAGGCTGGACGCTGCTTAATGAGATTATCAGATTTAATCTGACTGAATCTGATTTAATCCTCCCGACCGACAGTAACCTCTACTGCAGGAATACGCACTGTATTGCAGGAGTACACACTGTACTGCAGGAGTACGCACTGTACTGCAGGAGTACACACTGTACTGCAGGAGTACGCACTGTACTCATCATCATCCTCATCATCATCCTCATCATCCTCCTCCTCATCCTCATCATCATCCTCATCATCCTCCTCATCATCCTCCTCATCATCCTCGTCATCCTCATCAGGAGGAGGCGTGTTCATCTCACCTGAGCAGGTGTGAAATGGGAACAAAGAGTTCAGCTGCTGCTTCAGAGGAAACCTGAGCTGCTCATTAAAGACTTCGTGCAACACAACAGCAGCTCAGTCCCTCATTTAGTTTGGAATGTTTCTACTGAAGCAGGTAGTACTCTGAACACACTGCAGTACAGCATGTACCAATACTGACAGAGCAGTAAATATACTTTGAAGTAGCAGAAACGAGAAAATCTGCACCAACAGACGTGAAGTAAACAACTTTTGACACAAATGTGAATGATTCTGCAAATGTTCTTTTAACTGAATTAATTAATTTGTTTCACCGTGTTCAGACATGAGAATCTTCAGATATCTCAGGAACACCTGGAGGAAATTTCCTCAAATGCACAAACATCCACTTGGACTCAAGGATGAACTGATTAGATTTCGGTGGTCAAAGGTCAAAGGTCACTGTGGCCTCACAAAACACATTTTTGGCCATGACTCAAGAATTCCTACACTAATTATGACAGAATCTCACACAAATGTTGAACAGAATAAAATGATGAAGTGACGACATTTTATATTCACAAGGTCAAAGGTCAACTTCACTTTGACATCATGATGTTGTGCAGAAACACTTTTCTGGTCACAATTCAACCAGAACTCAGGAAGAGAAGGACTGAGACCATGTTACACATTTGGTCAGATACTGAACTGGTGACACTGATCTTAAACTGAGCTGATTGTAAAGATCTTCTATGAGTGAAGCCTTTTAGAACCTGAAGCTTCATGTCCATATTTGAGTCATTGTCTGCCGTCATGGCTCCGACTTTGTGTCCAATCAGAATCAGTTTTATTGGTCAAATGCGTGAACATGTGACTCTGACTCGGAGTCGAGCTCAGTGAAGTTGAGCTTTAGGTGACTGATGCTTCACAGATGTTCTGTGAGTCTGACATTTAAACTGTGACTTGAGCAATTTCTACTTTTTTCTGTCTTTGGACTCGACTTGATCTCGAAGCTGTCAGCCGCCCTGATGGATGCATGAATGTACAGTGTTTATATATATATTTTTGTTTTTTTCTTCATGAGAGGAATCTGTGTTTCTGGGCCGCAGAAATAAAATTGATTTGACTTCACGTGATGATATTTTCATATTTAAACTGAAGCTGAAACTGAATGTGAATCTGCAAGGAGATAAAATTTCATCCTTTTAAATCGTGTTACATGAGCAGCAGAAACTCGTCCGGTTTCCTGTTTGCAGACTGAACTCTTTGTGTTCTTCAGTCTTTTCTTTCTTTCTTTTGTCCTGAAAAGCTGAAACATGATCCCAGGTTTTCTGTTTTTTTTGTCCCAGCGGCTCGAAGACAAATCAGATTTTCAAAAGAATTATTACATGTAAATTTTATGTTGTTAAGTTTATTTTATTCTCCTCTCTTTTAGTTTCTTCTCTCTCATTCATAGTGAGGAATTTAAACATTTACACCTAAATTAACATTTGAAAGCATTTGGTCAATATGTGATTTAAAAGTTCAGGACACTTTTATTTTTATTTGATCATTTTCACATGCAGACATAAATCAGATTTCAGGTTCAGATTTTAAAGTGTGACAGTGTGGACTAACACTGTTAACTGTCTCATAGACTTTGTTAATATTACATAATCATGTAAACGTGTAATAAACCCTCTGTTCAGACTGACAGGAGGCCAAAACATCATCAGGTACTTTTTTACTCGTCTGTATTTTATTTTCTCACTGCTTCTAATTTGACCTGCAGCTATTTACAGCAGGAGACCCTGACTGGGATTAACAGATTACAGCCTGATAATCCAACACACACACACACACACACATCTTCCCAAATCAGACTCTGATAATAATAAACTGTTGCTGGTTGTTTCACTGAAGCTCAATGAGAAAAATCCTGATGGCTGAAATAGAACAGAATAGAAGTGGAGGGTAACTAAGTACATTTACTCAAGTAGTATTGTTATAGTACAATTGTAAGGTGTTTGTACTTCCTTGTATTTCCTTTTCATGTTTCTTGAATGTCTTGATTTGATTGACTGATGAAAAAACAAGGTGCAGCATCACTCATCACACTGAGACGATGTGATGAAAGAATTTTACGTCTGTTTCCGTCCAACAGATTCGGGACGAACTTTTACATGTTCAACATATCGTCATCGAAAACACTGAACTTTCATTTGATCCATCATTCAGACGGCATTCACCTCCCTGACTTACACTCCTCTCCATTAAATCCTCCTCAGCCCGACTGTAGTAAAAGTACTGCAGTACTGTCGTCCTCATGTAGTAAAGTCCTGGTTGTGCAGTAAAACGTCTCCTGTGTCTGATTCTCTGTCACATTATCAGACTGTTAATCCTGAAGCATCAATGTCAGAGCAGCATTTTCCTGTTGGAGCCTCCAGGTGGCGCTAGTCTGAACTACTTTATATCCAGTCAGCTGGTTTAGTCCAGTGGTTCAACCTGAGGGGTCGGGCCCCTCCAGAGGCCACCAGATAAACCTGAGGGGTCGACGCAGGATTCATGGAGAGAAAAGAAGAAAAAAGATAAACAAACCTGTTTTCAGTTTCTGGATTTTTCTCTCTTGAAAGTTCTTGAAATGAAACCATGAGAGAAGTTTAAGGAGAAAAATGTGTTTAACAGCTCAGAGACTCAGAAACATGATGAGAAGCTCTTTTATAAACACAAGTTGGCGTTTTTAATCTAAAGTCTTAAACTTTCCAGTAGCAGTGAGTCCAGCTGTCAGAGAAATGTGATGCTGGAGAGTATAAAGAAGCAAGAACTTTTTCAGGTAAAGTAGTTGAGTAAATGTACTTAATTACTTTCCACATTCACAGTAAGAATCATTCAGTCAGTCAGTTTCACACTGGTGACGATCTGATGTTGTCATGTTGTCTTCTTGTGTGAATCACTGACACGTCACAGGCTCAAACCTCAGATGTGACGTTAACGTGTTCGAGCGGCAGACGTTCGGCAGCTTTCGCACCGTCGTCATGGAAACAGTCACCGTGGATTTTCTGACACTAGGCTCCACACTAACCTAATGGTTCTGGTCACTGGTAAAAAGTTTCTCTGATGTTAAAAATTCTGCTTTCAGTTCGTGAATTTCCTCACTGTGGGACAAATAAAGCTTTATCTTATCTTTTAACATCCCAATAAAATGAATCTCTTTAGGATTTTTGACTTTTATTTCATTTATATTTGAACTGTTTTCTGATGTTTTAGCAACCAAACAATTAATGGATGATGTAAATCCTGGCTGTTGGAGCTCAGGTGTGTGTACAGTACCTTTCTTCCTCCACCAGGGTCCCTCTCTGACCGAGTACGAGACGTCTCTGAACTCAATGTTAACCGCCGGCCTCCGCGGCAGCGAGGAGAACCTCTGGGCCTCCGTCAGGTTGTTGTCCACCTTCTTCAGGTGTCCCTGCAGCAGCGGCGTCTGCCGGCTGCCCGGCGCCCGCTTGTCGACCACCTCGTCCACGCAGACGCTCACCGCCCGGGGGTCCAACATCAGGTCCGGGGGCCCGTTGGTGTTCTGAGGACGAGACGAGAGACCGAGGTGAGAGCCTCGAAGTCCACGACAGTGGACGTCGGACACTGCGGCTCACAGGCTGCAGTTAATCTGACAGCTGTCAATCAATCAGCCAGCAGCACCACATGACACCTGAGAGAGAGAGCTCTGACCAACCCCATCAGTCTCTGTTGGTGGAAACTCTGAGATTGTGTGTGTGTGTGTGCACGTGTGTGTGCACGTGTGTGTGTGCACGTGTGTGCATGTGCTGTGTGTGTTTGTGTGTGTGTGTGTGTTTGTCATAGACTGTATAAAACATGGACATAGTCTCCGTGATGTCACCCTTCGATTTCTGAAGAGCAAAAATGAAGCTAATCGTAGCGCGCAGCCATCTTGGCTGTGGTGACGTCACCTAACGCCGGTTAATCCAAATATGGACAAAGAGGTGGAGCGAGGGCGGAGCTGAATGAAGCCTGTTTAATGAAGCATGCTCACCGAGCTAGTCGGCTAAACCGGCATAACATATGTGAACATTTCAGCCTCCAGCCATCACAGTCAGTTTCTGCAGTATAATAAACTTAATCTTTCTGTTTCAGCAATAATATAAATATAAATAATAACGTTTGAGTTTGTGGATCGTCAAATTTTATGTCACTGTTTAGCTTCAATAACCAACTCCAGCTGAACCAATAACAACATCTGGGTTAACGTTATTTCTGGAAACATTCAGAAATGAGACGTTAATATTTTGAAGTTAAAAAAAACTTTATTGTATTTTTACACAGTTCAGTTTAAGATCACATAACATTAGTTAACAAATGTGGAAGGTTTTTATTTTCCAACCTCAAACAGACGCCTTTTATTCTAAAGTATTAACACCATAAACTATAACATTTGTTGTTACGTTTTGACTTCAGCAGCTTTAATAACTGAAGCTACCAGACGCTCCCGTTAGCATCGTTAGCTTAGCTCAACCTCCACCGTCTCCCCCCCGGAGAAACTGGTCCCGGACACCCGAGAGAAACACAGTCAACACGGCAGCACAGTCAAACTCCAGCCAACAAGCAGCTCCACAAACACCAGAACAAACTCACCGAGAAAACAGCGCAGACGTCCCGGACAAAGACCCCACACAGCCGGCGGCAGCTAGCTGGAGCCCGATGCTAATCCATTAGCATGTTTACTAGTAAAGGAAAAAACGGGAGCGCCGACTTCTGGACAGTCTGTTAGTTAATGAACCGCTCAGCAGCAGAGTTATTGATCCAGTATTTACAGGAACAAATATCCGAAAGACAAAACCAGCACAAACAGCTGAAGCTCAGTGACTGAACGAGCTCCGTGTTTGGAGCCGACAGTCAGCTGACAGCTGTCAATCAAAGTGACGTCACTCTTCATTATGCACAATTTCAGATTTCAGATGTGTGTTATAAAAAAATTCACTCCCGTACAGTTGATGTCATGAAGTAGAAAATCAGCTAAAAAGACTAAAGCCATTTTTGTACCAGGCTGTAAACATGTTTTCTTCTGCCGCACAACATGACGGTCAAATGTAACTGACTCCCTAGTGTTCATTCGAGGAACTGCAGCTTTTTGCACTTCCGTGTTGGCTTCATGTTTCAGCGCCGGAGGTTGCCGCTTGGGGTGTGTGTGTGTGTGTGTGTGTGTGTGTGTGTGTGTGTGTGTGTGTGTGTGTGTGTGTGTGTGTGTGTGTGTGTGTGTGTGTGTGTGTGTGTGTGTGTGTGTGTGTGTTGTATTCTCTGCTCTGATTCCTGAAAACTGCACTAACTCCTGCTGATGTTCATCTTCATCTTGTAGTTTTGTCTCTTCTCTCCTGTCGCTCTCTGCAGGTTGGTGTGTCACTGGATCTGCAGAGTCTGGACTCGTTCACAAGCCTCCGACTGAACACGTGTCTCCGTTTAATACTTTTATCACTATCGTCACACCTGTGGATTGTAGTATTGCATGTTCTCCCGCCCCCCGTCTCTGTCTGTCTCTCTCTCTCTCTCTCTGTCTGTCTCTCTGTCAGTCGTGCAGCAGATGTCTGTCCATCTTGAGCCTGGTTCTGTTCTGAGGCTTCTGCCTGTTCAAAGGAAGTTTTTTCTCTCCACAGTCTCCAGGTTCTTGCTCATGATGGGAACTGTTGTGTCTCTATAAGTCGTATTAGAAAGAGTTCAGTTTAGACCTGCTCTGTTCGTAAAGAGCCTTGAGATGACTTTTCTTGTGATTTGGTGCTATACAAATAAAATTGGACTGAATTGAATTGAGTCTTCTTGTCCTTCTATGATGGTTGATGTAAAGTGTTTCTCTTTGTGTGGATGAATAAAGTTTGATTTGACTTCCTGTGTGTGGCGGCGTGTGAGCGTCCTGCTCCCATATGGGCCACTAATCTGCCTCCGGCAAGGAGGTAACTGTCGGACAGAGAAGAGCTTAGTCAGCCTGGATTTACAACTGCAACACCAGAGAACCATCTTCATCATCTTTATTGTCAGCTTCATCATTATCTTCATCATCTTCATCATCAGCTTCATCATTATATTCATCATCTTCATCGTCATCAGCTTCATCATTAGCTTCATCAGCTTATCTTCATCAGCTTCATCATTAGCTTCATCATTATCTTCATCAGCTTCATCGTCGTCAGCTTCATCATATATTCATCATCTTCATCGTCGTCAGCTTCATCATTATATTCATCATCTTCATCGTCGTCAGCTTCATCATTAGCTTCATCATTATCTTCATCAGCTTCATCGTCGTCAGCTTCATCATTATCTTCATCAGCTTCATCGTCGTCAGCTTCATCATCAGCTTCATCTTCATCATTATCTTCATCATCATCATCATCATTAACCAGTCACAGTATTGATTTAGTCCCATGATCACCTTCACACAAACATATGAAATCAAAACAAACACTGTCTCCACTTTGTGTCCTTCATGTCTATGATGTCTCTCATTTGTCCATTGTGTTTCTTATTTATGTCCATTGGCTCATGAAAAAAATTTTTTATGTTGCAACAAATTATTTATTCATCCAGAGTCTTTAAGGAAAAACCTTCAGGAAGCGACATTAAACACCTGATTGAAACATGTGAGACAAACAAGCAGTCTGTCCCCAGTCTGTCCTCAGTCTGTGTCCAGTCTGTCCTCAATCTGTGTCCAGTCTGTCCCCAGTCTGTCCTCAATCTGTGTCCAGTCTGTCCCCAGTCTGTCCTCAGTCTGTGTCCAGTCTGTCCCCAGTATGCCTTGAGTCTGTGTCCAGTCTGACTCACCATGATGATGGAGTTGGTGACGGTGGGGTTGTGGACGGACCAGGCGGCCATCAGACAGGCCATGGCCGACAGACAGCAGCACTGACTCTCCGCTCCTTCACACACATCTGATCACTGCTGACACAGCAGCTCCCTCTGATGGACACGGACTCCGCCCACATGCACTGACCCCGCCCCTGTCATTTGATTGGTGGAGGCCAAAACTGTAAAACTGAATTTTTTGTTTTGTTTTTCAACTTTTTGGTTTAAATATTCTATTGTGAATTCAATCTGTAAAATAAAGAAACATTTTCAGATTCAACGACAAAACTTCTCTTCTTACAACAATAAAAGGGACTGAATAAACAGAGTATCTGATTTAATGAACAAATTGTGTAGAGTTCAGCGATTAGTTGTAAATAGGATAAATAATTTTCTAATTAATAATAATAATACAATTATGTGTTGAAGTACAAACCAAATCTGACATATTTTAATTTCATCAGGAATAATCTGATGACAAACTGTAATTATGAATCTGATAATCGATCAACAGCAAAAACTGGTGGAAAGAGCCAGTCGTTATCGGCGGGTTATGAGCGACTCAGTCCGCAGGGCGACGGTGTTTAGAGCCCGGAGTTCACCCCGATGATGTTCTCTATAGAAGAGATGGATTTGAGTGTCTCTGCCGGCTTCTGGGTCCAGACGTCTCCGCAGCCAGCGGCCGGAGTGAAGCCTCCCTCACTCTGTTTCTTTATGTTTCTTTAAACTCTTCATATACTGACATGATCAAAGTGCTTTCTTCCGGTGAAAATCACGGAGCACGAATCATCAAACAGAAACTCTGTCTGCGCTGCTGAACACGCCCCTTTTACATGAACGTGCACAGACTCAGATTAAATTAACACGGAGTCGACAAACCAACATCTTCATCACCGTCGTGGCACCGATTAACTCCAGCTGAGACGACCAGAGTTTGTCGACCCCGACTTGCCTCGATAACCCGAGTTAAATCAGAGTAGGTTAAACTGGCTTCGTACGGCCCACAGGTGTCGCTGTTGTTGGCGTCTCTGACATGAACTCGGAGCTGAAGCTGCTCAGATCAACTCTGATGAGTTGACTTTGTTCCGCTTTAACATCGTCATCCTGCTCTGGTTCATCTCTGTTGTTCTGACTGAAACAACCATCGGTGTCATGACACCAGTATAAACTCGTCTGTTTTTTCACAGGTTGTCAAACTTTCATCCTGGAGCTTCTGCAGCAATAAACACTGATGTAAAACTGATTCACATGGATGTGACTTCAGTTTCTGCTGTTTTGGAACCTTTTTGATTGATTGAAGTATTTTGGGTTTTTTTTTCCTTATTAGTGACAATTTAGTTTGGTTTTCAGTTTACGTTTCTATTGTTCATCTGGTTATAGGGTCGGTTCATTTATTTTCTGTCTTTTCTTGACACCGTGTGATTTGCTTTTATTGTTGTTGGGATCCAGATAAAGAAATAAAGTCACAGCTGAAGCACAGTGATTAATCTAGTAGATATGAAGCCAGTGAGCATCAGCGCAGCCGCGCCATCTGGTGGCTGAACTGAGGTACTGCACATGACAGACAGTGACCTGATCTGAAAAAAGAATATGAGGCAGAACATTTACATTTACAAACGGGATTTCTGAAGTTTCTGTACCAGCAACCATCTTTAATATTATCAGAAACGGATTTTCACTGACAGAAGTTACAGAGAATAAGGCTCTGAGAAAAAAAAAATCATACAAAACATTCAAACTGAAAAGTTTGGTCAACATTCAGTCCACTTCCTGTTGTAAGGCATCAACACGTCTGTGAGGAGGAAACGTCTGTTTAGCAACATTAGCATTCACAGGCCTGTTAGCTTCACCGACAAATGCTAATAATGCTAATCTGTCAAACTCCTGATTCTGACATCACTGAATGTAAAAATGCTCATCAGACAAAAACTCAAAGTTCAAAGAGTGCAGGAATCTTTTTAGAAACAAACCTGGACCCAAAATCTTTTGATTCACATTTTATTTCTCATCTTTTCCCACCAACACAAAGTTGCTGGTTTTCACCTGTCTGACCTCCACAGGTGGATTTGCTCCCTGACATGGTTCCACCAACAAGTGACAAGTCGCGCTGTGATTCCATCAGGCGACAGATAGAAATGATCAATGCACAGAAACTAACCAGTCACTGTTGGACAAGTACTTCCCGTATTTAGAAACCTTCAACAGGAAGTCCTGTGGAGCTGAAATATTCTTCACACAGAAATACTGACGAGAACTTGTGCTTCCAACACTTCAACTGCTCACTAAGTTTAACCAGGGTGGAATAACCAGAGTTAATTAAAATGATCCAATGAGCTGCTGAATATCCATAAAGGTCTTTATCAAACTGCAGGGAGATGAAAATGCTTCTGAGGCTGAATCAGTCTGTTTCTGCCACATACAGATAAACAAGTTAATATTCTTCATGTAGATTCATGTTGGCACATGAAGTGAATTCAGGGGATTTTTCCAACAAACACTTTCATGCCATGAGGTGAACCAGGGTCCTGCCCGAACCACATCCACATGAAACATGAGTCGGCAAAATGTTTCATCCAAAACTGTAACAAGTTTGTTTTATGAATATTTAAACAATCAAAAATAAAAAGGACAGAAAGAATAAAGTGGAAAAACCAAATAAGATAAGGAAGTTAGACGACAGCGAGTTCAAACAGTCAGACTCTTCAGGTCTAATCAAACAATGAGGATTCAATTCGCTTGTTTCAGAACAGAACTTATTCTAACGTACAGACTAAAGAATTTCTGTGTGACTGTGATGAAACCATTTTTAGATCTACCGTAACTTAAAGCTGTGAATGTCACATCACAGCTGTTTGATTCACAACGACTGAAAATCTGACAGGAGCCACTGATTTCCTTCCTTTCAGAGATTCCATTCACACCTGATATTAAAATGAGATCTATATCAGGACCCATGATCCACATAAGCAAAAACATGTCACTGCATCATGATCAGCCAGAAAACATCTGGAGGTTCCAGCTCACATTGTGTTCAGATGTCAGGTCGGTGTAAACACAATCTGCACAACATGCTGACATCAGTACACAAGTGAAGACTGACACATATGTTTGCATTTAGGTCAAATAAAATAGAGGCTGTTGTTCAAATTTAGAGAGTGAACAAAGAGACTCACTTCTAATTACTGATTAAAGATGCATTATTCAACAGGACTGTGTGAACAATGAAATACAGTTGGGAAATGAATGATACACTGTAAGAAATGACTGTGTGCTGCTTCGTCTGGGCAGCTGATCTGCTGCTGACAAGATTTACTAAACGTATCCGGTCACACAGTCGTCTACACGCCGGTGCTGGACCTGCAGTTCTCTGGAGGACAGAGACCTGATCTCACTGAGGATGAAGAGAACACATTAAAAATACCAGGTGTAAACACAAAGGTAAGACCAGACTGTTTATTATCCAGATCAGCATCCGGACATAGATCCCATGTTCATAGCAGGTGTAAACAGGGTGAGAAGCTTCAATGGTTTCAGTTAATTTCTGTGAAAATGAACCTACAGAAAGAGAATCCATCACAGCGGAGTTTTGACCTTTCAAAACAAAAGCATTGCGGTCAAACGTATCGACAGCTCATTTCAACACGCTTTCAGTGACACCGTGTGACATTCCTCAGCAGGAGAAGTTCGCTCAGTTATTATCAGAGACAGACAACCAGCTGTGTTCATGTGACTGAACATCCACTACACGTCAAATGGAGAAAATTCCACCCACTGATGAACGTCACCACATTTAGCCGAAAGCTCTGGAAAAAAAACAAGACAGTGGACAATGTAAAACGTAAAAACAACAATACCAGCTGTAACACAATGTCACATCATTGTCTGGAGGTGATTCAATAAGTCTCAGATGATATCGACTCTCAGATCTCTGAGCGTCCTTGAACACACCAACAGCAGATTCCTACTCTCAGCTGATTATCAGCCAATAATCACTGATAAAGATCATTGAACAAATATCAACTGAACTCAAACTGTGATGGATTCTCTCTCTGCAGCTTGATTTTGAGGTTTAAAATGAAACCGAAACCAAAGAGCAGAACATCGCTCTTCAGTATATTAAAAAAAAGAAAGAAAGAAAAAAAAAAGATTATTGTCAGTATTATTTGGTTTTCTTGTCTGTGGCCAGCGTGTCGTGCAGTTTAGAAACAGACTTTTCAAACTGGTCCATCACCAACGTCCCGTTCTCATCAAAGAACACCGACACAGACTTGGTGAACTCTGTTTCCCTCCAGTTCTTGGATTTTCCATCGGTGAAGGAGACTCTGAGAGTGTACTGGTCATCAAACCTGAGAGACACAACAGACACCGTCAGCACATAAAGGATCGAGTTGACTGCATCAGGGTGCATGCTGGGTAAAGATTCTGACCTTTTGAGGGAGGAGGAGAGCTGCCAGATGTGGTCTGGATCCATCCCAGCTGGATCTTTCTGCAGGGCCACCAGGAAGATGTTCTTCTCTTTGTAGGAGGTGTACAGAGTCAGGATGCCCATCATGATGAAGTACGTGATGGAGGCGGTTAAGTAACATAAACCATCACAAACCCAAACTGATAAACATCCTGACAGAAGCTGATCTCATCGTGCTGGAACTGTATGAAACACAGCTGACTAACAGATCAGATCACAGCAGGTGATTTCAGGTGAACTTCCTGTATTGAAGGATATGAGATGACGCAGCAGGCCAGGACTGGTCTGGACTCGGGGAAGGGGTGCAGGTAGTCCCAGACCAGAGCCAACATGGCGAACAGACAGGAAACGGTGCAGATCAACAGACGACCGTCAACCAGCCTGAAGTTCTCCACATAACCAAATTTTTCTAAGAGCACCTGAAGGGGGCACAGCAGCAGTATCACGGGCTCAGACAGCAAGAAGGATTATCAATGACCAATTCTGACAACAGCACACACATAGATAAAGAATTTATCATGAAATGAAGATCAAAGGATCTTTCAGGATAAAAGAATGAAAGTTGACCTTCTTCGCAGCGTCGTCCAGAGAGTTCTTCACAGCAGCTCCGTCCCATTTATCGATTTTCACTGGTTTCTCATCGATCCTCCACTAAAACACAAATATTCACTTTAATGACTTGTCTGATCAATTCAAGTTCATCCACATGGTCTATTCTTTTATTATTTAATTTTAAAGTGTTCAAATGAGAATAACACTAATGGGACAATAACAGGTATAAATATATACTGTTCCATTTTTCCTCAAGATAATTCTTGTCTTCATCACTGTTTATTAATATTAATCTTCAATCAGATGAAATAAAATAATACTTTATGGATGCTGAGGGGAAATTCAGCCGCAGCAGCACAAAGACAAAAGTAAGTTCAGATAAACAGAGAAAAGTAAAAAATGAGTAGTTGAAAGTAAATATAATAAGAATAGAAATAAACACTGTTTAATATAAAAGAATAATTGAAGTCCAAAAGACCAGGAGAGCAGAACATACACACAGAGCTGTACCTGAACTACTCCTGAAGGACTGACTCATATGAAGTGTCAGTACATGTAACATGGTTCCACCTGCTCCTGAAGAAAACCTCCATCTAACAGCTGGTGTGATTCACATTAAACAACATGAGCAGCTGAAGAAGACACAGTTCAGGTGTAAAACTAAGGCCGATTAAGTGAAGCCATGCTGACATTACCAGCAGCTGAGCAGCTGCAGTCTCAGACTCAGTGATTTTAGCTTCTCCATCACTTTAAATTGGCTGTTTTGTGGAGGGAGTCTGGTGCATCCGGCAGAGCAGCTGTAGCAGCAGCAGCCGACACGAAGCTCAGCAAACCTCCGCAGTCTGAACACAGGCTGAACACAGGCTGCTTCAGGAGCTCACACACAAACAACGCTTCGTCTCTTCATCAACTCTCCTTTTAACTTTAACGTTAATTCAATAAACATGAACCTTAGCATGCTAACGTTAGCTTAGCCTGCCGGCGGCAGCAGCGACGCAGACTCACGGCTCAAAGAGTCAAACTCTGCTGCTTCGGTCTGAGTCTGGAGGAAAATAAACACCTGAACTCTTCTTCGCGGCTCAATGAGGACGATAAACCTGGATTTCTTACCTTCTCCAACAGGCCGCTCTTCCCGTTCCTCGCAGCAGCAGCCGCCATTTTCTCTTCCGCTACTAACGCGGAACCTGTGACCTGGACGCACCTGATTGGCTCTCTGAACGACCGACCACGTGGGACCTAGTGACGTCCGCGTGCCCGAGGCAGCGGCGTGCGCGCGCGCCTCGTTTGTGCGCACAGCAACAATAAAGAAATAGAAACATTTATTAAAAATAATTTAAATCTTAACTGAAGCGTCACTTTTTACTGAGTCGCTCAGTTTGTTCGGTTCAAGGTTTGAATCAGTTTAAATCTTCTGTAAAGATTCTTGAACTAACTTGTACTTGTACACCATCATACTACATTTTTCTCTCCGGTTACTTGATAGATGGAAATTTGAAATCTGAAAGTTCAGCCTATAAAAGCTCAATAAGACGCCGTCAGATATTAAATCAGCGGTTTCTGGTTTGTTTTAAGATGAGATGGCTTTTATTGACTGATCACAGTTTTTCATTTGGTTCATCGTGTTTCTGAGTTGTTGAGACTTTTCACCTCTGAATTTCTCTCATGGTTTCATTTCAATAACTTTTCAAATGATCAGTGTTTCAGTTGCTGAACTGAAGAAGCTCCTCTACATCAGCTTCATCTTATACTCACATATTATTAGAGTCAAATTTACACATTTTCATTAGTCTTTTCAAAAACCATCTCAGCTCGTTACATTAAAACACAGACTAACAAATCATGTTAAACTACACTTTCCTTATTAAATATAAAAAATATATAATTAATCAATCTGCAGATCATGATGAGCTCATTTCATCTTGAAGATAATCGGTGACGTCAAAGAAACATTTTCATATTTTCACTTAAAAATGACTGAAGCTATTGTAAGATGAGATTTATTTTTGTGAGGATATATTCAGTAGATTCTTATTTTTCATTGTTCATTACTGTGACTCCACATAATTTAATTAATTGTAACGACATTTATGAATATTGTATTCTGCTGTTTAAGTTTCATTGGGAACTATATAATATGGTGCACTTTATGTGCAGGTAATGTGAGTTATGATGAAGATGGGCGGAGTGATATGTAAGATGTGAGATGTCACTTTTGTTGTCGGTGTTCAGTTGTCCTACGCTTTTTCGGACGTTAAAAAGTGGATCGAGCTTCCCCTTCAAGTTGTCCCCGTGCTCTTGCTTTACCCACAGCCCTCCGATAGTTTAATGAACATGTAAGGCGACAGTTCAAACATCCAAAACCCTGTCTTACACTATTCATCTGACATCAGAATTGTTGCCAGTTAATTTCCTGTCAATCGACTAATGATCATTTCCAGGTGAGGACGTTTCAAAGCTCGATTTGACTGAAGGATCAAGGATCAATATGTCCACAAATGTACATAAAATAAAGAGATGATGTCTGAAAGGTGAACAGAGACAAACAGACTCACATCAGAAACTTTATATAAAGACGACAGAAGACATGTTGAGAGTTGACTCTTTTAGGTTTGGTTGGTTCCACAGATCAGCTCCTCTCACACAAAACTACGAACATCAGTCTCTGATCATTTGGCACTGAGCATTATCCCCCCCGTCTGTCCGACTGCATCAACTCAGGGATGAAAGCCTTAAAACAACTTCATCTAATGTGCATATCAGTGTTGTAGAGTAGAAAAGCCCTTCAGAAGAGAACCTCTGTGAATTCAACACAGAAACACTCACAGACGAGGAAACTGAAGGAAATCGAACAAATCAAGAGAAATTCACTTCTTCTGACCGACGAATCTTAACGACATGAAACAGAAACAATGAAGGAAACAAAACTGTCACAACTGAACTGAAACAACAGCTGCATGAAGGAAGGAAACTCATCTGCAGGAATGTAAAATCACACTTTACAGGTGAAGCCGTATTCACATCACAGGTACTGTTTCAGGTACTTGTACTTTACTTGAGTATTTCCATTTTCTGCCACTTCATTCTTCTACAAAATGACACCTCAGAGGAAAATATTGTACTTTTATGACATCTGTAGTTCATTCTTTTATTTAAACATAAAACACTGAACAATGAAAAACGTATCATCTGTGATTTTAATCTGAAACTGAGGTCTCAACCTTTTTTGAATGAAATAAAATCAATCCACCAGAGCAGGAGGAAGATTTCAACCTGCTGTTAATCAACTGGATTCAATTTCCCACATTTCATCATTGTAGTGCAGCGACAGGTCTGTAGTCTTTCCTGTTTCAAGCTTGACTTCAGTTTCAGAATACTTTAACTACAGTACTTTTGGCTAATAATACTTGGGTACTTTTACTGAAGTAGAATTTCAAATACAGGAGTACTCCTTCACTGAGGTATTACTTTGACTGAAGTAAAGGATGAGAAATCCTGTCTGATATTTTTGAGACTGCTGATGTTAAAGTGACGTCAGACTGAAATAAACAAATGAAGAACAAAAATTTTCTGCAGCTCAAAGTTTTCTGATCGTTTGATTTAATTATTGATGTTACACTTATCTTCCCTCTTACTGAGTTTGTTATTGCCTTTTTCTATTTTAGTGGTTTTATTATTAAATCTTTATCATTTTAATTCCTCATGTACATTTGTTTGAAGCCGCTTCACATTTAGACTGTAACTAATAATGAGTTTGATCATTCATTAGTGAATCTGCTGAATCCTGGAGGTCCTGGTCCAGGACCGACTGTAATGCAACTGTCAGACTGTGACTTGTGTCCAGTCACATCATGTGAACACGACTTCTGATCCAGACTCTTCTCTCACAGACTAGCTCCAGTTCCTTCCTGAAACCTTTTAAAATCTGGATCCCAAACACCAACCCAGACACATGACTTGTCTTGAGTAACAAGGGGGGGGCACAGAGTCTCCTGATCTGCGTTCTGGAAAGACTATGGTACCCATGATACCCAAAGAATCTGAGAAAGTTTAGACTGGAAGACTGCGGCTGCAGAGACGGACCAGCAACCATACTGGGAGCAGATACTGGGAGGAGCTCATTGATCTGATGAATTCTATAGCAGAAATATCCCATCATGCTCGGTTCCTCTGAAGACACATGAACGACTGGAGAAGAAGCAGGAAAAGACCTCATCAGAGGAGAACTGGAGGTTCTGTTTAGAACTGGATCAATCTGCCGCTGCGGTTTCAGCCCACAGTCCAAAGACATGCGGGTCAGCTGGAATCTTCAACAGAGTCCTGCAGCTCTGAAACATCCTGCAAACACATTCAGCTACAACCACGAGGACACAAAGACGTTGGACAAGTCTTCTCAAGACTCACACCTCCGGGGCCCCCCGAAGACTTAGGTTCATTGTGTGTCAATCAGCTGCAGATTAGCAGATTTTCGATTGTGTGGATCAGAAGGTTCACCTGCCCTTCAGGTAACCAGGTTACTGACCAGAGTTCAGGTTCGGCAGGTAATCAGAGAACTAAAGTGAACAAGCAGCAGGTCAGTAATCAGATTTCTTTCCCTCACAGTGAGTGAAACTGACTTTGTGTTAGTTTCAGTTTCACATGGACTCTGAAATAAATGATTTTGAATGCGAGGATCTTATTGAGGAAACATATGTTAATGTTAATTCTCCCTGTCTGCAGTCTGATGTCTGCTCGCATGTAAGAAGCCAATCAGAAACCTGGTTTCCAACAAACATGACAGAGAAAGAGAGAGACTCCAGGAAAAACATATCTGATCCTCCAACCTGTTATGGTTGGAGGATTTTTAAGAAGTCAGCTGACTTTAGAAACATGACTGCAGACTGGTTACTGGATGTAAATACTCAGTGTGTGATGAAGGTGTCATCGGCCTCCTGACCTGACCCTAACCCTTAACCTTTCAAATGATTTGCACCAACAAAAGTCCGATGTGAACTCATGTTGTGGTCTTTTAGAGCAGTGGTTCCTGCACCTTCGGCCAATAGGGGGCCAGGCTGAATAATGACCCCGTCACTCCCCAACAACAGTACACTGATTTTTATCATCACCACCTTTCAGCAAACATGAAATCTGTGTTACTGAGAGTCTGTTTGTGACCCCAACAGAACAAAAAGTCCCGTAAGTCCAGCCCCAACAGCTGCTTTGAAAGGTCCTACTTTCAAAATTTAGTTCTAACAGATTTATTCTTTTAGTTCATATTAATGAATCAATTAACACAAACTAAATGACACACAGAGAACCTGGGCCTGGGAGTGTTACTGCAGCACAGGAGCACTGATTTCTGATAGGACCCAACCACAGAACTCCAGCAGCTTAATCCAGACAAATGTTATCAGCCGAGTTTTGTCTCTTTTGTGTTGATTTATACAGCATTTATGGCTTTTTCTGATTGGTCAATTCATTATTTAATCTCTTAAATGTTCAAAATAAAGTCACCTATTAATCTGTTTGGTCATGTTGTCCTCTAGAGATGTGATTGTTTTACTTCGATCAAATCCTGTTGGACTGTTCAGATTTCAGGCTTCATTCAGTTTTGGTGATTTGCTGGTGAAAAGATGTGAAAAATCAGAAAATGTTTGGAAGAAATGTTCAGTTTCAAGATTTATGACCTTGTCCTCAACAGCGTTTTACTGACTGTGTGTGTAAAGTTTGCTGTTGAAATGACGGTCATGTAAAAACATTCATTCAACCTTCACCTGTCGTCACTTTGCATATATGAACCTCTTCCTGTTGGTCTTTGTGCTGAGTCAGCAGACTCCTCTCTAGTGCTTCTTGTTGATTCGTCGGGATCTCCTCAGGCCACGCCTCCTGCGGTTCTGATTGGACATCCAGGACCGCAGGAAGTACGTGTCGGGACTCCTCCTGCGATTGACGGTCTGGTTTTCTAAGTCAAACTGTCTCTGCAGTTTCAGGGCAAGCGCTCGGTCCTGACGTTCTTGCTGGATCTGACGGATGTACCGCTCATCAAAGGCCTCCTGGTTGACTGATCGGCTCCTCTTTAGGTCCGAGTCCCGGTCCGAGTCCAGGTGTTTGGTCTTCTGTTCCCTCTTCTTGCCCCTCCTTGAGGTAGACTGGTTGTGGAGACTACTGTCGGACTCCTTCCTTGGACTCTGCGAGTCCTTTGGCACTAATGTACACGACTGGAAACCAGAGTTTTTAGTGTAGGGTGAGAACGACTGTTTGCGAGTAAAAAACGCTCCTCCGCTGCAGGATTCAGGAGCACCGACTGTCGGCTCAAAGTTTGAACTTCCTCTGAAAGACGCCTCGCTGCTGTAGCGGATCGCAGGGACCCGGATCTTTACAGACTGTTTCTGGAAGGTGTCCGTGTCTGCGGCTGGAGGGTCGAACAGCAGCCTCCTCTTGTTGACAGCCATCAGGACCTCTCCGTCCCGTCCTGCCAGAGACTGATGAGTCTTTACGGCGACCCCCCCGCCGTCCTCCCCCACGCCGGTCTTGTTGTGGAGTTCATTGACGGGGCTCGTCAGCGTTGCCTTGGAGTTCACTTTGAGGCTCTGGCGGTCAAGTTCAATCTGCCTCCACTTCTGCAGGACAGCAGGACTGGCCTCGTAGCTGGTGGCCTTCTGCAAGCCGCGGGTCAGATTCCTGGGTGTGGACTTCACTATGGTGGGCTCCATCAGACGGCCATCTGGTAGACGTTTGGGCGGCGTGCACGGTGAGCAGACGATGGGTTTGAAGTGGTTGAGCTCTTCGGAGATGCTGTCGTTGCTCTCGGGGCTGATGGAGCGCTCAGGTCTGCGTGGAGGGAGGCCCAGAGGAGTCAACGATGAGGACGAAGAGACGATGGCTCGCCAGGTGAGCCTCCGGTCGGGAGCCGTGATGGGAGCCGAGACCGAGCGACTGTTCTCAGAGGAGAGGAGGATTCCTGCAGTGTAGCTGTGGCTGATACCAACCTGACAGACGAGAGGGGACCAGAAATAAAGTTTAGAAAACAAAAACAGAAAGAGAAGCCTGGAAAGTTCAGACAGAATTCAGATGTGATGTAATTTAGGCCAGGTCATTGATAACAGTGTGCGTGAATAGTCACAAATTTGCTCTTGGTGAAACTAAGAACTAAAGCAAAAAACACACAATCTTCTTCAGGGTGAAACAACCACAGATCTAATCATGAATCTCAATGAAGCAGTGTGCCTTAATTTTTGGGGGGAATTGATTTCCCTTTTTTTTGTGGACTTTGATCGTCTGCCTGCATCAGGAGCGCAGATCCACAAAGAACTTCCTCATGTGTTTTAAAGCAAAAACGCATCCCCCAAAATTTTACAAGGTCTGAACCAAATCCCCCTTTTGTGTTTCTTCTCACCTCCAAGAGGGAACTACTGAAGCCTCATACTAACCTCAGACACACTTTGAGTATATTTATACTATATATTAATACAATATGAATATTATTAGTTATTAGTAAGTTATAGATGTAAAGATTTGTGTAAAGGTGCCTCCAGAAAATCTTTGGGACTGGAAGTAAAAAACTGTCACTATCCAAACAAAGAAGAGAGACTGGATCAAACAGGGTTCAGTCTGTTGTACAATATATTCTCTATATCAGTAACATACTCTGTCCATCAGGGCCGGCTGGGTGACGACCTTCAGCTTCCCTCCTCCGCCCTCCACCGAGTCAGTGCAGCTTTGACTCCTCTGAGACCCGCTGAGGAGGAAAAACAAAGGTCAAAGGTCACACGGCTGTTCTGTGCCCAGGAGTTTGACAGGGTTTCAGATGCGATAAAAATGGCTGCTCACCCAGTGAAGGCTGCACAGTTTTTGGTTTTCCTGATGAAGGCTGAGATGTTTCTGATCCTCCTGCTGATTGGCTCCTCGTTCTCTGAGTCAGACAGAACTCCCTGAGAAAAACAATGAATGAAATTCACCTAATACTGACAACTGAGTCCGTTCACAGCTGTCTCTACTTGTTTCTAAAGGAAATATGTGAGATCATTTTGATCCGGAACTTGACGTTTCTGTCTTTCAGCAGATGGTTCAGGTTCAATAAACATGCGGTCTGAATTCAGACTTACAGACTCTTCATCATGTCGGACTGACTCGTCTTTACAGATCAGAGTGTTTCTCCTCTTCATCTCTTCTCTGTCCTCAGACAGCAGCTGAAACACAACAGAGAAGGAGGAGGTATTCAGATCCTTTACTGCAGTAAAAGTACTAATACCACAGTATAAAAATACTGTTACAAGTCAAAGTCCTGCATTGAAAATGTTCCTTCGGTAACAGTCTGTGAGTTTGATCAGTCAAATGTCCTCAAAGTCTCCAGAGCATCAAACTGTGTCTGTGTCTGTTCTTCTGTTCCATCTTCTGTCGTCACAGGATTTTTCCTCCTCATTCATTTAAAGCAGGATTTTTCCTGTTGGAGCTCATTTTCAACTATTTTGTTCAGGACTGAAACTAATGATTCTTTTCATTCTGGATTCATCTGCTGATTCTTTTCTCCATCGATCAATCGATTATTGAAAACAGTGAGAAATGTGGTCACAATGATCCAGAGCCCAAAGTGACACCTTCACAATGTTGCTTTGCTCCAAGCAACAGAACAAACCTGCAAACTATTACAGACACATTCAGACTGTTACAGACACATTCAAACTATTACAGACACATTCAGACTATTACAGACACATTCAGACTATTACAGACACATTCAAACTATTAGACACATTCAAAATGTTACAGACACATTCAGACTATTACAGACACATTCAGACTATTACAGACACATTCAGACTATTACAGACACATTCAAACTATTAGACACATTCAAAATGTTACAGACACATTCAGACTATTACAGACACATTCAGACTATTACAGACACATTCAAACTATTACAGACACATTCAAACTGTTACAGACACATTCACACTATTACAGACACATTCAGACTGTTACAGACACATTCACACTATTACAGACACATTCACACTATTACAGACACATTCAGACTATTACAGACACATTCAGACTATTACAGACACATTCAAACTATTACAGACACATTCAAAATGTTACAGACACATTCAGACTATTACAGACACATTCAAACTGTTACAGACACATTCAAACTGTTACAGACACATTCACACTATTACAGACACATTCAGACTGTTACAGACACATTCAAAATGTTACAGACACATTCAGACTATTACAGACACATTCAAACTGTTACAGACACATTCACACTATTACAGACACATTCAGACTGTTACAGACACATTCACACTATTACAGACACATTCAGACTGTTACAGACACATTCAGACTATTACAGACACATTCAGACTGTTACAGACACATTCAGATCAGGCAAATCAGTCAAAGGAAAAACAGAAAATCTGGAGCTATGAAATGATTATCAGAATAGTTGATAATGAATTGTCTCAAACTGACCTTGTGTTTCCCAGCTGGCGCCGATAAAACATCTGAACATTTTGGAATGAGAGCAGGTGAGACAAAGAACTCTGAGGAGACAAAACAACAGAGTTAATGAGCATCTGAACGCAACAGAATCAGACTCAAACTGACAGAAACACTGGAGACTCTGGGAGGTGTTCAATGTCTTCAGTGTCTTAGCATAGTAAGTAGAAATGTTATAAAGAACAAACCTGAGGAATGATTTAAAATGTTAATCTGGTTTAAGAAAATGTAAAGATTCAGTTCTCAAACTGTGCGACTTTTAGGTTTAAGTGTTAAAAAGTTTGAAGCGGAGCAGCTTCAGTCCGTCTGAATCCATGTGGACACAAACAGTGAGACAGAAAGCAGCGGGTTTCAGCTGGAGTCAAGTCTGGACAAGTCCGACAGTGAAAACACTGAGCTCAGCTGATCGCAGGTCGGTTTCTGCCGCTGCAGCTTCGCTCAGTGAAACTCGCTTAATTTCTCCTTTAAACGTCCAGAATGAGCCTGAAGCTGGTTCCTGATTCAAACTCTTCAGGCCTGAAGACGAATTCAACCTCAGCTCGTTTCTGTCTGTTTGTGGCTCAGACTCAGCGGACTGTGAGCTCTGCTCTCCCCGGTCAACACACCGACCTCTGCGGCTGTCGCAGTCCCTCCTGCCCGGCCTGCTGCTGCTCCTCTCGGGGTCGCTCCTCCTCCGGAGCCGCTCCTCTCCTCCGGCGGGTCTCCGGGCCCGGCAGAGCGGGCAGGCCGGGCCGCCGCCGGGCCGCCCCTCCGCACACACACAGCGCCTCTTGGCCTCGCTCTCCGGCGGGCTGGAGCCGGCCCCGGCCCTGGTCCCCGCTCCGGCCCCGGCCCCGGCCCCGGCCCGGTGCCTGCCGGCGGCGGCGCTGCTCGCTCGGACAGGCCGCTCGGCGGACCCCGTGGTCGCCATCTTCCCTGCTGAGTGTCTTCAGTCTGCGGCCGCTGGGAAACAAACCCCGCCCCTCTGCGCGTCCGGCCCCGCCCACCGCCAAAACGTCACCCGTGCTGCATTCATGACAGTGGGAATTTCAGGCGTTTAACTGATACATTTACGGCACCTGTGGGTAAAATATAATAATCACAAACTTTATTTGCATGGCAGAAGATAGAATGAACATAATAAATGTAAAGCAAGACGGTGAATAATAATAACACTTAAGATATAATAAAATTAAAAATAGAGCACACAGAATGTATAAAATCAAGTGAAATACAACTTTTTAAAAGAAGTGCGAAAAAGCACAAACAAGAGTTTTAATCAATCAGAGTGAGTTAAAGACCAAAGACTAAAGTGAACTCTGGAGTTTGGTCAGTAAGCAGAAGGATGTTAAAATGTGTTGCAGCTGAAACTGGACTGATGAGCTTCCTCCTTTTCGTAATCGAGCTGCAGAGTTTTGGGGGGAGATGAGTAAAAGAGTGTGTTACAGTAATCGAGCCAGTTTTTCAGCATCTTTTTGATTATTTAATGTTCGTACTTTAGCTTCATTTCCAAGGTGGGAAATTATGTTTTCATCACTTTGTTAATTTGGGACCTGAAGCTCCGATCTGAAGCAACCGAGACTTCAGATTCAATGCAGGAAGTTAATCTCCCAGATTATTAAACAGCATTTCTCTTTTTGTTTTGTGGCCGACTGGTTGGACTTCAGTTTTGTCCTTGTGTAATTTGAAGAAATTTTTGCTCATCCATTTACAACTGAAGCGTCATTTGATATAGTTATGTGTCGTCTGAAACGGCAGGTGGCAGCAGAGTGACCGGAAGTAGATTTCACCGTCGAGGAAGAAGTGAAGCCAAACAATGGCGGCGCGCAGTGAGCAGGCAGGAGGAGAGCTGAGAGTCGGACAGTAAAGCGAAAGAGGTGAAAATAGTTCAGATCAAACTGATTTAATTTCGAAGCTCTGATGCAACGGAAGTGTTGAATCTGTCAAACCGCTGGAGTCACTTTAATGACTCTTATTTTCTCTCTTTATGTTATTGAGTCATCAGATTCTCCATTTTCTGTCTCAGTAAACTGAATCTCTTTGGGTTTTGGACCGTTGGTCAGACAAGACAAGTCATTGAAGTCACTTCGGACTATGAGAAACTGTGATGGATATTTTCACTTATTATTAATAAGTTATTAATCAGTCAATCAAAAATAATCTCAGAGGATTCAGACCCAAACCTCCAGTTAGCCTCAACAACAAAGAGCAGATCCATGAAGCTCAGCCTGAACCAGAGTGAGACCAGATCAATGTAAACACAGCTGGCTTTTGTTGAGATCTATTTGTGTCGAGCAGAGATCAGCAGTCCAAACCTGAGACCTCTACAGCTTCATGTCCACTGCATGCTGCGACTTGGCTCCACTCACTTCTAGTACTTTTCTAGATTTTGTTTTCTACTGCAGATGCTTAGCTGATCGTTAACGAGCGACAACTCGTGAAATTTAATCTTCAAGGTGACACAAACCAAAGAATATGAAGGGTCGTGTTCTTGATTCTCAGTCTGTGGCTTTGTTTCAGAGAAGGCTGCAGGCAGTGAAACAAAAGACTGCTGAGAAAAACAGGAGAGTTTGAAAATCCTCCACCAGAGCACAGACAACAAGATGACTCTGGTCACTCTGTGTCGCTCTGTGAGGAATCTCTCTGACCAACCAGTGATCTGCAGTGTTTTCACTCCACCTTTTAATATGGAATCAGCTCACTTGGAACCTCGACCAAAGTGCTGCCAAAAACAGTACCAGGTAACAGGTACTATCCACAACTTTTGGCAGTTGAAAACCAGAACAGATTAAGTTGAGCCGCAGCTTGAAGTGGAAATGAGGCATAATTTCACTTCATGTTGTGATAAGTTGAGACAAAGAGCTCCTCAGTGCAGTAAACACCATGTTAACACGCCTGATTTAGCTGGAGGTTTGAGTGTTGATGTTCCGGTCTCCTGGTTTGGTTCCAGTCCCAGATGAAGGGCAGCAGGCCTGTGGTGGAGGTGGTCCGTCTGGGCCTGGTCTCCTACCAGGAGGCTCTGCGGCTACAGCAGGTCTACGTGAACCAGCACCGGTCCGGTCTGGCTCACGCTCTGTTGCTGTGTCAGCACCCGCCGGTCTACACCACTGGGATCCGCCACAAACCCTACCCTGTCCCCTTGCTGGACAACCTCCGCCTGCTGGGGGCCGACGTCCACCGCACCAACCGAGGAGGACTCATCACGTTCCACGGACCGGGACAGCTGGTCTGCTACCCGGTCCTCAACCTGAGCAGTTTTAAGAAGGTCTGAAATGATTGATTCTTGAGATTAGTATAGTTTAATGTTGGACACGTGTTAATGTCTGATCTGGTCTTTCAGAGTGTCCGTTGGTATGTCTGTGAACTGGAAAAGACCATCATATCCGTCTGCAGCAGGTTTGGAATCAAAGCATCAACGTCTCCTCACACGGGTGTTTGGGTCGGAGACAACAAAATCTGTGCCATCGGTACGACAACACATCCACATCAATGCTTTAGAAATATTAAAACAAGCTCACTGCAGTTTTGATGGATTTTTTTGAAAGTAGCAATGTTTGGAAATCAGACCACAGAACTGTTAAAATTGCAAACAGCCGACTTAAACTCAGGGTTAAACTTAATGAATAAAAAAGAAGTCAAAGTCAGTGATCTGATCTGTGAATGAAGATTGTGTTCTTGAAAATTCTTGAATGTTGTGTTTTTCTAGGAATCCACTGTGGTCGCTACATCACGTCTCATGGCTTGGCTCTGAACTGTAACACCGACATGTCGTGGTTCAGCCACATCGTACCGTGTGGTATCGAAGGTAAAGGAGTGACGTCACTGAGCGCTGAGCTGCAGAGAGAAGTTAGTGTGGAGGAAACCATACCTCATCTGCTGGACGCCTTCAGAGATCAGTTCAACTGTCAGCTGACACATGGATGAACCCCTGACACCGATCAGGACAGTGGAGGATCATCAGCGTAGAAACTGCCTTTTTAGATTGAAACATGACAGACGTTCTGTATGAACACTTGTAATCAATTTCACCACAATGCCTCATTTTTTCATTTCTGTGTCTACACCTGTTCAACATGGAAATCTGGTTTTTACAATCTGATCTGCTTCACATGATGATGAAGAAATCCGGTTACTTCAGAAACTAGATCTACTCATCTGATTAAATGGTAAATAGCTGTCATTCAATTCAATGGCGGCGAGCCGCCATGCCTGATCATCAGGTGCAGTTTGGGGTCCAGTATTCTGCCCAAGGACAGTTTGACATGTGGACAGGAGGAGCTGGGGATCGACCCAGCAACCTCTCTACCTTCTAAACCCCATTAACCATGATGCAGCATAACGGCTCCACAAAGGTATAAATCATGAATAAGAAGGATGCTCTGATGTTGTTTTCATGATGCAGGATGTGATTCCTTTAAACTGGAGCTAATCAATATATTTTATGTTGTCAATAGATCAAACAAGCTCTGATAAATGAACTGTTCACTGTTCAGCAAACAGCAGACTCGGTCAGAGAGCAGCTGCTGAACATGGTGGAGACTTTAGCAGCTAAAGAGACAGGGATTTCCCTCAGGAGCGGGAGGAGAACAAACACAGAGCTACAAGAGAAAGATTGGAAGTTGATCACAAACAAATGAAGGATTACGTTGTTATATAAGATGGTAACATAAGATAAACCTTTATTCGTCCCTCAGTGGGGAAATTTGCAATGCACAGCAGCAAACACAATAGGACAGTTAAATAGTAAAAAAAAAAAAAGGCAAAATATAACAAGCTAAAAAGTATTTACAAATTTAACAAATATACACGAGATTATATACAGATGTACATGAGAATATGGGTATGAGAAATGACCAGGAAAATTAGATCTTGCATAGAAGAATTAGATATGAAATATTAAGTATCAAATATGAAATATTGCACAGCAAAGGGAATCTGGAATAAATATAAATATGCAGGAAACGTCAGATTTTGTGAAAAATGTGAACAAGAACATCAATTTATAGACAAAGATTGACACGAAGTTGGGAAGTCTGTTATTGAAATTTAAGCAAACAGACGTTCATTAGTCCTGACATTATGTGTTGTAGAGACATTATAGAGCATTCGAAAGAAAAATGCAAGACGGGCTTTTAATTTGAAAACAGAACGGATGTTGTTACCTTTTCGTAGCTTGGTGTTTATTAACTTAAATATTTCTGTCATGTGTGACTTTACTGATGAATACATACGGCAACATCCCGTTGAAAGGCGGCTTGACGTTAACATTAGTCTGTCTGAAGTTTGATAAAGAGCCGCAGAGCTGAGGCAGCAGATGTGAGTCCAGCTAACTGCTAACAGCTAACAGCTAACTGCTAATAGACAGTCGCTCCGTGAGCTTCACCCGCCGGCAGCATGGGGGACCTGAACGGGGACCTGAACGCCAACTCGAGCTGCCAGAGAACCGGAGACCCGCAGGTGGACGAGGCGGTGCACCGCTGGTTGACCTGGGACAGGGTGAGTGTCTGTCCGGGTGTCAGAGCGTGACGAGCGGCTGCGAATCCGACTCGAGCCCCGTCTGTGTGGAGGGAACTTCACACCAAACCTCCCTGAGAAATCTGGCATTTAAAAGAAGACACTGCATCTTAGCAAACACATGTCGTCATTCTGGGTTAAAATTCTCCATTTCACCGATTCGTATGATCGTTTGGTAAAATCGGCACAAAAATGACTCCTGACAGTAGCATTTTATTTATTTTCATAGAAAGTTTGTGAGTTATTTTACGGAGCCTGCTGCTGATTTCTGTTATGATGAAGCGAAAGAAGATCAAATGTGTCTTAAACAAGTAAAAAAAATGTGAGCCGAATTTTTCATTAGAACCAACCTCATCAGAAAACCGCAGCAGAATCATGTTTCTCGTCGTACATTTGTGGACATGCAGGGAAATGTAAAACTGTCAGGTTTCCAATGGGAGTTCTGAGTGTGCCGGTGTGCCGGGGCTCGGTGGGTGTGTGTTGCCCGCAGTGCGGCGCTGCAGGCCGGACAGCAGGCAGGGAGCCGCCCGGGTCCAGACGGACACCAGGTTTGTTATGAGGAGATTATGACTCAGCAGCGTTTCTTTGAATGATGTTTGTCTTGATGCTTCTTCAGCTCTCAGTCGTCATTCAGCCTCCAGATGATGAAGCGCCACCTGCTGCCTGCACCCGGTCGCACACCCACAGCTCCTACATGTGTTGATCATCTGGAAACTTCAGCTTCTGAACAAACATGAGAACTGAACTGAGAGAAAGACAAAAGACATTTCCACATTGATCTGATTGTTACCATGTGTGCAGACAGAAAGAAAACTAAAAGAAAAGAAATATCTTTTATTTTGGAAGTTCTGCCCGCTTGTGATGCTACAGTGACTTCCTGTTTACATAATTAATTACTTTTGATTGGAGAGAACTGCAGATGTGGTTCAACCTGATCTATGAATCCTTCCTGAAGACTGAGGAAGTTCAGACAACAGAGTCGTGCTCTGACAACACCGAACACACAGTTTCTGACATGTAGACGGTGTTTTCACATGTATGTGTGTTAGTATGTAGCAGGTGTCTCTCTCACACACACACACACACACACAGCTGCAGTGTAGTGTTTAAAGGTCATGAATGTTTGTGACCTCCACTGTAAATGTCAGCAGCCTGGAAAAGATCCACAGACACTCAGAGCAACGGCTACTGTGAGGTTTATTTATTTTAGTTATTGTATGCATTTATATCACTTACAGTCTGACCTCATCATCCATCCATCTCCTGTCCAATCAAAAACCAGTCACACTGAGATTATTAATATAATCTCACTGGATTATTAACTGACTGTTAATGTCATTATCGATTAGTCTGTTTCCTGAACCTATTGCTGACTTATCTATAAAATTGTGAAAGAAAACAAAAAACACCTGAGGCAGTTCAAAGAACTGACTGA
Organism: Holacanthus passer; assembly: GCA_025331565.1. Taxonomy (NCBI): domain Eukaryota; kingdom Metazoa; phylum Chordata; class Actinopteri; family Pomacanthidae; genus Holacanthus; species Holacanthus passer. The sequence continues at coordinate 402,012 of JAFREQ010000185.1, read as the reverse complement.
GGTTTGGATCAATAAATGACTGAAATGATTAACTGACTTCATTTTCTTTCAACTGATTGTTTCAGCTTTGCTTCATTTCATTAATATCATTATTGTTGTATTTTTTAATTTTGTTGGCTGAATTTTAATATATTTCACTCTTATTTTTCAGCTTTAATATATTATTATTTGGGGCTGCAGGACGGTGCGGCCCAGATGAACTGCAGCGTGTGTTCATGGTGATGAAGGAACGTTGGCGTGTCACACTGACCAGGTTTCCTGTCCTGTGCTGTAGAACCAGTGGACTCGGGCTCAGGTGGAGTCTCTGCTGGCGGCCGGTCGTCTGGATGATTTGAGGATGAGACTCTGCAGCAGGATGAGCTTCGGCACGGCTGGACTCAGAGCACCAATGGGAGCTGGATTCAGCCGGATCAACGACCTCACCGTCATCCAGTCCACACAGGTCAGACCAGTTAAGAACCACTTCGACAACAGTGTTTCAGACCGGTCCAGCACAGTCTGTCAGAGTCCAGCTCGGTCTGTCAGAGTCCAGCTCGGTCTGTCAGAGTCCAGAACGGTCTGTCAGAGTCCAGAATGGTCTCATGTTTCCATACATGAGGGGGTCAGAATATTAGGAACCCCAGCCAACTGTGGGCTCAGGATTTGCTGTTAACTGTTGACCTTCAGTAGCTGATTCATTAATCAATGAATCAAAAAAATAATCAGCACACTCCTTGATAATGAAAATGATCATTAGTTGCAGCTCTAAAACTGTGACCTCAGTCATAATAATACATAATTAATATGTACTGATGAAGAAAAGCCGAAAGATCAGTCACATGACAAACAGATTTCAGTTAAATCTGCTGATTCAGGTACAAACTTAAGTTTATAAAGGGGCAGAGCTTTTTGGTCTTTAATGTGTCTTCAGTTCAGTATCATCAGGCCACTCTGTGGCTTCAGGGACGTCTGTTTTTTTAAAAAAATCTCACAGCAAAGCCCTCTTTTATTAATCCTTTAAAGTAAATTAACTAAAGAAAGAACTAACAGAAACTAAACTGTACAAACACAGTTTACTTCCAACAAAATAAAAACCTGAATCTAACACTGAGATGAAGTTGAATATTTTTTTCTGTCTGTCTTTAGGGTTTATATTCGTACCTGTCCAGGTATTTTGCAGACTTCAGCAGTCGAGGACTAGTTGTTGGTTTCGACACCAGAGGACAGGAGGAGTGCGGCTGCAGCAGTCAGCGGTAACTATGAACACAGGATGATTCTTCATCTAATAATGACATAGGAACAATAATACCCTTCATCGCACAGCGGGATCAACAGTGAACTGGGTTTCACTGTAATCCACAATCAGACTCTGATCTGATTCTGCCAGCGGGAACAGAGGAGTGATTGATGTTTTTTACTCATCTGGCCAGTTTGAATTCATTCAGCAATTAGATTTTCTAATTTTTATTGTCTGTGTGTTTCAGTCTGGCGAAGTTAACGGCTGCTGTGATGCTCAGCAGAGACGTTCCTGTTCATCTTTTCTCCACGTTCGTCCCCACTCCCTACGTGGTGAGGAAACACTAACGCATCACTTCCTGTGTCAGTCGGCCGGCCTGTCTGTTGCAGCTGGTGGAGCGGAGTCACCATCAGCAGGGTGTAGTTCTCATTTAATGTGTGTGATTGTTTCCAGCCGTATGCCGTGAAGAAGCTCGGAGCAGCAGCCGGAGTGATGATCACAGCCTCCCACAATCCTAAAGAAGACAACGGATACAAGGTGAGAAACCACGAGTCAGTGCTGTGTTTTAGGCTTCTGATGAAATATTCTTCACACTTTTTGTTGCATGATGACGTTGCATGACAGTAAAGCTCTTTTTTTAGAGCTGTAGTGGGTTTGTTTTGAACAAACAAAAATCAAACTTCCATGTCGATAACAACTAAACTAAGTGAAATCTTCTGCTGGACGTTTCTGCATTGACAGAAATGTGCTGTATGTTCCAGCTGCTGCTGAGAGTGTAAAGGTTTACGCATCGAAGGTTTTCTGAAGGTCCACAATAATGGAAATGTGTAATGTACTATAAGTACAGGATTTATTTCTAACAGTCATGTCATAATTGTTGAGTCTATATTTAATATTGCTGTTTTTCAATCACTGACTTGAATGTAGGGCAGCCAAACTGTTGCACAACACAACACAGCTTTTGAGAACTTTATAATGATGCTGAATTCACTTCAGCTGTGATACAGATATTAATCTCACCTGTGCAGGTGCTCAAGCTGCACAACAAACAAATGGAGCTGTACTAAAATATAAGAAAAGAAATGATTTCATCCCACTGAAAATGCCACAGTTACAAGATTTCTGTACTCAAGTTTAAAACTCAAACCTTTCTGAGAAACATGTCAAGTTTTTGTCACATATCATGAACATGAACTGTGCAGTGAGATGCTCTGCTGCAGCCGACATAATGAAAATTTCAACTATTTTAAAAAACACAATCTCCTCAACAAGAAAATATAAAACAAGGACAAAGTTTGACTAATGAAATATTAAATATGGTGCAGAGGACATGTGGCGGTAACTGTCACAACATCAGAGGTGTGGTCTATCTATTGGAGTTATGCTCCTTTTCTACCACCAGGGGTTTCTGCACGCTCATGGTCACCATTAATTTTATGAAGAAATTGATCAACATTAATTCTCACGTTCATCAGTTTCTTCTTGTGTGGATTTAGAAACCCACTCAGCCCTGCCTCAGGTCTGGATCTGTGTCACCCTCTGCAGGTGTACTGGTGTAACGGCGCACAGATCTCCTCACCTCACGACAAGGAGATCCTTCGTAGCATCGAGGAGCAGCTGAAGCCCTGGGGTTCCTCCTGCTGGGAGGAGGAGCTGGTGGAGAGCTGCTCCCTGAGGACCGACCCCCTGAGCCACATCAACAGCTGCTACATGGACGAGCTCAGCTCCCTCTGCTTCCACAGGTAATAGGACGATGTGAGTCCCCAGACCTCAAACCTCTGCAGCCCGTCTTTAGACCTCAATCGTCTGCAGCCCGTCTTTAGACCTCAAACCTCTGCAGCCCGTCTTTAGACCTCAAACCTCTGCAGCCCGTCTTTAGACCTCAAACCTCTGCAGCCCGTCTTTAGACCTCAAACCTCTGCAGCCCGTCTTTAGACCTCAAACCTCTGCAGCCCGTCTTTAGACCTCAAACCTAGCTCACCTCCCTCTGCATCCACAGGTGAGATGAGGTGCCAAAATGTCTGATGTGTCTCTGGTGTCTCTCAGGAATCTGAACACAAACTGTCCATTGAAGTTTGTCCACTCGTCGTTCCATGGTGTTGGACACGTCTTCGTCCAGCAGGCTTTCCACACCTTCGGCTTCACTCCGCCGATCCCTGTCCCAGAGCAGAAAGACCCCGACCCCAACTTCTCCTCTGTCCGCTGCCCCAACCCAGAGGAGGGAGAGTCAGTCCTGGTAGGACGGATCTCTGCTCTTCGAGTGATTTCTTAAATTCAAAATTATATTATTTTTATTTTAAAATCATTCATTGTCTTCTCCTGTTCTCCAGGAGCTTTCTCTTCTTCTGGCAGAGAAGGAAAATGCTCGCATAGTTCTGGCAACTGATCCTGACGCCGACCGTTTGGCTGTGGCAGAGAAGTCTGACGGGTAACTGTGGCATTTGCTCAAAGGCACTTCAGTGCACAAACTGTCAGAGTGAAAGCTCAACACTAGGCTACAGCACTACAGGTGTAGTTCACCTGTGTTTACCTGTGTTGCAGGTGTGGTTGGAAGGTGTTCACAGGTAACGAGCTGGCGGCTCTGTTGGGTTGGTGGATGTTTTTCAATTGGAAGGAGGCTCATCCCGACCCTGCAGACTCTCAGAAGGTTTACATGTTGGCCACCACAGTGTCCTCTAAGATCCTGCAGGCCTTCGCTCGCAACGAGGGATTCCACTTCGAGGTCAGAGGGTTTAAATAAGGAAATATCAGAATAAAGAAACACAACTAGCGTGACTGATCATTCTGTCAGTGTAGTCACAGAACGTTATTACATCTGTTCATATGGAAGTGAGGATGATGAGGATGATGATGATGATGATGATGATGGTCTCCTGTCTGTGTTCAACAGGAAACTCTTCCTGGTTTTAAATGGATCGGGAACCGAATACACGAACTCTCCAAAACAGGAAACACTGTCATCTTTTCCTTCGAGGAGTCAATTGGTAACCAAGTTTATTTTTGTATGTTAATTCTTTGAGCTCTTCTTCTTCTTCTTGTGCCCTAAAAGTATCTCAGACTGAGAAACTGGAACAGCTATAGTTCCCAAACTTGGCAGATAGGTTGGAAATCTCAGTAAGTCCCCTTCTCTGGGGATATAAAGCCCCTTTTAGATCCAAAGGCTGTGAGTTCAAACCCACTGAAGGACACAGCTGCTCCCTGATAAAACTCTTCCTTCTCTGTTTTAACTGTCAAACCTTCAGGCTTCATTCACATTTCAGCATTGCCTTTATCTCACTAACATAAACAAACAACACTTTATACTACCGCAACCAAATGTGGTGTCATGTGGCCAACAGGTGGCGCTGTAGCAGCATCATAAGTTTAAAAAGTCAAAATACTGGCCTATTCAGAGCTCCGAGTCATTTTGTTTGAGGACACAAAGGCCCTGTGATCAGGTCCTCATCTACTCTTCAAGCTGTTTGTGTTTTGACCCCATCAGTATTTTTCACTGTGTTTAAAGTTCAGATCTCCTCCAGGTCACTGTGCAGGTCTGGGCTGACTGAAGAGAAACAGATTCGACCAACAGAAGTAACAGTTGGGTCTGTTTTCATTTCTTCAGTTAAACTTGACACAAACTTGTTTTATCAGGTTTCCTGTGTGGCAGTTTGGTCCCTGAGAAAGACGGAGTGAGCTCAGCAGTGGTCGTGGCTGAAATGGCTGCTTACCTCCACAACAAGAGCCTGAGTCTGAACCAGCAACTCAACAACATCTACCAGACGTAAGTTTTCATGTTCCAGCAGACAAACGTTATTTTCTACATGACGGAGAAATGAACAGAGGAGGAAGAAATATTGAGATCCTTTAGTGCAGTAAAAGTACGCACTGAAAATACTCCACTACAAGTCGAAGTCTTACTGAAGTAAAAGTATGTAAGTATTATCATGTACTTAAGGTCCTTAAAGTCAGACTGTTCCTGTGTGAGTGAACTGTTTCCTGTCAGAGTTTCTCTCTGGATTCTTCTTCTGCTGCTTTAATGTGTCTGAGTCATTTTCCTGCTGGAGATGTTGAAGCTCATTGAACGACTTTATATCCTGTCGGCCGCTTTCATCTCCAGCAACGAGCATCAGATTGTAGAAGATCATCATGTGTTTGTAGCCTGGTCGTCCTGTGAGAACCACGTATCTCTACAAAGCTTCATGAGAAAAACAGCCTGTTTTCAGCTTTGTGTCGATGCTTTTTGATCCAAGAGGCTTTTTAGAGTTGATTCAGCTTCAGAAGGAGGAGAATTTTCTCATGAAGGAAAACTTCATCCTTCACTTTATCACAAACATCTGGAGATACGTGGTTTTCACTGGACAGAATAGTTTAATGACTTGTTGGAAGAGTTGAGGTTCTTGGATGTTGACTTGATTACAGTTCTGAGCCTTTTTTCTTTAATGATGAAAAGCAGAATAAATTTGCATGTGTCAAAATACTAAAGTGCTAGTTTCTTCTTCTCTCTTATTTTGACAGTTGTGCCTGTTGTAACTTCCTGTCTCCAGGTATGGTTATCATGTGTCTAAGACGTCCTACGTGGTCTGTAACGACCCCCCAACCATCCAGAAGATCTTCAGCCGGATCAGAAACTTTGATGGCAAAGGTTCCTACCCGAAGACGTGCGGCGGCGTCCAGATCGTCCACATCAGAGACGTCACCACAGGATACGACAGCAGCCGCCCTGACCTGAGATCTGTAAGACATGAGGACAGAACAATTTGCTTTGGTTCAGGAACACCTGAGTGAAGTCAGTGATGAAGACGAAGACTCCGTCAGCATCTCTGAATGGACACCAGAGTCTGTTATTGTGTCCAATCTCATCTTCAGACTCATCTGATTATTTTGGCTTTTGTGATGAGTTTTAATGTGAAAAATCAACAAGTTATTTTCTTCATAAAATAGTTTTAAACCATGTTTAAAGCTGAATTGATTGTCAATTAATCAATTACATCTGCTTTTAATAGATAGATAGATAGATGTATTTTATTTGTACCAAGCTGGGAAATTCTTTTGTTGGAGCAGCTACAGTGAAACAACACAACACACTGAACAACGAGACATAAAACAACATCCAGCAGATTTAAGCAGAAACATCAAATGTTTCTCTCTCATGACAGTAAAGTCTCAACTGAAGACGTCTCCTTCAAATTCAGCATTTTTTGCTGCTTTTTACATTTTTACAAAACAAATGATTCATCAAGAAAATAATTTTCCTGATTCATCGATCATGAAAATATTCACTGGCTGCAGTTTTTGCCTTTTTAGTTAAATTTGTAACTTTTCTGTGTGCGTTTCCTGTGGAGGTACTTCCTGTGACGAGGAGCAGTCACATGATCACCTTCACTCTACAGAACGGCGTCGTGGCCACACTGAGGACCAGCGGCACCGAACCCAAAATCAAATACTACACCGAGTACTGCGCTGCACCGGGGAACAGGTCAGCTGACTGAACACACACTGAACACTGCGAGTGTCTCACACACACACACACACACACACATTTTATTTAGAGTCCAACTTCAAACCAGACGTCGTCGCCATCAAAACATTGTCGTAGAACTTTTCACATTTTGTTCCGGAATCGAGGTTCGTTTTAAAGTGAAGTTACGACTCAACACGACCTGGTCTCAGGTTCCGAGTGTCAGGAAACTGTAAACAGTTTAACCGGAGATGAGTAAAAAAACCAAACACACTTTTTTCATGTTCTCTCCTGTTGTGTATTGTATGTAATGTAAATAATGGGTTTGTTAAAGGGAAATTTACATCCTGTTTGATCACATCCAGACTGAGTTAAATATTATACTGATACTCAGCCTCTAATAATTGTGTTAATGATGTTAAACATGTAGGTTATAACTTGCATGTTTACAAAGGAATTTAAAGTGAATGTTCATGTTAAGGTCATTAAACACAGGAGAGGAAAATCAAGACGACAGTTTTCATTATTGATCAGACAAATATTCCGACTGTCAGATGTTTTGGTTTTTTTTAGGATCCTCACGTCCCAGCTGTAAGAGTTTTATATGGCTTCATTTAAAAAGTAATGTTCATATTGTAGATGAGAAATATCTGTAACATTTGCTGAGTGTTCATGTGTGATCATCATCCAGCAACATTCATTCTGTTCACAGAATCAACTTCAGATTTAAATCAAAGTCAAAGTCTGTGTACATCTGAGCCAATCAGCTGTTAGACAGTGAAGAGACTGGCCTTTCCCATCATGCACTGAGGTCTGAAACCTGCAGCTCAATCTCGTTGGACAGAAATTTGACTGGCTTAATTTTAGTTCTGAAGCAGCTATCGTTATTGTGGCTCCGCCCTCGTCTCTCTCCTCATATACAGATGACATCATGATGATATGGGCGTGGCCTCAGTCACCACTCTGTCTGTGTTGCAGTGAGGTTTCCGGTCTGGAGGAGGAGCTCAGAAAGATCACAGCCGCCCTGCTGGACGAGTTCTTGGAGCCTGAGAGGAACGCCCTGATTCGTCGCTGCATCTAGCTCTGCCCGCCACGTACCCGGTGCCCCACAGCTGTTTCCTGTTCATGATGTCACATCCTGTTGTGTTTGTAGATTGTCAGCAGCTGCTGCTTCACTCTGGTGTCGATGAAGTTTGTGTTAGAAACAAAAACTCTGAACTGAGTCATTAAAAAATAATCGTTAGAGATCAATTAGTTTAGTTGCAGTTCTGAACTTTGGTTTTCTGTGTCCGTCATTCATCATCATACAGCAGAGAGCATGATGGGTAAACAGCAGAGTCCAACCAAATAGTGTTTCTTTTTCCTGATTGTGATCAGTTGTCAGGAACATTAAAAGAAAATGACATAAAAACAAACCAAATATTTGCTTTCACACCTGCACCTTAAAAACCTTTTAAGTTTTTACTGAATATGGAAGTTCACCAAGGACAAAACTAATTCGCACTAATCAAGTTTCATCCGGCCTCTCATTAAAAATCTTAACAAGATCCTTTTCATTTTTCTTATTACTACAAAAAATGATTCAGTTTTGAGAACATTCACTTTATCTTGTTGAAACACAAAATAAACGTTCCGTGTTATAACAGGGCAAGTTAGTTTAGTTATAATATTGACATATATATTATGTATATTATTATGTATGTCTTGTTTTAATTATATTTTGATTTTGTGTAATAACGAGAATATTTTGTGATTTAACAACTTAAGGTGACGTTAAACCAAAATAAAGTTTGACCAAACTGAATCATCTGTAGTAACAATGAGAAAACTGTGCTGTTAGAAGAGAAATGTTTTCTGTCACTGAAAGTTTCTTTCAGTAAAATGTCTCATGTAGAAGTAAAAGTCAACTGTTCCGAAGCTGCGAAGGTCGACATCTCGGTTTGCGTCACATGTGTGAACGAACTGTAACGGAACTCGATGAGACCTTCCCTGACTTTGTCAGTCTGAAGCGCAGCGATGCATTCTGGGACGTGTAGTTTACTTCTCCTAAATTAGTTCTGGACAGTCTCTGACCTTCTTTTCCTCATTAATCTTATAAGAATTAAAACTGACAAATCAGGTGCAACAATTTTGATTATCAGTTAATCATTTAAGTCATTAAAAAAATGCCAAAACTTCTCAGGTTGCAGCTTCTCAAATGTAAAACCTGCTGGTTTTCTGTGATATTAAAGTGAACGTCTGTTCCGTCTTTGGGGTTTGAACTGTTGTTCAGGCAAAACGAGACATTTGAAGACTCACTGTCAGATTTGACTCTGATGGGATTTTACATTTGTCTTGCCATGAATGAACTTCCATAGTGGATTGAAAGGTGTAATGTCCCTTTAACCAAACAGACAAACATCTTATTTGTGTTTTTGATGTTTAGCTGGATGTTGAAGTTATTTATTTTTATACTAGAGAGATAAAAGAGTATTTATATGAGTGCTGATGTTGTACAGAGGACGAGATGCTGCTGATCATGTTGAGTCTGTTACATCTGTTCAATCTCTTTGTTTTCACTTTGGTGTTTTTCTGACAGAAGACAGAGCGACAATTTAGATTTTACTGTCATGTTACAAATAAACACTACTGTTAATGTGGTTCTCTGACAATCCACCAATAAAAACTTGAGTAAAACTTTAAAATGTGTATTTTTACTCCTTAATAATTGGAAAGTTCTGCTGCTTTACTTTCAGTGATATTCAATTTCAATATTTCAAATGTCTTTTCATCAGTGTTTTTACATTCAGTGAGAGTGAAAATATATTTTATAAAACCAAGAATAACACAAAGTACATGAATATTGATGTAATAAAAACTGGGATTTTTGGGATTGAAAAACCCCATGAAAAACATCTTTAAAACACACATTGATGTTGAAAATAATTTGTGAGATCAGAGACTAAAAGTGATTCTGGTTTATTGGTACAAATTGTTTTTTACATCAAAGATAAATTTATGTGAATGTTAATTTTTCATGTCATTAAAAATATTAGTGTTTGTGTTTCTGTAACTTTATTGGATTTATTTGGTAATAACATGTTAGTATTTATTCACTATTATTATCACTGTTACTATATATTTAATCAGTTTTGTAGTTTTTGTTATGCAGTTTTTCATCAGATGACATGAGTCGTCATGTTGATCTCTCGAAGTATAAAACACTGATTGACAGCAGCTCAATTATGGTTGAGGTTATTTTTTAAAGTCTCAAAGAACGATTTACAGAAGTGATCCAAGAATCAAGAGATCCTGTTCATCAGTCTGAAGACAACTTCAACCAGAAACTGTCAGTAGAATCAGTTTTTACTTTTTCAGAAGAGTCAGAACTTTATTACGTTGAGCTTTTGGTGAAATGAGTAGTTTTTATTAATGTTTGTTTGTTTCTTTATTTGTGTTTTTTTTGTCCATGTGAATTTTTGGAAGTATTTGTTCTTGTTTTTCATGACTGTGGTTTCTGGATCTCTGGTTTGTGGGCGAAGTTGTGGAGGATCCTGGACCTGATCTGATGCAGGTTGATGCCGTAGATAATGGGGTTGATGAGGGGCGGGACCACCAGGAACTCTGCAGCCAGCGCGTTCTGCAGCGCCTGCAGCGTGCTGCCACCGTAACGAGAGTACATGATGTCGAACACCAGCGAGCCAGCGAAGACCAACAGCGTGATGAGGTGTGGTAGACACGTCTGCACGAACTTCCTGCGGTCGGAGTGCAACCTGAGCGAGGCTCGGACCAGGCGGGTGTAGGACACCACGATGAGTCCGGTCTGCGACAGGTGCGAGAACATGAGCACAAAGCCGTAGATGTTGTTGACGGTCGTGTCGGAGCACGACAGCTTCACCACCTCCCAGTTGGTGCAGAAGATCTTGGGGATGTGGCGTCCGCAGAGCGGCAGGCGGGCGGTCAGGAGGACGCCCACCGCCGACTCCAGCAGCGAGAAGCTCCAGGTGAGCAGCAGCAGCTGTGCCACCCTCTGCACCGTCATCACCGTCCGGTACTGCAGCGGCCGGCAGATGGCCAAGTAGCGGTCGTACGCCATGACGGTCAAACTGGTGAACTCACAGAAGACATAACCGTAAACCACAAAAATCTGAGCCAAACAGCCCGTGTACGTGATGACGTGAGAGTCGGCCAGGAGGTCGTGAAGCAGCTTTGGGTAGAAACACGACGCTCCGCAGATGCCGTTAAAACACAGGTTACACAGGAAGATGTAGATGGGCTCATGCAGCGACTTCTCCAGACAGATGGTGACGATGAGCGTCAGGTTGACGAAGATGGTGAAGAGGTAGGACGCCAGAGCGAAGGCGAAATAGATCTGATGGCTCGTCAGAGAGTCGTTCAGACCCTGGAGCACAAAGACCATCTCAGAGTTATTCTGCATCGTGTCAGCGGTCAAATGACTCGACACTGTCACAACATGAAACGCCGACTTCTGTCAGGGTTTAAACTGAATGAAAAGTCTAAAGCGCCACCAAGTGTCCATCTTTAGGAACAGCAAGCAGCACAGTGAAGAACTGAAATCAGTTTTCAGCTGAAGAAAAACCACAAACAGCAGACAAACTTCAGGGACCTTCACATGTAAAATAAAGGTCACCTCACCTGTAAATCCAGAGATGTACAATGTAATCTGATTACTGTTTCCTGATGCTGTTTGTTTAAAAACATTTCATTTAAGTTCAGTCAGTTGACACAGAAAATAGTTTTTTTTTCATCATCAGGATAAATTAAGTTTAAAAAGAAAGAAGAACAGTGAATTCAGCTTCAGGAGGATCAGATTCAGTTGATTCACAAGTCTTTGTGTAAAAACTTTCAGGTGGTTTTATGATGACAGTTTTTGTCTGATGAGAACTTGCGTTTCGCAGACACTGACAGACAGAAGCTATTTATAACTTTCAAAATTCAAAACCACAGATGTTTTCTGTACAACATGTTTATGTTGAAGGATCATTGATCAGGACACATGAGTTCAGATGAGACCTTGTGTGAGAAGGTTTCATCATGTTTCAGCACATTAAACAGCAGAAACATTGACCATGACACGTTCACTAACAAAACCTGAAAAGATTTCAGCTGCGATTCAAAATGACATCAATCCTTCAAATCAAAAGACGCATAAAACAACCAGAGGCCCAGATTCTCATCCTGGAGGGTTAAAGGTGTTTTTAGGTGTTAAATGAAGGCATGAAGAATAAATTCAGAGGTGACAACAAACAAACAAACTTTCAACACAACATCACAATCAGATTTGACATGAGCAGCTGAGCTGAGCTGCTCGAAAACTCAAGTCAACCGACAGCAGCTCTTATACACCTGAAAACTGCAGACAGGCAGGTGAAGAGCGACGTCTGATGATGTCAGAGAGGAGGCCCCACCCCCTCCTGACAAACATGTCATCTTTAATATGAAAACAAAAAATGTTGTCGCACCGGTGTGTAAAAACAAAGTCTTATAAAACTCACCAACTTTCATTTCTTTTAATTCTCAGGATTTTTAACGTTCCACTTTCACTTTTATTTGATAGTGAACATTTTAGTGAAGGTTTAAACAAAGGAACAAAAACAGATGAGGACATATTAGACACAAACACATAAAAGACAGATGAAACTAAAATTCACCAGTTTAAACTGGAGGAGCTCTAAGATCCAGATAAGCCGCCGGTGAAACATGAACAGACTGTTCATGGATGAAGTTCAGTGAAGACAAGCTGTTGTTTCTTCATCATGATGACGAGTCTCAGTATCTGTTTAATAAGAGTTGGAACGTCATTAATAATCTGTTGGATTTTATTGCACCAGTGTTCAACACATGTCGCACAGAGGAACCATCTCTGGTGTTAGATTTGATTTAAATCACTGCTGCAGTGCTTGATGCTGTCTGTTATTTTCCCGTTTCATTGTGATAAAGTTACTCAGACATGATTTGAGATCAAAGTGTGTGTCTCTTTGAATTCAGTCAATGTGACGTGATCTCGAACTTGCTTTTCAACAATCTTCGTCTTGGCTCCTGATTTTGATGGAGAGATTCCACAGATGAACACAAGCCGTTGATTTCCCACTGAAACTGATTGAGTTCATGTTGTCCATTCATTCATCTTTCATGTGATTGTTTATTTGTTTTCATCATCAGTTTTCTCTGATAAAATTCACATACATATGTAAGAAGCCAATGGTGAAAATCTTTGTGTAGCAACCAATTAAAACAATTACTAAAAATGAAAAAATAACCGGCCCAGACAGGGAGTCATCAGCTGTGAAGGTCGCCTTCAGGATACCACAGTCCATCACTGATGCGGTTCCACAAGTTTCTCAGTAGTTTTGAGAGGAAGTTCCAGAAAAGGTTCTTGGGATCTTTGTGAAGGTTTTTAGGCAGGAGTCCTTGATGAGGTTCCAAGAATCTCTGAGAAGGTTGTAGGGATCATCGAGGAGGTTCGAGGAGGCCATGAGGAAGTTCCATGGCTCCTTAAGGTGGTTCGGATCCAGACCTCCAGCGATTCCTGACAAGGTTCCAGTAGTTTTTGAGGATGTTCAGGTTCTTCAGAGGTCTGTCAGCCTGCCAGGGGGTAACTGAAGAAGAGGTTGCACTGGTCCTTTAAAAGTTTCAACAAGTCCCTGTTTAACATTTGCAGGCAGGTTTCTCTTGTCCCATAATGCAACACATCACAGATATGAAGGAACTGCTCACAAAGTGTGGAGAGAAAAATGAAAATGTGAAAACATTTTGCTTTCCATTTGTAAAGGTTTAAATTTGACTTTAGAAGAGCAGTTATAAAGTCAACTGTTTGATGTGTTTAATGTACTGACATCATCAGTTCATACTGAACAGAGCGAGTCTTTGAGAAGAAACTGGTTTGATTGTCACTTTTCAGGCTAAGACAATCTTTGAACAGTGAAGCTATTTCACATCCTGTGAAAGAAAAGTTCATTTGTAAACTCACCTTTCTTTCAGTCAAGTTCTCAAACTTGTAATAAAACATTTAAACTTTGGCACAAACTGAGTTCATTCTCAGTGGATGTAAAAGCACCACAGAGGCTGCTGCTGTACTGCACCAGGTCCCTCAGGTCAAAGGTCATTTCAGCCATCAACATGTTTGTCCCTGAGGCGTCTTCACGTCGGCCACAGTTTCCACTAATTCCCTGGGAAGCAAATTACGGTCGGAGCTGTGAACCGGTGAGACCAATCAGCCTGAGCAGACCTCAGCACTGGTTTCACAGGAGCACAGAGGGACGACAACGACGTCCCCTCAGACAACACACCTCAGCTCCGACACAATGAGGTTTGTTCAGTGTTTGTCCACAATGTCCAGCTGCATTTCCCTTTTTTAAAGAATAATGACATTAACAAAGCTTGCATCAGTCCAGACTCTAACAGAACAGTGTTCTGTGTTCTTAGATATTTCAGTCACCAATGACTCTGAGTCAACAGTCGATACACAAATCTGGGTTTTTGGTTAAGTATGAACCTGATGAACAGTCCAACAGGTCAAACCTATGGTCATGAAGCCTGACTGGTCCTTAAACATCCATTTGACTCTGTGTGGAAACATCATCAACAGTTTGTACTGTCACAACTACCTGATTGTAAAACTGACGTGTTGTGACACCAAAGTCTTTTTACCACCACTGTCTCCATCTTAGTCCCTCTGCTTCCAGTCCTTCTCTCTTACATGAAAATTGTTAAAGTGTGTTTTTCCGGCTCCAGACAGACCCAACAGAAAGCCGTCAGTACCTGCACACCTCACCTCGCTTCTCTCATTAACTTCTCTTTTGGCTGCTTCTTTGAGATACTTCAGACCAGATTTGATGTGAATGACAGCGTCCTACGAATCATCTTCTTGTTATATTTCTCACTGTTGCAGCCGCTTTTGAGTTCTGTCGTGTACGGAATGCAAATATCCAAAATACAAAAAACTGTTTGATTCAGGGTTTGAACCTCATCTGTAATATTCTTCCTCACAGTTTCTCTCTTGTGTTTCTGACGTGTTTGAACTGAGAATCGCCACAGAAACACAGAATATGACAACATTACCAATAAATCCATGCATTATTCCTGTTGGCCCAGTTGTCTGCATTTGGGTCCTTTCTCTTGTTGCCTTGCAAATACCAGCTTGATGTCAAGGCCACTTTACCCAGTGACTGGCCAGGAGTGCACGTTTGAACTTCGCCTTTGAGTGTTCGAGTGTTCGTTCCAAACACACATAAACATTTCAGAGGTGTATGAAACACGTCACATTTCTGAAGACACAGATCTCAAACAGACACAGCCTCGACTCTCCTCTCAGCCACAAAAGGCCTCTTTGAAAGAGCAGAACCCCAAACCCGGCAGTGAGACGGCGTCCTCCCGGGCCAGCTGCCACCCAGAAAGCCCAGCCAACACCAAGACAGAGTGACCACACTGGACGGCTCTCCACAGTGCCCACTGTGGGTCTCTATCATGTTCTACAATGGCTGTCAGTGGGGAGGCAGCAAGAGTCATAAGAAAGAAGACATTCACAACCCCATCATCCGTCCAGACATCTGGAGGAAGTTCAGAATCAGAGCAGATCAAAGGGACATCAAAGATTCTGCTGCTCCCTCAACTCGGACATGAGTCTGAAAACACATTGTGCTTCGTGATGTGCGGCTCTGACCTCATGTCATTAACTGTCCTGTGTCATATGGGAGACACTGTATATGGACCAACAGAGGCATCGACACACATACAGACAAACAAGAAGACAATTTCATAAACACAATTAAAAACGGGGCTTCATCGAGTGCCACCCAGTCACGGACTGACAGAGTCGACTGGGGTCGAGGCTCAATGTCTTCAGTCACACTTCAGTCACAGCTCTGACTGGAATCCGTCCTGTCGACCAGCTGCAAACATGTGGCTGCTTTTCATGTTACTGATCAAACTGCACCACTTAGATATAAAGTTTAAATGGGCTTTACAGGCCAATAACCTCAGCTCCCGACTGACCCCAGATCAAACTCTCCAAACAGTGAAGTAAACCTCAGTGAAGACAACATGACTGCAGATAATCCAAGATGATTCACTTCCTTTAACAAAAAAACGGATTGAAAAGCAGCCAATTGGTGGAAACTTTGGTAACGATGGCGTTGAAGAAGGTGAACCCCAAATCTCTCCATTGACGGTTGCTCACTTTTTGCCACAGTTGCATCACTAAGTTGCCACAGTGAAACATATGATGGCACAGTTGACAGTAAGACAGTGGACAAAAAACAAAGACCTATTTAGTGTTTCTTATTGAAAGTCAAGCTGGATAAATCTTTTAGATGCTCTAAATTTTCAACCCAAACAAATCTTTCCATGTAGATTTTAGACATTTTCAGTCGACAAACTACAGAGTTCAAGAGTAATTTAATGACAGGTATCCTGTTCATGGTGTCAGTATGAATATATGAATACATGTATACTGTATTTATATCTAAGTATGTATACGATGGGATCCAAAAATCTGAGAATCAGGAGGAAAGAGAACATTCAGTAGCACAATGCAAGTTCCACAAATCCACTGTTAAAGACTTTGTGTCAGGTTGGAGTCAGTTTGGTTCAGGTTCCACACCTGAATATTCCTCCACCAGGTTTCACTGTGGGTTTGATCCACTGTGGTTTCACTGACATAAACCTCAGACTTGGATCCATCAGTAAAAGGGACTTTTTGATGAAGATGATTTTCTGTCTCTCAGTAAACTCAGTTTGATGTGTTGATGATCTGATCACTTCTGATCTGTCTGATCCAGATCTAGTTTGTGTGAAGTGTCTCAGAGTTTCATTCCATAATTCTACATTTCATTCATTTCATTTAGCAGATGCTTTTATCCAAAGCGACGCACATTCACACACCGATGGAAAAGCCATCGGGGCAATTTGGGGTCCACCAACCTTCTAATTCTACCTCCTGAGCTACAGCCGCCCACGTGACGTGTCCCCTGAGGAAGCTCTGGATGATGAGGTCAGCCTGAAGCATTGAACCTGTTAAAAGAAGCAGAGTTTCAGGTCAGTCAGGACAAACTCTCCGTCTCACTGCAACAGGTGAACGTCAGGAGTCATAAACTGGGTGTGAGCTATTTCAGGTGACATTAAAGTACTTGATCCTAATTTTCTTTTATGTAAATACATAAATATTGTTTTGTGTTGTTGTGGTTGATGGTTTAGTCAAAATGTAATTTTTTTGCCATTCGTTCATCCACTGAAAAACATTATGACTGCTTTACAAACTGAAATGAGGACAATGATAAACTCGACTCAGGTTTCTTATTTCACACTTGCTGCCTATTTTGACACTGGACATTTTAAATACTTGTGTTTCATAATTGTCATGTTTCTCTATATTTTCATTGTCTGTGCCAACGTGTTGCTGGTTGTGATTATCTGTGTGAACAGAAGTTTACATGAACCGATGTACATTTTCCTGTGCAGCCTGTTTGTAAATGAACTGTATGGTAGTACAGGCTTGTTTCCGTTCCTTCTGCTTCAGATTCTCTCGGACATTCACACTGTTTCTGCTCCTTTTTGCTTCCTGCAGATTTTCTGTCTTTATACGTATGTTTGTGTAGAGTTCTCAAACCTGGCCGTCATGTCTTATGACAGATATCTTGCTATCTGTCATCCTCTAAATTATAACACTCATATGACGTGTAGGAATGTTGCGATGCTTATTGCAGTAACGTGGTTATACTCTTTTCTTACCATTGTTATTTTGATAGCATTGATTGCTCCTTTGCAGCTGTGTGGAAACTCCATCAACAAAGTTTACTGTTTAAATTATTCCATCGTCAAACTGGCCTGTTCTGAAACCACAGCAAATAACATTTATGGACTTTTTGTCACTATTTTCACAGTGTTTGGTCCTTTAATTTTAATTCTTTACACGTACATAAAGATCCTTGAAGTGTGTTTTTCTGGCTCCAGACAGACCCGACAGAAAGCCGTCAGTACCTGCACACCTCACCTCGCTTCTCTGCTCAACTTCTCCTTTGGGGTTTGTTTTGAAATATTACAGAGCAGGTTGAATATTCAAAGTGTTCACAGGATGTTTCAAATTGTTTTATCATTATACTTCCTGACATGTCAGCCGCTCTTCAACCCTGTGATGTACGGACTGAAACTGTCCAACATCCGCATCATGTGTAAAAGTCTATTTTTAAATTCTGTCACAAAATGTCTCAGTTTGACTGAAAGGAAGAAATAAATGAATGAACGGCTCCACGAGTGTCGACACTGATGATCTGCTGTTCACACTGCAAAGGTACAAAACCAAACATTCAAGTCTATTGATTATAAGAAGATATTTGAAAATACTCCATGAATTCTGCACTTTTTCCATAAACAAAGATGCAAAGAAATAAAAAGAAAGAAATAAAGCATATTTGCTTGAGCTGAACTCAGGTCGTTCAGATACTTACGTGTTTACATCTATCAGATTTGTGAAACTTCTACGTGTAATTCATTTTTCTTTCAGTCAAGTTCTCAAACTTGTAATAAAACATTTAAACTTTGGCACAAACTGAGTTTATTCTCAGTGGATGTAAAAGCACCACAGAGGCTGCACTGCACCAGGTCCCTCAGGTCAAAGGTCATTTCAGCCATCAACATGTTTGTCCCTGAGGCGTCTTCACGTCGGCCACAGTTTCCACTAATTCCCTGGGAAGCAAATTACGGTCGGAGCTGTGAACCGGTGAGACCAATCAGCCTGAGCAGACCTCAGCACTGGTTTCACAGGAGCACAGAGGGACGACAACGACGTCCCCTCAGACCCCGGAGACAACACACCTCAGCTCCAACACACTCAGGAACATTCATGGAATTAGTGGCACCTTTCTCTCTGAAAGTGCATTTTTTCTGCTTCCAAACAGACTCGACACAAAGTCAAGGTAAATGTCCAACAGTGTAAAACCTTTTGTCCGTTAAGATAGAAAAGCTCTGTATAAAATGCAGTCGTGTCCCTGTTCAGTTTGGATCAAGAGGAACCGTTGCTCTGTGCCACAAACACTGTCGACAGGTTTTTACTGTGGGAAATATGATTAAAGCACAATACAGTCTTCTCAGGTAGAACACACCTGTCTGGCACTGTGGCGATACAGCAAGACTCCCATGAACCCTTGCGTTAAACATTAATTAATATACAACATCTCGTTCACACCCACGAACACACTGACACCGACAGCGAGCGACCGCGCAAAGTGCTGCTCTGAGCTTCTGGAGCGATTTGGGTTCAGACCAAAAACACTGAGATTCAGCTTTGATGTCATTAATGTCAGGTGTCAACCATAGACTGTATAAAACATGGACATAGTCTCCATGATGCCCCGGCACTGGTTATGATGCTTTAAAAAGCCGGAGTAACGTTGTGAACATTTCAGCCTCCAGCCATCACAGTCAGTCAGTTTCTGCAGTATAATAAACTTAATCTTTCTGTTTCAGCAATAATATAAATATAAATAATAACGTTTGAGTTTGTGGATCGTCAAATTTTATGTCACTGTTTAGCTTCAATAACCAACTCCAGCTGAACCAATAACATCTGGGTTAACGTTATTTCTGGAAACATTCAGAAATGAGACGTTAATATTTTGAAGTTAAAAAAAACTTTATTGTATTTTTACACAGTTCAGTTTAAGATCACATAACATTAGTTAACAAATGTGGAAGGTTTTTATTTTTCAACCTCAAACAGACGCCTTTTATTCTAAAGTATTAACACCATAAACTATAACATTTGTTGTTCCGTTTTGACTTCAGCAGCTTTAATAACTGAAGCTAACAGACGCTCCCGTTAGCATCGTTAGCATCGTTAGCTTAGCTCAACCTCCACCGTCTCCCCCCGGAGAAACTGGTCCCGGACACCCGAGAGAAACACAGTCAACACGGCAGCACAGTCAAACTCCAGCCAACAAGCAGCTCCACAAACACCAGAACAAACTCACCGAGAAAACAGCGCAGACGTCCCGGACAAAGACCCCACACAGCCGGCGGCAGCTAGCTGGAGCCCGATGCTAATTCATTAGCATGTTTACTAGTAAAGGAAAAAACGGGAGCGCCGACTTCTGGACAGTCTGTTAGTTAATGAACCGCTCAGCAGCAGAGTTATTGATCCAGTATTTACAGGAACAAATATCCGAAAGACAAAACCAGCACAAACAGCTGAAGCTCAGTGACTGAATGAGCTCCGTGTTTGGAGCCGACAGGCAGCTGTCAATCAAAGTGACGTCACTCTTCATTATGCACAATTTCAGATTTTAAACGAGTGCGTTATAAAAAAATTCACTCCCGTACAGTTGATGTCATGAAGTAGAAAACCAGCTAAAGACACCAAAGTCATTTTTTTTGTTCCAGGCTGTAAACATGTTTTCTTCTGCTGTAAAGTCATTTTAACATGACGGTCAAATGTAACTGACTCCCTAGTGTTCATTCGAGGAACTGCAGCTTTTTTATTTTTTTTATTTTTACACAGTTCAGTTTAAGATCACATAACTTTAGTCAACTAACATGGAGGGTTTTTATTTTCCAACCTCACACAGACGCCTTTTATTCTAAAGTATTAACACCATAAACTATAACACTTGTTATTACGTTTTGACTTCAGCAGCTTTCTGCTGCCTTCACATGTATCACAGTCACATCTTTCAGTCAGACCTTCTTCCAGGTGCAAACAGGTCAACGACCTGTTTCACTGCTTTCTCACATGAAGGACAAAGACGAGTCAGGATTTATATTCTCATACGTGTGATCACTGATCATGAACTCAGTTCAGATGTACGGGTCGTTCCAACAGTGTCTCTGTCTCAGACCCGTCCCCCCAGTATTCGGGTTTATGTGTCCAAAGGTTTTAATACTTATTGCTCCAACAATTCAATCATGATCCAACATGAACAAAACTCATTTTCTTAAAAATACTCATCTGACGTAAGTAAGGAATCAGGAACCATCAGTGTGTCAGTGAGTAATGAGGTCAGACTGTGGGCGTCTCTTGACTTGAAGGGTTAAAAGAAGCAGGGTGGGTGTCTCCCGGCTCAGTGGGGGGGCGTCACAGCAGGTGAGCCGCTCAGAGACTCACCTGTCACAACCTGTGTGACGCTGACTTTTACTAAGGTGATGCTGAGCCTGATGTGTCTTTCACCTTTCTTTCATTCAGATGAATTGAACTGCTGTTAATCCACTGACGTGTTTGTATGTTTATACATTATTGAAGCTTTCTTTCACAATCATGCATTTAAACTTGTTCAAACCTTCACAGAGCAGTAAAACAGCGCTTCATAATTTCTGCCATATGTTTGTCCACTGAACAGAGTTGCTTTAAGGAGGACGATGATAAACTCCACTCAGGTTTCAGATTTCACACTCTCAGCCTACTTCAACACCGGGATCTTTAAATATGGATATTTCCTGATCGTTCTAGCTCTTTACATTTCAATTATCTGTGCCAATGTTTTTCTCATTGTGATTATCTGTGTGAACAGAAGTTTACATGAACCGATGTACATTTTCCTGTGCAGCCTGTTTGTAAATGAACTGTATGGTAGTACAGGCTTGTTTCCGTTCCTTCTGCTTCAGATTCTCTCGGACATTCACACTGTTTCTGCTCCTTTTTGCTTCCTGCAGATTTTCGGCTTGTACTCTTACGGGGGTGTTGAATTTCTGACCTTGGCCGTCATGTCTTATGACCGATATCTTGCTATCTGTCATCCTCTACAATATAACACTCGTATGACGTATAATAAGATTGTCATGCTCACTGTTCTCATCTGGTTCTACCCTTTTCTTGTCAATGCTTTCATCGTGTTAGGTCTGACAGCTCCTTTACAGCTGTGTAGAAACATCATCAACAAAGTTTACTGTGACAACTATTACATCGTGAAACTGGCCTGTTCCGACACCGCAGTCAACAACGTCTTTGGACTCGTTCACATGTTCACCGTCATCTTCGGTCTCATCATTTTAATCATATACACGTACATCAGGATCCTCATGGTGTGTTTTTCTGGCTCCAGACAGACCCGACAGAAAGCCGTCAGTACCTGCACACCTCACCTCGCTTCTCTGCTCAACTTCTCCTTTGGGTGTTTCTTTGAAATAGTGCAGAGCAGGTTTTCTCAGTACAGTTTGTCCAATATGTTGCGAATATTTATGTCCTTATACTGGCTCACCTGTCAGCCGCTCATCAACCCTTTACTGTACGGACTGAAAATGTCCAAAATACGCACTGTATATAAAAATCTGCTCTTTAGGGAAAAAATGTAAGTTCAAATCTCATCTGGCAACTAAGAAATTTGCTCATCTTCAATAAAAAGACATTTATTCAATGAGATTCTGTTTGACATCACTGTTGTCCACTGTAACTGTATAATGTTAAAAAAAAGTTGATCACGAAAAGTTGATTCATGCATTCAGTTCTACTTTTGCATTTTACTGGTCATCTCATTATTTGGGGGATTTTATTGTTTTTCCTATCGAGCACTGTTAACTCTGTTCTAAAAAGTACCATGTCGTCATCAATTTGATTCTCACTTGTGTTTAAAAGCATTTTAATCCAGCTGATGACCTGCAATAAAACTTTACTGTTTGAAATGAAAACTGTCCAAAATCTCTAAACTCGATGTAAAACTTGTAGTGTGGGAAACACACATTGTCTCTTTACAGACAACTGTTAACAGCTGGACAACAGCTGGGATCCTGTCCTGTTACAGCTGGACATCATCAGATCGGCTGTGACCGTCAGTAACATGTATGGACGTGGTCACATGTTCACCATCATCCTGGGTCTTATAGTTGTAAATGCTCACACTCACAGGAGGATTCTTAAAGTGAGGCTCCTCTTCCATCTGTTTGAGTGAGTTCAACTCAATCTTGCACAGAAAGACAACAGTAGAAAGATACACAGAGTCCAAAAGTCAGTGAAAATCTCAAATATTTTCCTGTAAACCTGGAAAAAAAAGTCTGAAAGCTTGAGATTTAGAAACACTTAAAAAACACGGGAAGTTATGACATAAAAAATGGCGTCAAACTGAAGCAAATTTGTCTCTTTTGTACAAGAGCTCAGATTTTCCCTCAGTTGTTTCTCTTCCACTGAAGTTTGACACTCAGGTGGATTCAATCGACTCATCAGAGGCTCGTTCAGGGAAATCAACCTGTGTCAGTGTTCACCTGTTTTAAATGTGACTGAACCTCAAGTTTCCACAGATCATTGATCACTGAGCATCACTGTGATCGTGAGAAACATCAGAACTGAGTGAAAGAGTCAGACTGTTTTTCTGAGCAAAGACGAGTTTCAGGTCTTCAGGTGTCCTGTAAATGTTCAGTGGGGTTGAGTTCAGGTGACAGTGGAGGAAGTCCAGGACACTCAGGACTCCGTGGTCTTCTTTGGTCTTCAGGTACAACCCTGCTTCCAGAACAAGTTGTGACGCATTGTGAATAAAACAGAATGTGATCATTAATCTTTTTTGACATAAACTCAATTGGAAAAGTCAATATATGTAATGTTGTTGTTGTTGTAAATATCTGCTGATTCTGGATTTGATGGCAGCAACTTGTTTCAAACAAGTTGGGACAGGAGCAAGAAAAGACTGTGAAAGTTGTGGACTGATCCAAAAACACCTGTTTGGATCCTTCCACAGGTTAACAGGTTCATTGGTAACAGGCGATGGTGGCCGAGGTTCAAAACTTTGTCAAACATATTACAGTATTATTTCACAGTAAAATACTGTATTCAGGATTTTATCGTGAAATCAGTGTATGCTGGACCAGCCTCTGTGATAACACAACAAATTACTGTAAATTTGAAGTGAGCTCGAACCGCGCTGCATTGTGGGATCTAGCGCGCCCTGATCTGAAGCTCCAGCAGTGAAGTTTTACACAGAGAGTGAAACTTACTAACGTTACTCTGATACGGTAAGTGCCCTTCTGTCTCCTCGACCTTAACGATAAGTGACGGTAGTTGTGCTGTCGTTCAGGCTTCGCTCCAGCAAATGAACGTGCGCTGCTCGTGCTAATGTTTGTTTATGGAGACGCCGTCACGGCTAATGTTACATGTGATTGTCGACGGTCTGAAAATAATATGTCACACAAACTGCAAAACGTTTGTAACATATTTTCACAACAGTTGAAATATGTGTTTCCTCATATTCTTTTCTCTGATCTCATGTTTCCTACATCGCTGAAACTTAAACGACATTGGTCGCCAAGTCGCGTCCGGTGTGAACGCGGCTTTACGGCGCGCGCCCTCCCGCGGCCGCTGCCTGTACAGCGCTGAGAACAAGGAGCAGAGAGGTCACGTGGTTAACCTAAAGCATTAGCACGAGCGGGGTCCTGCTGGTTGTTTGAGTTAGTGAGTGAGTGGATCTTTTGGATCACCGCAATTTATCCTCCACTTTTTGATGTGAGGCTGTTCGTGGCACATTAGCTCGCTAGCTTACTGGCTAGCAGCCTCGCGCCTCGTCAAACCGCTTCCGTCAGTCAGGCTGTTTACGTTTTTAACGAGTGTTTGCGCGTATATCTCAGTTTCTACACACTTGATTTGCTTGCTTGTTTCAATCTTGCTTGTCTTTCAGTACTACCTTCTTTCTGTGGTGTGGGGTTTACTGAAAGGGAAAGGGGCACCACTGCATGGGCCTTGTATAAACGATGATATATATAAATCTGTGTAAAGCTGAAAGTTGTTGTCTTGGCTTATTGTTTACAGCTGCTTCCTGGGCATTAACCCTGAGACGGGATCCAAATCGAAGAAGCGCGGCGGTATCAACCCACGCGTGAGCGCACGTCTGAGAAAACTTGTGGACTTTGAATGGATGTCGATGTAGACATGATGGTATTCAGGACTCTAATATGAGACACACTCATACAGTCCATTGAAAGTGTTCTGCTGTGCTGTTGTGCCAAAAGTTGATGTTTTAAATTGTTTAAAGATTGTTTACACCGGGGGAAAATTCCACATTGCCAGTTTTGATTGATAGCGCTAAAATTAGATAACCATAAAATGTGCTGTGCAAAACTTACTACACCTCAGTAGGCTTTTGGCCAAATTGTGGATACTACCTCATACTACACTGTGATATTTCTGGATACAGATATTGTATTTTTATTCGATCTTCTCTGGCCAAATTTCGGTATTGTGGGGAAAGGAAAGTCCTGCGAAAGTTGCAGTGTCTGTACCTTCAGCAATAATGGTGGGAAGGTGTTTTGTTTTTGTTTTTTTGTTTTGTATTTAATTTTTTCCCCCCATTAAAGAAACAGTTCAGCCAAAACTGAAAATTCTATCATCTACCTACCTTCATGCCAGCTGGAGCACAGGTGAAGTTGGTGAACACAGGGAGGTCGCCAGAGAAAACCAGTCACCATTTTCTCTTGAGTTGTGCAGGCAACCTCCCAGTGTGTTATATGGACAAACTTCACCTCTGGTCCAACTGGCATGAAGGTAAGTAGATGACAGAATTTTCAGTTTTGTTTTCACTGTAGCTTGGTAGCTCAGAGCTACGTTCAGGTTCACTACCAGTGAACATTTGTGTAAAAACATGGTGTAAATTGCGTCTTTTCAAGTCAACTTTGCATGTGGGGGCTTTAGGAGACTTGGATTATGCCAGATGGGCAGTATGCAGGCACTTTATGATTTTGTTTACGGTTGAAAACTGTTTACTTCAGTTGTTTGTAAAACTTCAAACTTCAGATAATGACTGAATTTTCATTTTTGGGTGAACTGTTCCTTTCAAGACTTGACTAATAAAATTCATAACTGGACAATATATTCAGCATCAGTAGAAATTTGTAAATGAACCTTTTAACACCGTTCTTGAACATGAGTTGAGTAAAGGTCTTTCAGAGAGACTGCTGTGCTTCTTTGTCCATTTGAAATGCAGTTGTACTTGGCACTTGATCTGTTAAATTACAAAGTTAAAATGGCTATTGTCTTTGTTTTCTTTTAGTTTTGCTTGAGCAGATCCAAAGCATGTTTGTGAAGGTGTGGTAAAATTACAGTTGAAAAGTCAAATTTACAATATTTTACAGTGTAAAGTACTGGCTACTGAGTTGCATTACTTTCACGGTAAAAGTGTATAAATACAGGCAATTGCTGTGATTTATGTACAGTAAAATACTGTAATTCCACAGCTAAATACTGCTGTATCACAGTAATTCCATGGGCATGGCAGCTGTGAAATTACAGTATACAGTTGTAGTTTTATTGTAATTTGCTGTGAAATGTTTACCGTAAAATTACTGTGAAAGTAATGCGACTAGTAGCCAGTAATTTACTGTAAATTTACAGCGAAAAATTTTACAGTGTAGGATTGTAGAAAGGAGATTAATACATGGACTTCACTTCAGAAAACTGATTGAATGATTTAATTCTGTTCTGTTTGTTCTCCACGGAGACCTGACGTCTCTGGAATGCAGTTGCATACAAAAAGACTTTTAGATGAAGTCAGTCAGTGGTTCCTTTGATCGTTACATTGTGTTTGTTTCTGAGACGGATCTGAGCTCCTGAGCTGAACCACAGCCAACTATCAGCTCATTTACATGTGGAATCTCTGGAGACAGGAGACAGAGAACATCTCTGAGGAGAAAATGCTAAGAGGTCACGCGGCGGCTGTCGACCTCAGCTGAGCTGAGAAGGTTAAAAGAAGCAGAAGCGGAGTTTCAGCTCAGTCGGGGGGTTCGTCAGGAAAACAGCAGGGCGGGAGGTGAATGTGAGCTTTCACACAATGTCATCAACTGTTTCTTTGTATGATATTGACTTTATACTGGAGAATCACAATGAAGAATAAATGTGTTTGCTGTTGTTGCCATGAATTCATGTAAGTGTGATTAATGCTGCTGCTTCATATATGTAAACAACACCTTTACAAACCTAAACAAAATGTCACATGATAAAAATGAGCTGATCCTCTGTGTGATGTCGTGGTTGCTTGAATCAGCTGAAGGACGATGATAAACTCCACTCAGGTTTCTTATTTCACACTTGCTGCCTATTTTGACACTGGACATTTTAAATACTTGTGGTTCATGACTGTCATGTTTGTATATTGTTTGATTGTCTGTGCCAACGTGTTGCTGGTTGTGATTATCTGTGTGAACAGAAGTTTACATGAACCGATGTACATTTTCCTGTGCAGCCTGTTTGTAAATGAACTGTATGGTAGTACAGGCTTGTTTCCGTTCCTTCTGCTTCAGATTCTCTCGGACATTCACACTGTTTCTGCTCCTTTTTGCTTCCTGCAGATTTACTGTGTTCATTTCTATGGAAGTGTACAATTTTTCACCTTAGGCGTCATGTCTTATGACCGATATCTTGCTATCTGTCATCCTCTAAATTATAACACTCGTATGACGTCCAGGAAGGTGACGATCCTGATGGCGTTCATATGGCTGTACAGTGTTCTGGCCACTGTTGCCATGATGTCTCTGAGTGTCCCTTTACAGCTGTGTGGAAACATCATCAACAAAGTTTACTGTGACAACTACTCCATCGTCAAACTGGCCTGTTCCGACACCACAGTCAACAACGTCTATGGCCTCCTGTATATGTTCACCGTCATCTTCGGTCTCATCATTTTAATCATATACACGTACATCAGGATCCTCATGGTGTGTTTTTCTGGCTCCAGACAGACCCGACAGAAAGCCGTCAGTACCTGCACACCTCACCTCGCTTCTCTGCTCAACTTCTCCTTTGGGTGTTTCTTTGAAATAGTGCAGAGCAGGTTTAACATGAACAGTTTGTCCATGACGCTGCGTATATTTTTATCTCTGTACTGGCTGACATGTCAGCCGCTCTTCAACCCTGTGATGTACGGACTGAATATGTCCAAAATCAGAGTCATATGCAAAAGTCTCGCTTTTGGTAAAAGAATCTAGAAAACTGTCACAAATGTGTTCTTGTTTTTACATTTCCGCTCTGCAGGACTAACTATTTCCTTCATTTATATTTTATTTCTTTACAGAAGTTTGAACAATCAAAGTCTGAGCTCACTCTTGAAATCTGTCATTATCCTACAGAGTCTCAGAACATGTGGCAGGAATCTTCCCTGATGCACAAACTCTTTGGTCCCATTACGACAAACTCTGGATTCAGAACAGATGCTGCTGTTGAGAAAAGTTTCATCCTTGTTACAGAGAAAACTGCCTGTTAAGCACTTTTGGCAAATTACTCAATAAAAGACTCAGCATTTCATTAATGTTCAAAACAACTGAACAGCTGTAGATTTGTTGTTTTTCTTTTAAATGTACAATTAACAAAAGATTTCTTAGAATCCTACAATATTTAGTTTAGTTTGTGAAGTTGTTCTCAGTGCAGCAGGTCTCTCGCTGAGCTGGATCAGAACCTGCGTCACATCCAGTTTTTCTGTTGTTTAAAATGAATTTATCTGCAGTCACACAAGGGGGCGCTGTGCTAATAGGCCGTGCTCCCAG
This sequence comes from Holacanthus passer, assembly GCA_025331565.1. Classification (NCBI taxonomy): domain Eukaryota; kingdom Metazoa; phylum Chordata; class Actinopteri; family Pomacanthidae; genus Holacanthus; species Holacanthus passer. The sequence continues at coordinate 373,921 of JAFREQ010000185.1, read as the reverse complement.
TGAATCCTGGGCAGCAAGTGTGAAGCTTTATGTTTGTACTTTGTTGATTCATGGACGTCAGGGTTCAGTGTGATCAGGCGACTTTACACAGAGGACATTTTAATCTTAATGTGCTGGAGTCTGTTCCTCGAGGCCACAGACAGACAACAACATTCACACGATGCTGTTAGCAGCTGTTTTAACTGCTTCACTCGTCTCCTGAACTGTTTGTGTTTTTCTCCAATCAAAAGCCTCGGTTCAATGTAGACATGCGTCTGAAGATCCGGACACTGTGTCCAGTCTGTCAGTCAGGGGACATCATGTCCTGATCTGAGCTACAAAACTCGAACAAACAAAGAGGACGTCTCCCAAAAATGTCAGAGCTTCTACCTGGACAACAGACACAGCGTGTGGCAGGACGGACACCAGAGACACCATCCTGCTACATGTTTGTCCCCTGTGGGCAAGCGTCAATGTCCGTCCAAAAAAAGTGCTCGTCTCTGCCGCTGACGGCTTCAAATTGTTAAAGTCTGACAACATCATGGAAACTCGGGTCAATTTCACATTAGATTCAAAAATGTGACTAAAAATACTTGATAGCATCTTGAAATCTGTCAGTCACAACACAAACTGAGCTAACATTAGCAGCTAACAGCTGAGCTAACATTAGCAGCTAACAGCACAGTGACCCTGAACGCCTCCTGTTTCAGGTCAAAAACTGCAGCCTGGAGCTGTTTTATTTATATCAGATTTATTTTACATCCACAGTCGCATGAACAGTATTCAACATGGACAGCGACGCACTAGATCAAGTCCTGACCAGTTCCCACGTGTCCTCGTGTCCACGCGTCCACTGAACAGTCCTGATCACTGGGATCATTCCTATTGTCCACAGTGATCACAAAGATCCAACCTGAACTAACTTCAAAACAAACTTCAGAGTCACAAACAGCAACTGTCACAAGCCGCTGTGTTCATGAACCACAGAGGAGGGTCCTCCCATGACTCCCTGTGAGACAGTGAGATCATTCGTCTGTTAATGAAGCTGGTTGGTTCCAGAGCGTCCAAGTGTCCACACAGACAGGTGGAAACAGAGGAGCTCCATCAGGGCTCGTTACTGACAAACCATGGAAAAAAACATGATGAAATCAGAGTCTTCTTTTACCAGAAACACTGTCGATTAAAAGAAGAAAATCTTCTCTCCTGTTTTCATTGAAAACATTTTAACTTACTCATTAAAGATTCATTAATTACTTACACTCTGTATCTTACGTTGCAGGTGGGATCAGTTACAGCCAAGAGACGAGTCAAAGAGCATGTAGAAACACTGAAGACACACAGGAGCTGTTTCTGCTCAGACCTGTAATATATTATATTACAGTTTTTCTCCATTGGTTTGGCTTTCATCAAATGGCAAATGTCTTAGTCCATGTCTCAATGTCTCAGTCCATCTTTCCAAATGATTGAGAACAGGTAGCCTCCAGTTAGTTACAGTTTCCAAGTGAATAGATCTGGTTGATCTAAACTGATTGTTGATTCTCGGTCTGATGGTCGTTCTCTCCAAAACATGTCAGCATCATTTCATTGTATAAGTCATCACATGCACAAGAGTCTGTTCAACTGTCAAAATGAGTCCAGACCATAATACCATGAATAGGGAGGGTGAGGACAGCGAGCAGTGAAGAAACTCCAGCTGTATTTACAGCTGTCGGCTACATATCATTCTCCTTGTTTCTTGTTTCTGTGTTATGTTACAGTATATGATGCTGTGTACTTTTTCTTTTTACTCTGATGTGTGGAAGTTACTTTATGTGTGTGAATAATAATGGCTACACTTTCCTTGGCAGTATGAGTGCAGTGTGTGACGTCAAACCTTGGAGGCTGCTCTGACCGTAACTTCCTTTTTTTCAGTTTTATACACAGTTGTATTCTGTTAGCTGGACACAAAAACTAGTCCAGTGACCGTTGTCAATGAAGGACTGGGCTGAGACTGAGAGCTGGACATGAGGGATATTTCAATGGTCGTCTGCCACAGTGACAAAACATGTCAACATTTGGACTTGCAGTGCTACACAATGCCAAAGGGACGATGCATTTTGGGGGCACTGACTATTTATATGGGAAAGGAATTTAGTTTTGAAGCATGAGTGAACAGTTTTGGGGAGATATGAGCTTTTGCAGGTGAAACCATGGTGTTGTGCTGAACTGTGAGACTGTTTTGCCAAATGATCTTAGAGTTTTGAGAATGTAATTTCTGTTTCAAGACATGAGCCAAACCAATGGAGAAAAACTGTAATCAACTATGCTGCACACAGTACAGCAATATATATATATATATATATATGTACGATTCAAAAGAAGAGAGAAACAAAGTGAAAGCATTTAAATGTTTTATATAAGTTCATTCATCCATGTTACATATGTTTATATTATATAAACGTGCGCTGGCATGTTCTGCTCTGTTTCTTTATTCTGTTGTGTTTATTGTTCTATTCAACAAATATAGTTTAAAATGATGATGAATGAAAAATATGACATTTTCAGAATAGCAGAATATTTGGTCAATCAAAGTACTGCACCATAAAAACAGGTAAAGTACTGAAGTATTTGTATGAGCAGAATGTACTCAAACGCACTCAATTTGTTTCTTTGGTTTTGTTCCGACTTCGTGAAAATGACTCAAATCATACAGCTCTTAAAAACGGATCGACTTCAGGCTGCCTGCTTTTATTTTGAAAGAGGGTAACTGCAGACAGGAAGTGATTTGTTCAGACACGGAAATGATTCTATGTGTTTTTGTGTGACTGAAAGGCGCCGAGCGGAAAATCGGTGTCTGTTATTCAGACCACAGGATCGTCTCTGGTCCTCAGAACTGATCCTCTAGGAGTCCGGACCGCCCCGCTGACTGTTAGCCGTTAGCTGTTGTCTGTTAGCTGTTAGCCGTTAGCTGTTAGCTGTTAGCTGTCATGGCGGCTGGAGGCGCCGCGGCTCCGTCACACGTCGGTGATGTTGAAGAAGACGCTTCACAGCTGCTGTTTCCTAAAGGTCTGTAGCTTCTTTTGCTGATGTGGTCGGTTTGTTCCGGTCTGTTCTGTTGATGAGCTGCTGTCAGACCTGAACCTGGACTCTGAGGCTTCAGACCTCATGAGGACACACACGTTGTTTCTGTCCTTGTTGTTCTGTGTTTGTCCACAAGCTGCTCAGCTGTCCACACACAGAACTACAAACATGGCTGCTCTCTCCTGACTGCTGTTGTTCTGCTCTCAGAGTTTGAGAACGCGGAGACTCTCCTGAACTCGGAGGTCCACATGTTGCTGGAACACCGGAAGCAGCAGAACGAGAGCGCCGAGGACGAGCAGGAGCTTTCCGAGGTCTTCATGAAGACCCTGAACTACACGGCCAGATTCAGCCGCTTCAAGAACCGAGAGACCATCACCGCTGTGCGCAGGTCAGAGCTCACGGCTTTTCTTCTGTGTTCTTAAGATGTTTGAGTCTCTGGTCTGATCTGGATCTGATGAACCCCCTCTCTGTCCCCCATGTGTCCTCAGTCTCCTCCTGCAGAAGAAGCTCCACAAGTTCGAGTTGGCCAGTTTAGCAAATCTGTGTCCTGAAGCTGCTGAAGAGGCCAAAGCCCTGATCCCAAGGTCAGTGTGATCCACGTCACACCTGGACCACATCAGACCAGACAGGAACCAGATCAGAGCTGAGAGAAGTGACTCATCACTTCACCTTCATTTAACACGTTCAAATCAAAAGGGTAGTTCATAGTTCAGATCTTCATAGTTCAGATCTTCATGTTGAGTCTCAGCTCGTTGCTTCTGGATCGACCCTCCTGCTCTGCTTCTCTCTCAGTTCTCTCATGTCGTCATTCTCAGAGAAGAAGCTGTAAAAAGCCGATGTTCTCGAGCGTCTGAGCAGCAAACGGCCGACAGACTCAGTCAGAGAAGCTGAACATGGAGGAGACTTTAGAGGTTTCCCTCAGGAGCTGGAGAACAAACACAGAGCTGAAATATGACACAATGTTTGTTTCTGCTGAAAACAATAAAAGCATCAGTTGCTGCAGCTTTAAATATGATTCATAAAGAACAATCCTGAAGATCTGCAGTCTTGAACAGCGTCACCAGTTCAACAGCTGATCGTTAAGGATGAATTCATCTTTTCATCTGTGGCCTCAGCAGCAGCTCACACTCGTGCTGTGTTTAACAAACTAAATGTGTGTGTTTTCAGTTTGGAGGGTCGGTTTGAAGACGAGGAGCTGCAGCAGATCCTGGATGACATCCAGACCAAGAGAAGCTTCCAGTACTGAGACCTGGATCAGGACTGCAGTCCGGGCTCTGCGATTCCTGGTTCTCCTGCCTGGACCTCCTGCAGGTCCCTGTCCTCCCGACACTGTTTCATTTTTATGTCCAGGATGACTGAACTGATTGATCCTGATCGCTCTGACTGATCATGTGATCTGATGACATCACAGTCCTCCACATGTCTCACAGGTGTTACATTATTCAGGACTAAACATTTCCTTCTATTGTCACAATAAACTTTGATGTCTTTTTTACACGACTGCTTCTTGTTGTGAGTTTGTCCACAGTTGCTGTCACACGTTCATTCTTTCTCCAAACCTTGGAGCTTCTGTGGTTCGACCCGGTTTCTCTGACTGACTCAACCTCCAGCATGTGTTCATCCCCTTAATGTTTCAAGTCTCTCATAGTTAAGAAATCAACCTGCAAACTGATGGTGTAGACTGAAAAAATACAAGTGAAATGATTTGAAAAACTTTGAGAAACACTGTTAGCCACATTAAGTTATAATTTTGAGGGCATGATATGTGTATTAATCCACTGCAGAAAGTAGTCCCCAACAAATGCTTTATTTCCTCCTGTTTTGTTCCTTTTTAAAAATGAAACTATATTTGTGAGGTGTTTTTACATTTCCATCTTCAGCAGGAACCAATGAGAGCTGACAGCCACAGACAGGAAGTCAGACAGTGTTGAGACGTACAACATGAGATTTAATGACAATGAAAAATATCCCAACCAACTGGTCCAGTTTTGACAACAAATACTGTCATGTGTCCAATATGTCTTCAGATTCTCTCTTTGTTCTTTAAGAAGTGGACATGAGCAGCACCTCAGTTTGGTCAAAGTCCATCAAACGTTGACACAGTATACTGCAGCAGCGTCTGTGTCCTCAGAGTCCTCCAGAGCTTCGGGCAGGACTCCGCTGGACGTCCTCACCATCCTCACAGTGTTCCTGCTGAACAGCGTCCTCTCATAGTCCATCAGCTGCCTCCAGAAACCAGCGTTGGGTCGAATGAACGGGCGCTGCTCCAGGACGAGTTCATGAGCACGACGCAGGCTGAGACTTTCAAACCTGCAACCACAGACAGCAGCAGTGAACCAGCGGCGGAGGAAGTGATCAGGTCCTGGACTGAGGCCAAAGTACCAGTACCACAGGAAGAAGACCCTCCATTAGTGAAAGTACACAAGTATTAACAACATGTACTTGAAGTATTCAGAGGTGGATTACTGAACAGGCCTGCTGGGTACAGATACCGGGGGCCCGGGGGGTCGATGCCTCACCTGCCCAAAATCAAACAAACCCACCACACACACGGTTGGACGGGGGCCAAACAGTGAGGCTGGAGCTTTACCTCATCAGGTAGGCCATGATCAGGGCGGGGGACCGGCTCCTGCCTGCGGTGCAGTGGACCAGAGTACTTCCCGTTTGGTTCTGGTGGATCCGTTCAGCCACTGGGTCAAAGTAGTGTCTCAGGGGGGCGTGAGGCTGATCCTGGACGGGGACGTGGAGGACGTGGAGACCCTCCAGCTGAGGGTAGGACACGTCCTCCAGGCCACTGGCGTTGATGATGAGCCTGACGTTCCTGCTGGAGAGGACGCTGAGGTTGAGGGCCGAGTCCAGACCACAGAGGAACAGACCAGGAGACACCTGAGAGACCGACATCTCACAGGCAGGACGGTCTCAGTAAAGCCAGGCCTCCTGAGGCGACGGCGCCCCCTACAGGCGAATAGAAACATGATGAACACAACCTGACATTAAGTGGAAGATTCATCTTCTGTTTCTATCCAACACGTCAGTTTACTGGATCAAAGATATTTGTGTTGGTTTGAACTCATCGTCTGTTTGGATTCATAGAAATAAAAAAACTGTTCCGAGAAAATCGAATTAAAAAACAAGTAAAACCAGTGAATCTAAAGGTTTAGTAATATTAGTAGAATCTGACTGAATATGAGACACACACACACACACACACAAACGCACACACACAGATGTCACATGATAATGAGTCAGAGTTTCATTTCTGTTTTCACTTCGACAGACTCACTTCACTTCACTTCACTTCACTTCAGGTGAGAGCTGTTCTCTTTCTGTTGGTCTGACCGTTACTGAACGTCTACGTTACTTGTACTTCGTTACATCAGGACAGTCAAAGTATCTGATTACATTCAAAACAAGCCCCGCAGCTTCACGCCGAACTCCATTTGAAAAAGTCTGACTTTAACTCCTCCTTCGTCTCCGGCTCGTGTTTGTCGCCGTGTTTGAGACTTTTCCTCTGGGGACGATGATTCTTCGCTGTTCGGCCTTCAGCTCACATTTTAAAGACTTCCAGCTTCGCTTCATCTGCTCAGTTTAATTTATGAACAGGAGCCATTTTGTTGGAAGATCACAACAAATGTCAAACAGAAAAGCTGCTTGTTGCCGAAAACAAACAGCTGCTAACAATCCGTTAAAAACCGGAAGAGCTCGACTGAACCGGCTCTGTGTCCGGATTTTAAGGTTTTGGCATTTATGACACTTTCTGAACTGAGTCTGGTGAAAAGATTGATTCTCACCTCTTTAATCCGGATTTATGAGAGAACCTGAAGGGGCCACAACTTCCGCCCGGCACCTTTTCACAATAAAAGCATAACAACCAAATTGCGTTGCAACTTTTTGACTAACAATCATAAAAAAATCTAAAAGAGGTGACTTGTCCTGAAATTGATTTTTTTTAAAAAGCCACTAAGACTTCAAACGAAGAATAATGTCGTCTGTCGCTCTGATGAGAAACCTGAAACTCTTCCAGTGTGAAGGTTCTCAGTCCTCTGGGTCCTGGTTCTCGGTCCTTGAGGTCCTGATTGTCGGTCCTACGGGTCCTGGTTCTCGGTCCTGGTTCTCCAGGCAGGGCCTGGTTGTAGATTCTTGAAGATGTTTCAGGCTTCTTCACTTCTGACTAACAGCTTCTGTCCACAAGGATGAAAGCAGAGTTTGAATCTGAACTGTGTCCTGGTAGTTGCTGAGGGCCATGTTTGTTATCAGATGTTTTTGGATGTGATTTCAACCTCAGAGCTGCTGTCAGATTCACACCTGGGCCTAAATTAATGAGTTATTTTCTCTTGGTTAATCTCCGGGATCCCCCAGTTTCTGAGGTGTTTTGGTTTCAGATCAAACTGATTGAATAATCAATCTGATTATTGATTATCCATCAGCAGCTTCAGTGCAGATTGGAAACAGTGACGGTGTTAAATGGTGTCGGTGAAGAACAGATCAGTCTGGAAAACAGCTGTGAAAAGCAGGAAGTGAAATGATGAGAATGGAATCAAAAGGTTAAATAAGATTTAACAGCACGACGATGACAAAAAGCCTCAAAGGTGCCCGATTATGTCCCATTTTAAGAAGCTCAGATGTCTCCAGTCCTGTGGGTTGAATCTTGTGGATTAGATTTTAATGAGATAAATGGTGAATTCATCTCACCGATCGACTGCAGAGTTATGAACATAAAACTCACCAGAGTGAGCTGCTGCTGGCGGTAGATGCCAAATTTGAGACAGCTGAGCTAACGGTGGCTGGAGTCTCTATCAGGACTGTTGTCTGTTGTCTCCCTGATCTGTTCCACTCTCTGCAGTCGTGGAGGAAGTTCTTTAACTCTGGCCTCCGAACATCGTCCACCAACAGTAAACTCTGTAACACCGGAACATCGAAGCGTCACAGTTAGAGGCGACTGAACGCAGACCGACACAGTTTCAGTCGCTGGTCGGTTTGAATAAGTTAAATGATAACACTCAATCAACTGAAGGTGCAAAATATCGTAGAAGTGGTCCTGATTCTGTTTCTGTTGAGTAATCATACGAGTGGCTGGGAAACGTTAGTTTAAAAAGTTAGTTAGTCTGTAACTTGGTGAATCCTGCAGAAACCCTGATTCACCAGCTTCTGTTCTGTTTTTGGTTCTGATGTAGACGACACTGAAATGCAGAATCAGAACGCAAACCAGTTCAACTCAACCGCCGCTGCGGAGGGTCAGACCCAGAAGACTGTCATCCCGAAGGTCCGATATCACCCGACCATCCAGACTCAGACACATGGAGACGGAGCACGAACCAGAACCAGAACCAATCAAACCCAGAGGATCAGACCTGCTGCTCTACGCCCCCCTCAGACTGGGACTAACAATAAGCCAGTCCAGCAGAACCAGGATGCCCACAAGACCCCTCAGGCAGACCCAGTTCCTGCAGTGATACCACAGCCTGCTGCTACAGATCCAGATCCTCCAAAAACACCAGATCAGCCTTCCGACAGAGCCCCTCCCAGACCAGAGCAGGTCCCTCTGAATCTGGGAGTCCAGCTTGACAGGCGTACTGTGGAGGAAGTGGAGGTTCTGACCCGTGGACAGCGGACCAATCAGGATTGGTTCGCCTGGAGGAAGAACCGGATCACGGCCTCTGTGGCTCACCGCATTGCTCACTGCCGCTTTGTTAACGGCAAGAGCAAAACCCCGCCCACCTCTTACCTGGCTGCTGTCACAGGTAGGTCACGCCCTTTCGCTCGGCTAAAAATGGGAAATAATTGATAACAAAAAGTGATCAATAAAATCAGACTGTAGCTTGTTGTTGGTTGAAGAATTAGAAAAGATGACTGACAGGTTCTTTATGAATAAAACCTGCTCTGACCGGACAGGTGAGGGCCGGAGAGTCCAGACCAGAGCCATGAGCTGGGGGGTCCACCGGGAGGCAGAGGTGGTCCACAGGTACCAGGTACGGTTCAGCTAACTGATTAAGTCATAATGTACAGAGATTTAATTTTATCATTATCAAACTTTATTGACTCGATGATGATGATGATGACATCATCCTGCAGAGACTGAAGAGCGCTGCTTTGGGACGCTCGGTCTCGGTTCAGGACTGCGGTCTGTTCATTGATGCTCAGCGGCCCTGGTTGGCTGCGAGTCCTGACGGCATTGTGAGGGACAGCCGGACCAGCCAACCGCTGCTCTGCCTGGAGGTAAAGTGTCCCTACAAACACAGACACAGGCGAGTGGAGGACGCCTGCAGGGACGACCCGGCTTTCTGTCTGGAAATACAGCCTGGACGGGTAAAAAATCACAACCTCTGTGACAGAAATGTTCAATGTCCCATCATCCTGTCCTTCCCTCGTTGTCTTCTCCTTGTCTCTAACATCCTCTCGTTGTCTTTCTGTCCCAGTCCCCGGCCTACCGTCTGAAGACGTCTCACAGTTACTTCACACAGATCCAGTGTCAGCTGGCGGTGACGGGCCTGCAGCAGGCTGACCTTGTCGTCTTCACCCTGATGGAGACGGCCATTGTCCCAGTGACCTTTGACCCCAACCTGTGGGAGGAGACGGTGTCCAAACTGCAGGTGTTTTACAGGGACGCTGTCCTGCCTCACCTCAGGGAGAAGACACATCAGGACACAGCGGCAGCCTGGACCCCAGAGCTGTAGAGACCAATCACAGGAGCTGCTCTGTGGTGACCTCTGACCTCTGGAGGTTCTGAACTTCATCAGAGCCATGGTTCTCAACAGGAGGACAAACGTGAATTTGATCAGAGTCTGTGTGCAGGTCTGAGTTCACACCTGTCAGGTGGGACATCACCTGCTGTAAGCTGTTACATCATCCTGTCTAATATCTCTGTGATGTCACGCAACCTCCTCTCATATTAGTCTGGACTGTTTTGTTTTTTTGTTGTTTTATCATCTAAATTCATGTTAAACAGTTTATTTTATCAATGCTTTATTTCTGGTTGTTTACAGCTAAGTTATTGAATATGTCATAATAATTCATTGTTGCAGCTCCTCTAATAAAACTCTGATAAACCTTTGTTTGCTGGTTTCTGACAGCAGCGCTTTAACAACAAACATTTTTGTGAATGAAACTCGAGCTGTGTCCGGACGATCACAGCTGGTGTTTCTGAGGCATCTCTGCTCCACGCAGAACATGATGATGGTGTATTTTTAACATGTCAAGCTGCACAGATCAAACCAGACAGGAAGTTATAAACAGGAGCAGCAGCTCATCCGGACAGTTTTCAAACTAAAACCCTGTACCTGATCCGATCACGTCAGTAAACAGACAAAAAAAGGTTAATTTCTTTTGCCTTTCCCGAGTATCCACACAGGTTAATGAACCGGCTCAACACCAGGATTAGTTCTCCTCTCTTCAGCTGATTACAGCTCCACAGGAAATGGAAACTGGAAACGAAGTTCTGGTTGATCTTATTTCCTTCAGATGTCAATTTTACAGATTTTTTCCTTTCTTCATAATGTGAACTCTGATCTACTGATGTAAAGTTTTCTGGCTGTTTGGGGTGAATAAACACAAACGATCCTGCGGTCAGACACCATCATACAGCAGTTTGAGGAGGAGAGGAGGATTTAAAGTCCATCTGTTGTCAGGAAAATGAAAACATGACACATTTTATATCATTTTTAATTGTTTGACTTGATTCACGAGTCACTGGAGTTAAAGCCTGTTTCCATTTTGCCCAAATCTCTGCAATAGCTTTTACAAATATGTCTAAATCTGCCTGTGATGGATGAGCTTTGTTACCAGTTAAAACAGTTGAAGAGAGGAACTGAACACATGATCTGATGGTTTTTATTTTGTCTCTGAATGTAAATATAACGTTTGTTCGACAGTCAAGTCCTTTAAAACTGATAAAACCTCAAACATCCGCAAGTGGATGATACAAAACAAAATCAGGTTTAAAGTGACAATAACAGACGACAGACAGCTGTTTCACTCTTAAATAAACTCCAGATCATTCATGCCAACTCCTCCTCCTCCAGAGGTCACTGTGACCTCATCAGGTGACCAGAAACGCAGCAGATCTTCACCTGAACCAGGAGGTGACACAGTTCAGAGAAGAAAACCTCCTCCAGTCTGCTCTGACGGCCCATTGGCTGTTATGACAGGTGTTGTTATGAGGGGGTGGGGTTTATGTTAGTGGAGGGCGGTGTCTGTCTGCAGTGGGCGGGGTCTCACAGGTAACCCTCCTTCTTGAACTGCTCGTGCAGGATGTCTCGGTACTCATCGAAGCCGCCCTCGATGCGTCTAACTTTTCCACCTTCACACACCCACAGCTCCTTACACACCAGCCGGATCAGACGCTCGTCATGGGACACCAGGATGACCCCACCCTGAAACGTGTGACATCACACAGTGAGGAGACACACCTGAGATACACCTGAGACAACAGAAACACGTGAAGAGGCAGCTCTGAGCTCTTGGATGATTTTAGATTTTTAGAACACTTTGCTGAGACATATGAAAAGATGATTTGATTAGACTTTAGTTGGAGAAAAGAAAATCTTAAGATGAATTCTGTGTCAGTCGTGGCTGCTGATTGTTGCTCTTACAGAGCTGAAGGTTCATTTGGAGGCAAAGAACATGAGACACAAGAGAGACGTGGTTATATTACCTGTCTGATCATCTGACCAACCAATCACACTTCAGTTTAGTGACGTCATCACTGTCATCGTCTCAGACACACACACAGACACACTCACTCACTTTGAACTTGTTGAGAGCTTTAGCCAGAGCCTCGATGGTCTCCATGTCCAGGTGGTTGGTCGGCTCGTCCAGGATGTAGAAGTTTGGACTGAAGGACAAACAACATCATCATCATCATCATCATCGTCGTCGTCGCCATCATCATCGTTGTCATAAATGCCTCATAAACAGCTGGACCCTGAACTATCTACTACCATGTCATGGTCATCTGTGCGAAAGCCACTCGGCTCTTCTGTCCTCCTGACAGACTGGCCACCGGCCTCGTCGCCAGCTCTCCGGTGATACCGTAACCTCCCAGCTGGTGTCGGTACTCCTCCTCCGTCCGACCTGCGACACACAAACACCGGCCAATCAGAAGCTTGGGGTCAAACTAAGCTACGTGACTGAGGAAATGATCAGAATAAACTAAAAGTAAAGGCCCTATGAACCTATGAACAGAGAATTAACGGCTCCTTAAACAGTGAACAGTGGGCCTCAGTAGGATGTTACTGTTAGTTTTTGTTACTGACCAGGGAACCTGTTGAGCAGCAGCTCCACAGAACAGACGTTCAGGTCCAGCTGGTCCACATGATGCTGACTGAAGTAACCGATCTTCAAGTTCCTGATGAAAAATTAAAACCACCAGCAAAGAAACTTCAATTAATGGCTGCTAAAAACGCATATTCTGTTTAACAGCCTGTAAACGATTCATAATGGTAAATGGTTTCTTTGTCAAAGCCGTCAACCTGCCTTCTGGATCCCATCCCAACCAGGCTGCTTAAAGAAGTCTTACCTGTTATTAGCACTTCTTTAGTCGACATGATCAATCTGTCTTTATTAACAGGCTATGACCACAGTCTTTTAAAGTAGCTGTAATAAAACCTCTCCTTAAAAAGCCGACTCTTGATCCAGAGGTATTGGCAAACTATAGACCTATATCTAATCTTCCCTTTCTCTCGAAGATCCTCGAGAAAGCAGTCGCCAACCAGCTGTGTGACCACTTACAGAACAACAGTCTAGAGGATTTTCTATCAGGATTTAGAGTTCATCATAGCACAGAAACAGCTCTGGTGAAAGTAACAAATGACCTTCTTATTGCATCTGACAGAGGACTTGTCTCTGTCCTCGTCTTGTTAGATCTTAGTGCCACATTTGACAACATTGATCATCAAATCCTGTTACAGAGACTGGAACATTTCAATGGCTTTAAAGAACTATTTATCAGACCGATCTCAGTTTGTACTTGTCAACAATGAATCCTCGATACACTCTAAAGTTAATTACGGTGTTCCACAAGGTTCTGTGCTTGGACCAATCCTGTTCACCTTATATATGCTTCCCCTAGGGAACATTATCAGGAAACACTCCATCAACTTTCACTGCTGTGCAGACGATACCCAATTATATCTGTCAATTAAGCCAGATGAAACCAACCAATTAGCTAAACTTCAGGCCTCAACGAAGTAAAAACCTGGATGACCTGCAATTTCTTACTGTTAAACTCAGACAAAACTGAAGTTATTACTGAAGTTGTTACTTGGTCCCAAACACCTCCGATGCACATTTTCTAAAGATATCAGTACTCTCGATGGCATTGCATTGGCCTCCAGCACGACTGTAAGGAATCTAGGAGTTATCTTTGATGAGGATTTGTCCTTTAACGCACATATAAAGCAAATTTCTCTGCCTGCCTTTTTTCACCTCCGGAACATAGCAAAAATCAGGCATATCCTGTCCCAAAAAGATGCAGAAAAACTAGTCCATGCATTTGTTACTTCTAGGCTGGACTACTGCAATTCTCTATTATCAGGCTGCACCAATAAGTTGTTAAAGACTCTCCAGTTGATCCAGAATGCTGCTGCACATGTTCTTACAAGAACAAGAAAAAGAGATCATATTTCACCCATTTTGGCTTCTTTGCACTGGCTCCCTGTCAAATCAAGAATTGAATTTAAAATCCTTCTGCTGACCTATAAAGCTCTTAATGGTCAAGCACCATCATATCTTCAAGAGCTCATTGTCCCCTATCTTCCCAATAGAGCACTACGCTCCCAGAATGCAGGGTTCCTTTTGGTTCCCAGAGTCTCCAAAAGTAGATTTGGAGCCAGAGCCTTCAGTTATCAAGCTCCTCTCCTGTGGAATCAGATCCCAGTCTGGGTTCAGGAGGCAGACACCCTTTCCACATTTAAGAGGCATCCCTTAGTTCTGCTGCTACAGGCCTAGACTGCCGGGGGACTTCCCATGATGCACTGAGCTTCTCTCGCTCCTCCTCCTATATCCATTCATCACCCATCAATGCATCTTACTAATGCAGCTTCTTCCCTCTCTCGCAGTTTTGTCTCTTCTCTCCTGTCGCTCTCTGCAGGTTGGCGTGTCACTGGATCTGCAGAGTCTGGACTCGTTCACAAGCCTCCGACTGAACACGTGTCTCTGTTTAATACTGTTATTATCATTATCTTCACACCTGTGGATTGTAGTATTGCATGTTCTCTCTATCCCTATGCCTCGCGATATAAAGCATGTAAATGTTTCTCTATAAACAGTCTGCAAACAGTTCCCAGACCAGCATCAAGGATACAAAAGGTTGATGGTTCCCTAAAAACAGTGTAAAAGGTTTTCTGTGAACATTTCCGTGTATAAACAACATCAGTTCAGGTAAACAGAATCAGGTAACAGCTCATTGGTCCGTCGCTCGTCTTACCTGTGAGCTTGTCTGATGCCGCTGACTGGTGTCAACTCGCCCATCAGCAGTTTGAGGATGGTCGATTTACCAGCGCCGTTTTCACCGACCTGACAGCAAAGACAACACGACGCATGAACTCCTGATTCTGCATTATTGATCAGGATGATTAGTTCTTGTTTTCCACACTGATGTTAAAATAATATATTGTGTTAAATCAAGTATTAAAGCAAGAGAGACTCATGAGTCTCTGTGACCAAACTTTCTCAGATGTGACTCGTACTGAAGGATGAATTTTATATACTTTTAAATGCTTCGTACGACAACAGCTACCATTAACAGGCGTCAGGTCACTGATTAGTTGATTTTACTGATGATACGTACAATGCAGATGCGAGACTCGAGGTCAGCTGACAGGTTGAGCCCAGAGAAGAGCCGCTGGTCTGGAGAATAATAAAACTCTACTTCATCTAACTGCAGGATGGGAGGAGACAACTTCTCAAAGTTATCTGGAAACCTGTGAGAATAAAAACATGACACGTCAATCAATCAACTAATCAACCAACCAACCTAACATCTGAGTGGACAAAAAATATCAGGAAGTGAAACAGGACAAAATGTTTCAGGGTGAAAACTGGAGAGTTTGTCCCGAAGGTGGCGCCAGAGGGAAGCTCATGTTGGGACCCATTTCAAAACTCTCCATACAGTGGCCTACTAAGGACATTTCAGGCTCTTGAGAAATAGGCCGGGTCCTGGTCTTTGATGCATCTAACGAGAGCTCTGGTGGTCAAATGATTTCAAGCTGCATGTTGAACTTCAGCCTCCTGATCTGGACTTTGTGAAATCTGATTTCATGCTTTTTAAGACCTCAATAGAAAAGATTTAATACTTTTTCCAGCACATTAGAACTGGGAGATCCGTTTGAAATTAATCACAATACTAATATGGACTTAATTTCGTCATTAATATGTATCAACATACAAGCAAACAAAATGATCGAAATATAAAATTCTAAATGTTTCATGTGATGAACTATGTCCCGGAGTCTTACATAACTCATTCTGGTAGCTTTTAATTACAAGTTGCATGAAGTCCTTAACAGAGAAAACACAAATGTGTCAAAGTGAGGTTTATTTTCTGACCTTAAAGTGACCTCAGTTTCTTTCTCGATGGGCTTTAGTTCAGGTCTGCAGGAATAAAACAACACAGTCACATCAGTCAACAATCACAGGACATTCAGGTACAGAACAAAGTGAAGAGAGACACCTGAAACACCTGAAACACCTGAAACACCCTCAGCTGATCAGGTAGATCTGAGTCCAAGTGAATGTTACTGTGACACATCGACATCTAAAACCAACTCTCAACAATTCACTGTTTTCCAAACTGCAGCACACAGATGTTTCCCGGTCCAGGTGTTCCAAGGGTTCCAGGTGTATCAGGTGTATCAGGTGTATGAATACTCACAGCCTCTCCAGCAGTTTGAGTTTGCTCTGGACCTGAGCTGCTCTGTTAGCGTTGTAACGAAATCTGTCGATAAACACCTATAACACAAACACCTCAGTGTCAACGACACAATACATTCTGGGTAAACAGCTGCATCATGTGACCTTCATCCAACAAAAGTCTGACTTACGTTCTATTCTGACTTTTTACTGATTACCTACTTCAATTAACAAGTAGTTTTAATATTGGCACCAGCAATCAACCACTAAGCCGCAGTACCTGTATGTGCTGTCTGTACTGGAGCTGGGCCTCGTACTCTCTGTGCTGGTTCTTCAGTCTGTCTTCTTTGGTTTTAATAAAGTTTTCGTAGTCTCCACGGTAACTGTCCAGCCTTTGGGAGTGCAGGTGGATGATGTCTGTCACTACGGCGTTGAGGAAGTTTCTGTCGTGGGAGACGACCAAGATGGTGGACTGCCATGTCTGTGGGAGAGGGTGTGATTTATGGCTTGTTAGCAGCTGGCTAACTGTTGTTTTCAATGAGGAATGCTAACATTAAAGTGAGTCTCAGTTCAGACCTGCAGGTAGTTCTCCAACCACAGGATGGCTCTGACATCCAACATGTTGGTCGGCTCTGAAACACACACAGGAGGAATACATCAGAATACAACACAATACTACTGATACTAATAACAATACTAATACTTGTATTTGTATTCCTCTCACTAAGTTACAAAACTACTAGTACTATTACTACAAATTTCTCCTCCTAAACCTACTCTTACTACTCGATTCCTCCTTGACCTGCTCCCACTCATAATCGTACTAACACTGCGAGTAGAAGTCCTACAACTACTACGTGTACCCCTGAACTCCTGTGACTTCTCCATCTTGTACTCCCACTCATACTCTTATCGCTTGTACTTTTAATACTACTTCTACTTGTATTTCTGCTCCTCCTACTGCTCTTATTAATCTTACTTCTGCCACTAACAACACTGTGGCCTGATCAGACTCACCATCCAGCAGCAGCAGGTCCGGCCTGGTGAAAACACAGAAAGAACAGAAATGAGCTGTTAGACAGCTGTCAATCATGTGGACTTCCTGTGTGTCAGCAGCATGTGGTCACACACACACCTGTACTTGTACCTGCATTTGTACTTGTACACAGCACCACAACTGACTGAGAGAAAAAAAGTGTATGTAAAGAAACAGATGGCTTAAACTCACCGAGCAAACAGAGCTCTGGCCAAAGCCAACCTCATCCTCCATCCTCCGGAAAACTCCCTACCACATACACACACACACACACACACACACACACACACACACACACACTCTCATGTTATTAGAATATACAGTACAACAATATATGAATATGTGTTACTCATGTTGTCAATACAGTGTCCAACTGTGTTTGTGTGTGTGTACGTGTGCGTTGCGAAATAGAGGACTCACTTGGTGGCCTGCTGTTGCTTTCTGGGAGAAAATCCGAGACCAGCCAGGATGACGGAGGCTCTGATTGGATGAGACAGATGTCAGTCAAAAATGCATCAGCAGTGTGAATGTTACAGAGTGAATCAGTTGGAAATGGAACCAGTGCCCCCTGGTGGTACACAGAGGTCAGTAAATTCATGTATTACATTTCCTGCAGCATTTATGAAGAATTAATAACTTATTGTAGACATCATTTCACAAAGTGTATAAATTGCAGAAATTCTGACGGGAGTTTGGAGACTTTCTCACTATATTGCAGTTTGATGTGTTTACAGTCACAAACATCTGCTGCTTAGCTCCGCTGGGAAACAAACAGACAAACACTTTAGACTGAGTCGTGCTTGTTTTGTGTGGTAACACAGCCGATCACACAATGAACTGTGTGCTTACTGAAATCTAACAAAAGTGTTTCCACTAACACCCATAACGAGCAACAATAAAAAGAACAACAATAATAACAAAAAGAAGCATAGATAAATCAATAATTGGTCTTTAGCTGCAACCCTACACTGAACAGATGTTAGATCTATTTAACCCTGCTATCAGCATGTTATCAGTGAGACCGTGTGATTGTTGCCGTTACCGGGCCGGAGCTTTGTCGGCCTCGATCTCCTCCAGCTTGCAGTAGATCTCCGACAGTCGAACGCTCTCCATCCCGTCAGCTCTGAGGCAAAAACACAAAGGATCAGAGACAAACTGAGTGAGACACAACTGTCATGTCCTTTAGTGTGTCCACGGCAGCAGCCGCTGAAGATCGTGGACACTGGAGACCAAACTGAAATGATTTCTCTCTGATGATGTCTCTCTGATGTCAGAGTGACAACACTTCCTGTGCTGAACTGAAAAAAATATTATTGAGCTTTTTTCCACAGTGAAGACCAGATATTGAAGAGATGAAACAGATTTATGAAAGAAAAATTGCAACTGAATGTCCACATAAAGAAAAAAAGAGTCGATTTATGAGTTCAAAAGAAGTCCAGTTAGGATCCAGTAAAAAAAACCCCAAAAAACCCAAAACCTTCCTAATGGTAACTGGTATTTTATGATAATCACGTTAAATGGTGTCCTCTGCACTTTGTGCTTGGATCCTGTTTTCTGCTGCTCAGCCGACTGCCTCTTCAGATAAATCAATGAATAAATAGTCGACTAAAGATGCTGATAACTAAAGCTAACCTGAATTTTGTCTTCAGGACTAAATCTACATTATCTTTCTTCCCCTCACAGTGTTTCTCGGTGTCTTACGTTCCGTTGGCGATGCGAGCGTTGAGCCTCTTCTCCTCCGCCAGTAGCTCCTCTCTCAGCGTGTCGCTCTCCAGGACGCTCTGCAGTGCCGCCGTCTCGTCTCCGGCCACCTCCTGTTCCACGTGAAGGATGGAGATGTGAGCTGGGACACGGAGGTTCCGACTGGCCAACATCTTCAACAGAGTCGTCTTCCCCAGACCATTCCGACCGATCAGACCGTACCGCCGGCCGTACGCCAGAGACAGCTCAGCCCCCTGCAGCAAACATCTGGAGACAGAAAAACATTCATCAAAATCTCAAATACATTCAGCAAAACTTCTGATGAAATTTGTTAAGTAGAAATATTTCAAAGGGGACAACTGGGAATCAAACATTATTCATATATTATATTATATTATATTTTGCTAAAGAGCATGATTCTACCTGTCTAATATTCAATAACATATGTAAGAAGCTTTCAAAGACACAAAAGAAAAGACTTTTTATCTTGTGCGCACAGTTATTATTCATCCAGTGGGAACCAGCTACTTAAAACTGAGACGGCTACTCAACGTGTATTTCTGTAAAAAGGCCCTCAGTAAGAATGATTTTCTTTGCCTGACATTCTGAGGTGAAAATAAAACTGTATTAACAAGGTTGCCGACAAACTGTCTGGTTCAATGTCAATAAATTTACAGCTGATCTTAAATATCATCTTAAAGAGTTTATTATATCTGTCTCCTTTATTTTTTTTAAATGAACATTAATTTACTGGACAAACTCAGCTCACCTCTCTCCAAACGAAACATCAAAGTTCTCAATGCGGATGTCATAGCTGCGGTTCTTCCCTGATTGGTCGACTCGATTATCCTTCTTACTGCTGGCCTGACTGGCCGACGCCTCCTCCAGCACTCTGAGGGACCACAGGGACAGGTGAGGACAAGTGAGGACAGGTGAGTACAGGTGAGGACAGGTGAGGACAGGTGAGGACAGGTGAGTACTGACAGTGGACTGGAGGCCTTCTGAGAGTCCTTCTCATTCCTGCGTTCATGTTTGGCTTTCAGTTTCGCTTCAGCCTTCTCCAGTTTCTTCGCATCCACCGTCTGAAGAGACACAGACAGGAAGTGATGATGTTCGAGTCCAACAATCATAAACTTTAAAATAAATATCACTTTTGAAAACTAATTATCTGGCCAATCTGCAACTTTAATTTGTGTCATTTATCTGTAGATGTGTCGTTATGTGTATGTAACTTGTGTCTGTATGAGTGACCTGACGTTTTCTTTACTCTTTCTCGAATCACAATGAGGGACTCATTTGTCTTTTTACTTTCTGCCATCAGAATCGTTTTCAATCCACATTGGAAGTCATTTAGTGTGAAATTAAGATTCATCTCATCTGTGTCTTTACAAACACAGTGTTTTTTAGTGAAAGTGACTCACTGTGTTCTGAGGACGTTTCATCATCCAGATACCCTGAATATCTTCTGCTGCAGTCGTTGAAGGGACAGGAGGGACACAGGTCAGTAAAATGAGACATGATTTCTTCTGTACGTGTCAAATCAAATACTCTCAAAAGTTAAAAGACAGTAAGGTGTGTTCATATAGAAACAGAAGTTAGAATCATTTCGAGGTGTGTATGTTTGTTACCGTTGTCTGCAGAGATCTGAGAGAGCTGCACTGGAGCGTCCAACAACACCTGCCTCTGAGAGCCATGATGATTGTTCCTGTTTCAAACATATGTTATAAAACACACGTTATTCCTGTTGAAAACAGGGAAAACCCTTGATATCAGGTGAAATGTCTGTTGTGAAAGCTTTATTTAACTGAACATTTGGAACCACTCTTATTTGTTGAAGCCTCACTGTTGTAACTTCTGAACTTTGTGCTGGAAACAATCTGGATTGTCCTTTAACTCTTTAACCATCTTAAATAACTGGACTTGTCAGACCACAGCACACCTTTCCACTTTGCCTCAGTCCATCTCAGATGAGCTCAGGTTTTTGGATCAGTCCACAACTTTCAGTCTTTTGTTGTTCCTGTCTCAACTTGTTTGAAACATGTTGCTGCCATCAAATTCAGAAGAAGCAGATATTTACAACAATCAATGAAGCTGATGATCAAACATTAAATATATTGTCTTTGTGCTGTTTACATTGAGTTTATGTCAAAAAGGATTAACAAATCATCACATTTTGTTTTCTATGTTTTACACAACTTCTTTGGAATCAGGGTCGTAGAAGCCATGACTTTTGCTCTTTCTTACAGTTTGAGAGTGTTGAACATCTGGAGGCAGATATCTCTGACGTCATCTTCGTTTTTACTGTCAGCAGACACTTCCTGCAGGACTCCTCCGATGGCATCGTAAACCTCCTCCCCATCCTCGAAATCTGCTCCGCCGCTGTCCAGAACACCTGAAACACAAACATTCAGCTTCAGTCCTTCACACACAGCTTCTCCAACATCAGACACATGTTCATGTTAGTTCCTGATTGAATCATGGACACAGGGAGTTGAAAACCTGGTTTTCAGTGTAAACTTCAAATCCTAAATATGAATGAAACCAGAATCCTAGTTTGAATATAAACATCAGTTTCATGTTTGTTTGTGGTCGTTTGAACACAGCTTTATTTAGTAATGTGCAACAAATCAGCACAACAGAAACTTTAGAATTTTGAGGTACTTTACCTGAATATTTCTATTTTGTGTTACTTTCACACACATATTACATTACAGAGGCAAATATTGTCCTGTGAAGCAGTGTTATAGATTATTACTCAACAGTGTCTACAGCAGTTAAAACCAGCTTCACCTTCACCAGGTTAATATTCTGTTTACATGGACGAGTCCATTTTCAGATCTGATGCAGAACTTGTAGATGTTCTTTAATGTTGTTGCTGAATTTGATGATGTGTTCTGAAGTAAAATCTGTTGGTCATATTTATCCATGCATGTCACTTTCATTGCAGTTGGCAAATAAAGCTGATTCTGATGACTCAAATTACAAAACTCCCAGAGAAGCTCGTGGTTTTGTCCAGTTCATAGTCGACTGAGTTTCTCTTTGTGAAACTTCCTGTGATACTCCTGTGATACTCTTGTAATACTCTTGTAATACTTTCTGTGATACTGCTGTGATACTCCTATAATACTTTCTGTGATACTGCTGTAATACTCCTGTAATACTTCCTGTGATACTCTTGTAATACTCTTGTAATACTTCCTGTGATACTCTTGTAATACTTCCTGTGATACTCTTGTAATACTCTTGTAATACTTTCTGTGATACTCCTGTAATACTTTCTGTGATACTGCTGTAATACTCCTGTAATACTTCCTGTGATACTCTTGTAATACTTTCTGTGATACTGCTGTGATACTCTTGTAATACTTTCTGTGATACTGCTGTGATACTTCCTGTGATACTCCTGTAATACTTCCTGTGATACTGCTGTGATACTTCCTGTGATAATCCTGGGATACTGCTGTGATACTTCCTGTGATACTGCTGTTATACTCCTGTGATACTGCTGTGATACTGCTGTTATACTGCTGTTATACTCCTGTGATACTGCTGTGATACTCCTGTGATACTTCCTGTGATACTCCTGTGATACTGCTGTGATACTCCTGTGATACTCCTGTGATACTTCCTGTGATACTGCTGCTATACTTCCTGACAGCTCCACGCTTCAGTGTTCGGGCTTTGGTCCAGTCAAACCGCTTCTCTGTCCGGCTAATGTGGCCTCACAGAGCTCGCCGGTGTCCGTCCTCTCCTGTTAGCTCGTTAGCTCCGCGGCGAACAGCAGCGGCTGCCCGGCTAACAGGCAGCTACAGGCCGGTTTGTGGCGCCCCGCCGGCCCGGCTCACCGCCGCCCGTCCCCGGCCTCTCACCTGTGATGTAGTCGAAGAGCTCGGAGTCGATCTCAGGAAACTCGCTCTTCAGAATGTCCACGTACGTCGCCATGATACCGGCCCTGGACTCTGCCGCCACACGCATGCGTCAATATGCGACAGCGCCGGGGATTCTGGGGGATGACGTTTTCCTGTCGGTCGTGATGACGTCAAACGATAAAAGCCGACAAAACAGTCAAAATGGAGAGAAAGGTCTGTTTTCCTGTTGATATACTGAAAACAAATGTGTGATTGTTGCTCTCTCATCGGGATGTTTTTATTACTAAGCTCTTAAACGTACTGAAGCTGTGTTGATGCACTTTGGATGTAAAATGTATTAAAGCTTTTATGAGTTTCCTCTTGTTTGCCAGACAGCAGAAAAAACTGATGAGAGATCAATGAGTATCTGTTATTGATCAACACGTCAGACTGAACCTCACTCTTACTTATCTATACACAAACTTTATTTTATTATTCAAACCAACCAAACTTTATTGAATTATTGAAGCAAATCATTTCTTTTTTCTCAGGTTCTGTGCAGCTCTTGTCTCGCGGCCTGTTGGCCGCAGGAGGGCGCTGCTGTGCTCTGAAAAACATGGATTAATGTATATTGGTTATTTTTAGTTGTTTATTGGTTAAATAGAAAAAGGACAAATAACAATGGAATAATATAAAAGAAATAGAAGAGAAGTTTAAACAGAATAAATGATGCAAAGATTAAAACAAACATGTGACAACGGACAATCAGTAAACAACATTAATCTTAACGTCACATTAACAATGAATTTATACATTTCAGACTAATTTAATCTGTGACTCCTGCAACTGTTGTATCCATATTCACTGTCTGTATTTTTGTCTTGTCTATTTCATTGTTGTCACTGTGTTTGGCTTTATAATTCAGAATTCCTTTTTTAGTTATATCTAATGAAGAAAACCAACAAATACGAACAGACAGTTTCACTTTTGTTATAAATGATTAGCCAATAGCATATATACTTTTTAACTCAGCCTTACTTCCAGTAAATGCTTCTTACATGTGAATACATCAGTGATATTAAAAACAATGTCTAATATGATTAATATGATAATTCTGTTTCATGTACGTAACTTAGTGAATTTATATTGAAGTTTGTCTAAGTACTGCTCTTACTTAAGTAAAGGATCGGATTTATTTTTGCAGCACCGTTAGAACATAAGTTAAGCTTTAGACTCAATATTAATATAACACAAACAGAATAAAACACAAACATTAGACCGACAACAACAAAATGACATAAGAGTTCAAATCCAAAATGTGCTGAAAAGTTTTAATCTTAATTTTCGAATCTAACTGCTCTTTGTTTTGGAAGATTCTGCATAAGTATACATATTTGGGTCTGTTATTCCAAAGGCATTTCCTTTTCTTGACGTATGATTTACCATAATGTTATTCCCGTTTGTATTTTAAATAAACTACTTTAATGTGACGTGTAATAAAAATCATAATGTAGATGTTTTTATTTATTTTCCTATTTCTGTTTTACTCGCTCTGCTTACATTTATATGAGTGTTACAGTACTATTCTACATGATATATTATAGTACTAAATATGCTACTAATACTAATAATAAAGTAGTTGGACGATCCGCGGCGCGCCGGCCGTTCTGCGCATGCTCAGCTGTGGCGGGTGGAGAGTTAGCCGTTAGCACTGCAGCTAACAGCCGGAGTGTGTAATGGCGGCCTCGGTGTTGTTGGGCTCTACGGACAACACCGGACTCGGCTTCACGGTCGGAGGCGGCAGCGGCGGCGCCCACAATGTTTTAGTCGGAAACAATAACGGAGTGGGTCCGGCGGGTCCGGCGCCCTGGAACCGTTCTCTGGACCGGGCGCTGGACGAAGCCTCGGCCACCGGGTGCCTGAACCTCAGCGGCAGGAAGCTGAAGGAGTTTCCCCGGAGCGCCGCCAACCACGACCTGACGGACACCACCAGGGCCGGTGAGTGAGCGCCGGGGCCCGGGAAGCGGGCCCGGGGAACCGAGCCAGGTGTGCCGGTGAAAGCAGCCGGTTTTCATGGGTCTCAGGCGGTGAAGGTCCCAGCTGACGGGACGAGCCCCGCTGAGGCCGGTGTCGAACGGACAAACGTCCCGGTTCGACCGAGCGCAGCTTTATTATCAGTTCTTTTCTCTCAGCAGCAGGTCGGCGAACCGTCTGACGTCACGCGGCCGTCTGTTGACGTTTTCAACGCGTTAAAATCAAACTAGGCAAAGTTGGTCCGTTGGGCAGGAACAGCCGCAGCTAACTTTAGCTAGGTTCGTTAGCTTGTTGTGGCGCCGTTCAGTTGAACCTCGTTCGCCTTTCAACCCGTTTTAAACCGTCTGACCGCCGAGGTTCGACATGTCGGTTCCCGCCGCCGAGCTGAGGGCCTGACGGGGAAAGTGTCCGGCCACAGCCCGGGTCAGAACACCTGCAGGCCGGAGGACAGGTAACACACCTGTCAGCTGCCTCACACCTCATCATCACCTCGAGCTGGTTCACGTTCCCGACACACACGAGTCCGGTTTCGGAACCACCAGACTGTGAAAGCCCCCGTTTCTGACGTCAGCTGACGTTTTAATAGGTGAACACACACCTTTGTTGTGTTTCATGTCTGATTTGATAATCAGGCAGGAGAGAGCTGCTCCGCCCACCCGAGGCTGGCGGCCGGCGTGGAGAGACAAAACAAACGTCCGTCAAACAACTGTCTGTCTCTATTTCTCTCTCTCTCCCCCCTCTCTCTCTCTCTCTCTCTCCCCTCTCTCTCTCCCTCTCTCTCTCTCTCTGTCTGTCTCTCCTCAGGGAGGACAGACCTTCATGATCGAACAACAGACTAATTTGAGTACAAAGACAGTCAGAAGTCACATGAGTCCAAATAGACTTTATCTGGCTACAGTCATTCATAAAGTATTTGTAGTATTTTGTCATGTTGTCAAAAATGATGTTAATATTGTGATATTTATTTGAAGTTCATGCTTTTGTGCGTCTGCTTGAGTAAAATTTTGAATGCAGTACTTTTACTTGTAACAGAGTATTCTGTATACTAATGTGAAGGATCAGAGAACTTCTTCCACCACTACTGCTGACGGGACGATCCTGGAAACTAGTCCACCACTCTGTGTGTGTGTCTCTGTGTGTGTGTCCCTGCGTGTGTGTTGGTGTGTGTCTGTGTGTGTGTGTCTCTGTGTGTGTCGGTGTGCGTCTCTGTATGTGTGTGTCTCTGTGTGTCTCTGTGTGTGTGTTGGTGTGCGTCTCTGTGCGTGTGTCGGTGTGTGTCTCTGTATGTTGTCGGTGTGTGTCTTTGTATGTGTGTTGGTGTGTGTCTGTGTGTGTGTGTGTCTCTGTGTGTGTGTCGGTGTGTGTCTCTGTGTGTGTATTGGTGTGTGTCTCTGTGTGTGTGTCGGTGTGTGTCGGTGTGTGTCTCTGTGTGTGTGTGTGTCTCTGTGTGTGTGTCTGTGTGTGTCTCTGTGTATGTGTGTCTCTGTGTGTGTGTTGGTGTGTGTCTCTGTATGTGTGTCAGTGTGTGTCTCTGTGTGTGTGTTGGTGTGTCTCTGTGTGTGTGTGTGTTGGTGTGTGTCTCAGTGTGTGTCTCAGTGTGTGTCTCTGTGTGTGTCTCTGTGTGTGTGTGTGTGTCTCTGTATGTGTGTCAGTGTGTGTCTCTGTGTGTCTCTGTGTGTCTCTGTGTGTGTGTCGGTGTGTGTGCCGCCTCGGGCCTCAGCTCTGTTTGAATCGGTGTGGCTGTGTGTGGAGACTTCACTGTGTGTGTTTTATGGCTCTAAAGTTGCTCAGAGGCTTTTTGTCCGCTGTGAACTGAGCCTGACCCATAAAGTGTCTGATATTGTCTCACAGATCTGCCAGGATCTGTGAGATCCATCCTGATTATTTGTCGTCAGAGGATGATGTGTGTTGTTTTATTGATGACTTTAGAGGTGATAGAATCGTGTGGAGCTTTCTGTTGAACCAGCCACGTGTGTTATTGTGTTGTTCGTAGTGTTGAGTCTTATGTTGTGTGCACATGTCAGAAGTTATGTGCCACGTTATAATGTGGACCTCAGGAAGAGAAGCTTTTGCTGTTTCTTAGATAATGTGGATCTAAACAGACGCAAAAAGCTCTGGTTCTGTCTTCATATTTCAAAGTCCTCTTTAAACGATCACTTTAATTCCACTTTGTAGGAACAACAGAACATGAAGCTCAGTGATTGGATGTCTGTTAGTGAAATGCACCATGGGAGTGGTTCAGTTTTTATGTCCACAGGCTTCTTGTAGATTTGACTTTTTTATCAAAGATATTTTCTCACACGGTTGTTGATGTTTTGTTCGCTCGATTGAAGCAGGAGTTTCCTGTTGATCCAGACTGAGTCACTAACATCATTTGTTACTGCAGGAGCCTGAAACAAGTGCTCACAGCTCTGTTCGGGTTTGAGGTTTTTGGCTAAACTGTTCGCTGTCAAGAATCTGATTTGTTTGGGAACAAAAAGGAGCAACAGAATGGAACAACAATATCAGGATCTATTCAGAAAGGAAAAACTGACATGTGAAGTTGCAGGATGGACAGAGTTTTGAAAAGGAACCAACAGAAACTGGTGATAAAAATCCTGCTAATGTTGTTTATTTGTTGTATCTGTTGTTGCTTATTTATTTTGTCAGAGTTGTTACTGGTTGATTATTAAGAGTTTCATGATCCTCATAAACGCTGAGTATGAGACAGACAGACAGAGAGAGAGAGAGAGCTTGATAGTAGTCATAGTTTTGTGATTAACTGATTAACGTTTTAGCCTGTAAAATGTCTGAAAACAGTCAAATGTCCGTCTTTTTGTTTTGTTGTTTCTCGTCAAGTCCAAGGTGAAGATGAAGAGTCTGAAATCCAAAGAGATTCAGTTTATTGAGATAGAAACTAGAGAAAAACAGAGAAATTCTTGACATTTGAGAAGCTGCTGCCAGAGACTGGAACACACATTTAATCAATTAATCAACACTTCAACTTTCAACATAGTTTAATAATTTAATTAACTTTCTGTCCATTGATTAATCAAATAATCGTTCCACCTCTAATGTCAAACATTCTTAGTGAACCTCTGTCACTGTTAGTTCAAAGATCAAAATGTATTTGTGTACTTATTCAAATTTAAAATACCCCATTGGTGTGAATGAAGAGTAAACACTGATGTCACAGCTCTGTGTGTGTGTGTGTGTGTGTGTGTGTGTGTGTGTGTGTGTGTGTTTTATATCCCAGTGGGGAACTTTAACCTGACTATACACCAGTCCGACAAAACTGAGGTCCCCATGGGTCCAGACTGTTTTTGAGGGTTAAGACTTGGTTTTGGGGTCACAGTTAGATTAAGGTTAGTGTAAGGCATTCAGTTGTGATGGTTAGGGTCAGGGGCTTGGAAATGCATTATGTCAATGGAGTGTCCACATGGGGATAGTGAAGCAAGTCTGCGTGTGTGAATTGCAGGCGGCTGTACAACAGGAAATGGATGTTACTGTGGTGATGTGTACTTCCTGCTGACCAGGTGCTGATCGCCTCACAGCTGCACTGACAAATATAGACACACTGAAGTACTGACTGGACAAAGTGTGTCAGATTATTTCTGTTCAGATTTTATAAAACTCATTTTAACAAAAGAAAATTACAGTATAATTACTCACTTCTAAAGATGAAACTGTTTTAAAGACCTGGAGCAGCAGTGTTTTTACTCAACCTGGACTAAACCGGACAAAAATATGAAACTGATGGAATATCTCTACAGTACAGGAATATATAAACCTATAAATAACTGTCAAAAGGAACAGGTATGACAGGAGTGCGCCATTGTAGCGTCTAGTCTGCAGAAGAAGAAGGGAATGATGGCGTTGGGATGTTTGTGGTTGAATGAGACCACAGAGACTGAGAGATAACATCCATCCACCGTGTCGGCTTCAGGTGTATTTCTCTCCTTTTACCTGTGGCTCTGTGAGCAACACCATGTTCACTGTCAGAAAGGCTCTTCGCCTCGGCTCCAGGTCTCCGTCCCTGCGGCGGGGAGGCTGTGTCAGGTGTTTCCATCCTGGTGGACAATGTGACGAACAGACTCAATGACGAGCAGATACATGTCCGTCTCTGGCAGTCTCTGGGCTCCTTCAGCCAATCACCAGTGTTATTAGATCTTGGCACAAGCATGCTGCGTGCTTATTGGCTCATTGACGCTGATGAGATTTACTCATTAGGTATCAAAATTTGGTACCAAATGACAAGACAGTGTTCTATACTTGTTAGAATTGAAACAATTTGGTTGGTGCTTTTAAAGTATCGAAGTTCAGTACTCAGCCCTGCCAGTTTGACAACACATGCAACATTCAGAAGAAAAGCTACCAGATACAGAAACACTGCAAGCAGCACAGACAATAACAGGAGGTTTCCAGGGGGCAATAAAAAGAGATGCACTCACACGCTTGTTGTCCTACCCAAGGAAAAACATACAGACAGCTTCAGTAACTTGATGAGTCACAGACCATGAGAACAACACGCGTGTCCAGCCGTGTGCATCACTTTTTAGTTTCCCCTTCAACGCAACGCAACATTATTTATATTATGGGACTTTTCTGTCACAGAAGACTTCATGACCAGCAGAGGGCGCTAACATTGGAAGCAATCAGCTGGTCAGTGAGGTCACCAGCTCTGTGTCATGGCCTCCTGTGTCACCATGACAACCACAGGGACTGATCTGATTGGAGGATAGTTCAGATACAGACAGTCTGAGTGTTGTTGGAAATTTGGTTTCTATTTTCAGACTCGGTCACAAGTTTCTCACTCTGTTAACACACACACACACATTATTCACAGAGCAACAGAGGAAACAGCATGAGAGGATATAAACTTTTATTATAAGTTGAGGTTTGTCTCTAAATGATTGAAGTGATGGAGTCAGAGCAGAGATGTATGAAAGAATAAACATCAGTAATAACGCCGAGTGTTTATAAAAACCAATGTATCTATATGCAAGGCTGCACATTACTTTTTTATTCCGGTACTCAGGTGAGAATAGGAGGCGGGGTCTGGCACTCACCCCACACATGGTGTGGTTTTAAGTCTCCCTCACTGTCCTCTTCAGTTTCCCTCACAGCTGCTGTTCTTCTTCATTCAACTTGTTTCAACATTTGAAAATGTTTGACGGGAATTTTTAGCTTGGCAAGCTTGTTTGTTAGCATTAGCTTGTGCCACATTCATGTGCTCTTTACTCTTTGTGGTTATCAAATAATAGATGATTGAAATTCTTTGAATTCCTGTATAAAACAACATATCTTGCACCACATTTCAGCGCGCTCATGTTAGCTTCAAACCACCGAACATCTTTGTAGGTGGCAGAGCGCCAAGTTAGCTGCTTCATTCACACGTGACATACTTCATACATTACTTCAGTTGTTCAAATGTGTTGACAAGAATTGTGTGCTGATGAATGTGTATTGATGACCAGTAACGGCTGCCGTCTGGTACATAAAGACACGTTTTGAAACAAGTGATGTTCTGCACGGCAGATTTTTGTGACGTGTACCTGTGCACCAGTTCTGGGCACCTCTGACAATACAGAAGAAAAAAACTTGAAGCTCAAACACATGGAGCAAAGACAACATGAAAATACCAAAGTAACTAAACTGCTAGCGTGTCAGTTTCCAAACAGCATCAGGTACTCCAGTCCAGAGACGATGATTTACACGGAGCCAGGAATGTGAATTGTAATCAAATTTATAATCTGACCCAAAGAGACTTGTGTCCGTGGCTTCGAGTCTTAAATCTCATCTGGATTTTATCTGGATATGAAACTTTAAAATACGACATCTAAAGATACTTTACACAAAAGTGTGTGTGTCTGATAATGCAATATAACCTAAACTGTCTCTTTGTTTTCTGTGTGTGTGTGTGTGTGTGTGTGTGTGTGTGTGTGTGTGTGTGTGTGTGCGCGCGCGCGCAGACCTGTCTCGTAATCGTCTGTCGGAGCTTCCTCTGGAGGTTTGTCTGTTTGTGTCTCTGGAGAGTCTGAACCTTTACCAGAACTGTCTGAGGTCTCTGCCGGACAGTCTGCTCAACCTGCAGGCCCTCACCTACCTGAACCTCAGGTAAAACAAACACGCACGCACGCCTTCTTGGTAACAAATCAAACCAACAGCGATTGTACAGTATCTATTGACTGAAGTATATTGTGAGAATTAAAGCCTTTCTTTAGACTTAAGTCTTCAGTGGCCCAATCAGCATTCATTCTCAGGTCACATGACTCTGCAGTAGTCTCAGGTATTTATCAGCTCCAGCTCTGATCAGCAGGGATGGAAACATGACACCTGGATGGATGCGCTGTGAGCCCCTTTTCCAGCGTGATGCTGTGACCTGTTGAACATTATTTATTGTTTTTTACAGTTGGCATCGAGTTTGAAAGAGAGACTGAAATAAAAGATATAAAAAAGTAACCGCTGTAAGTTTGTCACTAGCCTCCATGCTGCTACCACAATGATTAACTTCCTGTTGTTTTTACCAGCATGCAGCTGTCCTTCACCTCACACAGTAACTGTGAGACCTCACAGTTCGACAGGCTCTGCTTTAAGTACAATTTGATAAAATTGTTTAACATTCTTTTTTAACAGCCAACTGTCTGTCTGTCTGTTTGTCTGTCCATCAGTCGGAACCAGCTGTCTGTCCTCCCTGTAGTCATCTGCAGTCTTCCTCTAAAGGTTTTGATCGCCTGCAACAACAAACTGGTTTCTCTGCCAGAAGAACTGGGACAGTTGAGACACCTCACTGAACTGGTCAGTCTGATTATTACCCTGTACTGTTTGTACTACTGATTCCCAATCTGTCACCCCTGTGACCTTCATTTGAAGGATTAAAGTAAGATAGATTGATGGGTAGATAGTTTTTGTCTGACAAATGAAAGTATTGACTTTGATGCCACAATCAATATTACCATGAATCAGTCATGATTATTGATTTACAACATTGTCTATAGTGTTTTTGACCAACAATATTTAAAAGAGGTGTCGATTTATATCATCTCACTACAAACTTTATGATTAATTGTTACGTATTGATTATCAGTTATTGATGGTTGTGTTGATGTCCCACTGCAGGATGTGAGCTGCAATGAGATCCAGACTCTACCTTCTCAGGTGGGTCAGCTGGAGGCTCTACGAGACCTGAACATCAGGAGGAACCACCTGGTCAGACTGCCTCCAGGTGCACACGCGAGCGCCCACACACACACACACACACACACACACACACACACACACACACACACACACACACACACTGCCAAACATCCAGCCAATCAGGATAGAACAGCTGTAGAGTGACAGGAGATGGGGGGGGTACATGTTTGTGTGTATTACTGTATAATGAAGTACTTGTTTGTGTGTATTACTGCATAATGAAGTACTTGTTTGTGTGTATTCAGAGTTGGCAGATCTCCCTCTGGTGCGTCTGGATTTCTCCTGTAACAAAGTGACCTCCATCCCCGTCTGTTACCGACAGCTCACACAGCTCCAGAACATCGTCCTCGACAACAACCCTTTGCAGACCCCACCTGCACAGGTACATGCAGAAAGTGACATCATCAGTGTCCAACTAGACGTCACCATGTGTTTGAATTTCCGCTGAATGTGTGTGTTTCTGTGTGTGTAGATCTGTATTAAAGGGAAGATCCACATATTCAAGTATCTGAACTTGGAGGCCAGTAAGACAACCCCTGACCTTCCAGACTACGACAGACGACCTTTGACCTTCAGCTCCTGGTCAGAACACGCAAACACTCTCTTCACAGTATCATTCATCATCTGTTATCATCAGTCACTGTGGGAGTTATCAGTTGATTAATTGAATTATGAACAATGAACAATAATTTTAAGTTAATTATTTGACATATTTTTTTCTGTGATATATTCTTATAAACTGAAAAATTAATCATGAATTGAAAACTTGTTTTGCCAGTTCCTGTTTGCAGATGATGGATCAAGAAATTTCATCAGTTTTTATGATGCAGATGTTGTAAAGTGTCACAGTAAATGTCCATCCCTTGTTCTATAATGGAGACTAGAGTCACTCGAGTCTTTCAGGTCTGTTTACTTTGTGAATGAAGCTGTACACAGGTTGTAGTGGCTATAAGATGAGATGTTCAGATCCGTAAACTCAGAACTTCCCTCCTGCAGTCCAGACACTGATTAAGTTCCTGAGTTCCTAAACTGAAAGAACCAAGAACCTTTTGGGGAACTCAGGAACTAAACCTGAGTTTTTAACATGGAACTGTGGCGGTGGAGTTTGCAGGGTTGAACAGCACTGATTGGTCAAACACGAACATCAGACTGCCACCAGTGTGAACAGCTTCATTCACAAAATGAGGGGTGGACATTTGTTGTTTGTTAACATAAAATCATTCAAACAATCAGCAGGTCGTCTCATTAGGAGACTGTTTGAGTTCTCAGTCTTCTTTAAATCCATTTATTAGCTACACAAATACATCAGGGAGAACAACACAATCATGTTGTTTTTGTTTTTATCCACATTGAGATGATCTGCGTTCTTCAGTGGCACACAAGGTCTTTTTGTTCCCAGTCTAGTTCCTGAGTTTCATTCCTGTAGCTGTGGAGTTCCCGGCTCTTTTGCCTCCAATGGGAGGCCTACTGTCAGAGCTGGATGGGGGGCTTTAAACTGGTTGCTCTGGTCTTGAGTTCCTGTGGTGGTACAAATTTTCTAGGATGATTCAGATCCACATATGGTGACAAACTGCTTCTACTCATTGTAACTGAAGTTTTCCTGCAGATCCTTCACAATAAAAGCACCAGTCAGTTAGGGGTGGTTAATCTGTCTGATTTTCCGATTCGATTCAATTACGATTATTGAGGTCCCGATTCGATAACCAACCGATTTTCGATTATTAACGATTCTCGATTACCGATTATTGATTTTTGTTTTTTTGTTTACTAGTACAATGTTTTTCAACCACTGTGCCGCGGCACATTAGAGCGTCTGGTAGCTTCAGTTATTAAAGCTGCTGAAGTCAAAACTTAATAACAAGTTATATAATTTGTGTGAATACTTTAGAATAAAAGGCCTCTGTTGATGTTGGAAGATAAAAACCCTCCACATTTGTTAACTAATGTTATGTGATCTTAAACTGAACTGTGTGTAAATGCAATAAAGTTTTTGTAACTTCAAAATATTAACAGCTCATTTCTGAATGTTTCCAGAAATAACATTAACCCAGATGTTGTTATTGGTTCAGCTGGAGTTGGTTATTGAAGCTAAACAGTGACATAAAATTTAACGATCCACAAACTCAAATGTAATTATTTATATTTATAGTATTGCTAAAATAGAAATTTTAAGTTTATTACACTCCAGAAACTGACTGACTGTGATGGCTGGAGGCTGAAATGTTGACATATAACGTTACACCGGCTTATTAAAGTACCGTAACCGGTGCTGAAGCCGGTCGGTACCACCGGGTTAGCCGGCTAGCTCGGTGAGCATGTTTCATTAAACAGGCTCCGGCCGCCGCACGTGCTCGAGGAACTGAGCGCACGCGCATGACACTCAACTTCCATTGACCGCGGGATATCATTTGTACAAAATAAAATAATGCCAAAAGTAATTGATTTTTGAAAATTTAATAATCGAGGCATACTCGTCCATAACATAATCGCGATTAATCGATAATCGATTTTTTTCACCACCCCTACAGTCAGTCTCTCTGCTGGAAGGATTTTATTTTTTATGCCTGGTGTCTGGCCAAAGGCATTTTGTTTTCAGATATCTCAGGAACACCCGGGAAAAAAACTCTCAAATGCACAGACATCCACTTGGAGTCAAGGATGAACTGATTAGATTTTGGTGGTCAAAGGTCAAAGGTCACTGTGGCCTCACAAAACACATTTTTGGCCATGACTCAAGAATTCATACACTAATTATGACAGAATCTCACACAAATGTCTAAGAGAATAAAATGTTGAAGTGATGACATTCTGTGTTCAAAAGGTCAAAGGTCAACTTCACTGTGATGTCATGATGTTGTGCAGAAACACTTTTCTGGTCATTATTCAACAATTCTGCTGTGTGTGAAAACGTTATAGAATCTGGAGCTTCACCAACATCTATATTTGAATGACTGCAGTGGAGCTCAGGCTCATTGGTTTGACTGATGCTGATCATTAGGTGATTGATGAAGCTCTATCAGTCCTCTGGACTTGACTGGTTGGTGGAGGTGACTCTTGTTAGAATGACAGAATGTTGAATCTCTGTGTCTGTGCTTTGTCAGTGGTGATGAGCTGTATCCCGGGCGTCCATATGGAGCGCTGGATTCTGGCTTCAACAGTGTCGACAGTGGGGACAAGAGATGGTCAGGGAACGAGGTCAGACACTCACACACACACACACACAGACGCACTCACACTCAGCACGTCCTCTGTTTCCTGTGTGTGTGTGAGCTCATGTCCTGTCTGTGTGTGTTCAGCCTACAGAGGAGCTGTCAGAGCTGCCGCTGAGAGTGGCCGAGATCAGCAAAGATCAGAGGCAGAGAGGAGGAGGAGGAGCAGCTCTGCTGGCTAATGGCACACGTGAGTTCATTTCTGAGAGGAGATCAGTCAACTTGGTAATATCAGACTTGAAGCTTAGATCTGAATCAAAGACAACAAAAAGATTTATAACCTCCGTTTTAATCTATGTAATTTCCTCACATTATTAAATAGCGTTTCTCTTTTTGTTTTTAGGATTTCAGTTTTATTTCTCATGTAACTTTAAGAAATGATTCTTTATTTCTATTCCATATGTCTTCAACAGAAGGTATCAGCTGAAAGCTCCGACGGTCTAGTGCAGTAATGTCTTGAATAAAGTGAGTCTTCTCCTGTCTCTCTCCCTCTGCCTGTCTGTCTTTTCATCAGATGTGGAGTTGGAGCAGATAGACTTCATAGACAGCTGTGTGGGGGAGGAGGAGGAGGAGGAGGGG
Organism: Holacanthus passer; assembly: GCA_025331565.1. Classification (NCBI taxonomy): domain Eukaryota; kingdom Metazoa; phylum Chordata; class Actinopteri; family Pomacanthidae; genus Holacanthus; species Holacanthus passer. Next base: position 338,450 of record JAFREQ010000185.1, on the reverse strand, counting down.
AGGAGTCGAAGAGGAGGAGGAGGAGGAGCAGCAGGAGGAGGAGGGGACAGTACCAGCCTGAGCTCTCAGTTCATGGCCTACATTGAGAGACGCATCACCAGAGAAGTAAGAGCTCCGCCCACCAGGAATCAACCTGCAACTCTCTGAGGTCCCAGAGCTATAATACTGAACATGCAGTCCAAAGGCACATGATGACGGGAGCTGATAACATCACAACGAATTTTAGAGGAATGTGTTTTTGTGCTTCCTGATTATTTAGAAGTGACCACAGTCCTGATTGGCTGGATGTTTGGCAGGTGCTTTTTATCAGCACTGAGATTGATTTGACTATCAGTGAATCTTGATCATGATCTTTTCCCGGTTAAATTGGTTTTCTCACTTCACAAACACGAACAGTCATTTTATTGTCACTAAGACTCAGGAGGTCAGAGGTCATTTCCACAAGTATTTTATTTTGTTTGTGATTTCCTGTTTGTGTGTCCAGGGTTCTCCAGTAAAAGCCAACTCGACCAGGACAGAAGACACAAGGAGACACAACAGGTGCACGCACGCACGCACACACACACACACACACACACGCACACGCACACACACACCCTGATAAGATAAAGATAAGATTAACCTTTATTTGTCCCACAGTGGGGAAATTTGCAAAACAGTAATTTCCCCACTGTAATTTGATTCCCTGACTGATAATGTGTAAAACATAAATTAAAAACAGAATCCAATCATCCACAATTGGATTCTACCCCATTAATACCCCATCATGATACTATCACCTGTGAACAATTAACCTGTTTACCTGTGGAATGTAGTCCGTACTGTCTAACTTCCTGTCTGTCTGCCTGTGTGTCCTGTAGGAGTGTGGTTGATGGTGTCACAGTCCCCTCGAGCTCCCACAGCCAGGTAACACACCCTGCTGCCTGACACAAACTGCTGCTGACTCCAGGGCTGAGCCTTCACTCATGTTTTAGAACATAAACTACAAATCCCAGCTGCTCATGTCTATCTATCTATCTATCCCTCTCTCTGCCTGTCTCCCCTCAGAGAGGTGTAGGTGGTGTTGCTGGTTCAGGGGGGGTGGAGAGGATGAGGAGGGAGGCTCAGCTTGCTGCTCTGAGGTACGACGAGGAGAGACAGAAGAATCGATCTCTGCAGAGAGACTCTGTCACCAGCTACACCAAGGTACCACCAGTTACACCCTTCCCACACCAGTATACTGTGGACCAGGGCATGTATGCACATAGTGAAGCACAGACATCATGTCAACCCTGAGACTTCCAGCTCCACTGTGAACATATTCATCAACTCTCTTAATATGGTGTTCAACTGCCATTCATTTAAATGGTACACTTCCTGTTTCACAATAAAAGCCTTCTAGGGAATGGAAAATATGAATCTGTTTATTATCACAGAAAATCACTGGTGTTAATCAAACAGATCTCTGTGATTAGAGAATCAGCTGTAAACAGTGCTGAATTAGCTTAGAATTTATATAGAGATAGAAGTTCCACAGTGAATAGAAATGTGACAATGGGTTTAATGTCTCAAAGGCTGAAGAGGTGTCAGTGTGAGTCAAAGTCTGACTCAAACTGTTGTTGTTTTTCAGCATAAAACGGCTCAGAGTCCAACAAAGTCCAGTCCAGACAGTGAGGTGAGACTCTACATGTCACTTATCAAGAACTCTGTTGGGAAGAGACTGAATGTAAAGGACGTTCATTTACATGTAAAAGTCAGACTGGAGGTCTCATTTATAACAAAACATCATAGTCAGTTAGTTTTGTTTCTGAGTTTTGGTTGTTTAGTGTGTGTTTAGCTCTGCCCCATTAAATGTAGGCCACACCCCTCCACCACCACACCTGTTCACCTTCGCCTCGTGTGTGTGTGTCTTTGTTAATGTGTCTGTCTGGTGTTTGTGTGTGTGTTCAGAACATCTACCCTTCCAGACGCTCCACTCACACAGATGACTCCGCCCTCTTCATGGTAAGAGTTTGGCTATGCCCCCAAAAATCTCCTAACTGAACTAAAAATCAAAGAATTCTTCATTTGTCCAAAACAAACTGATTTGAATGATTCAAATTTATGTATCATCACCACAGATGTCAGTCATGTAGACAAATACTGTACGCTGCATTTCCTGTGGCAGTTTCACATCTGTCTATCTGTGAATGTGACTCACTAAACCATTTCTGACTTCTGTGTCGTCACCACGCTGGAAACATCAGACCACAGCGCAGCTAAAACAGGCTTCACTACTTAAAGTTCTGTGTAGAAACTTCATACACTCTGCAGTTCGATAGTGACGATAAATTTGTGTTTCAATGACTGATTGAAGCATGAACCTGCATAATTTGTGGTGATTTTACACAAATCTGCTTTTGGGTGTTTTAATCAGCATGTGATGACACAGTTTCCTCTAACTCTAACTACAGACAGCAAACACACACACTGACTCCACCTGATTTATAGCATGAACACGCCTGTCCACCCGTCACTCATTTCTCATCAACCTGTCTCCTGTCATCCTGTCACCATCGCCCTGCTCATCCTCCTCACCCTTTACCTGTTCAGATATCATGTTTTCTATACTGAGTTCACTGGTTGTCTTGATTGATCGAAGCCAACAGCACAGTCTGATTAGTTGATTATCAGATGTAATGTGAAACATTTTTGGATGTTTCTGCATAAATTGAGAAGCCCCTGTTGAAGAGACAGTTTATGAAGTTTACAGATGCAATCCACGGCTCTGATACTTTGAGCTGTAAAGACAAAACAAACCAAATGGAAGCCAAAAACAACTGGAATAACAGAGTCATCATACAGAGGAGAGGAAGAAGATGATGATGATGCAGCTTGTCTCATCTCTTTGTCATTGCTCATCTGTTTGTCCCTGAGTTTCCCCATTGGACTCGGCTCTTTCAAAATGAATGGGGACGAACAGTTATTATGTCCTCAGGTTTAAGTGAGAAAGTAACAAAGCAAACCTTCAAACTTGTCCCTCTTTAAATGTAAAGCTCCGTGACAGCAGGCTCAGAGACACTGTGTCCATCATAAACAAAGTTACATATATATATGATCCTGTGTACTTTTGTGTAGCTCGAGAACACTTGACTTATCTTGTTCAGACAAAATATGAATATTGTGTACGGGATTATACTATAAGATACTATAATAAGAACCAACAAGTGTTAACCAAATCTTATCTCATGCAAGATAATACCTATATTTCTCTCTATAGATAGATATTATCTTACATATGACTCTGTACACACTAAGAGATAATATCACTGATTCAATTTCAAAAGAGAAATTGAAACAGTAAAATCCAAGTTAATAATTGGAATGTAGCTTTTAATATTTTTAAGATATTAAATGTCACATTTAGAAATATTTTTAATGGAAACAAATCAAAGTAAACTTATTTTTTGTTATTAATGTATTAATATATATTCATTAGATTAAAACTGAATCTGCTTCATGTATTAACTCTTTTTTCTTCTTCTGCTTCCTGTCTGTCAATCCTTCTTTTTTGATTCTTTCTGCCATCAACTTTGATTTTCTTCACTTTGTTTTTTATATTTTATATTTCTCTTTTCTTCACTTTCTCTTTAGTTTGTTCCTCCTCCTTTTTTACTTCCACCCCCAACTATCTGTCTGTCTGTCTGTCTGTCTGTCTCAGTGTGTGCTGGTGTTTGAGACAGACTCTGATACAAACACTATAAAGAGACGACCTGGTTCACACAGACAGGTGACACACAGATATGTTTTTGTTTGTGTTGACTGATCCAGGGTCAGCTGCTGATGTGCGTTTGTCTCTGATGCTGAGTACTGATCTGACGTTAGCTGAACGTACAGTCTATAAACCTCAGTGTGTAGAACTGATCTGGGATCATGTTTAAGGTAGCATGAGGACAGAAAGAGTCAGAATGTAACTGACAGCATAAACACTGGATTTTATTTAATGTGGTGACACATTAAGTGCTGACATCATGGCTGATCCCTGATCTGATTATCCAAGTCATTGTTAGCAGCCCTAATTTTCAGACAGACAACTTGTGTTTTAACAATCAAAGATGAAATCTACAGCGACTAAAGTGCTGTGACCTTAGAAACAGAAGTCAAAAGCTTTGCTTCTAGATTCCCCCTGAACCATGAATTCAGTTTATCTGTTCACACACTTCACACTCTTTTAATAACTGTTCAAGGTTTAAGCTCTTGTCTATGATTAAAGGAAGTGCTGCATAAAAAGACATGTTACATAAAGATACACTTGATAAATGAAAATAACTGCAAAAAACCCCAAAACAGGCAGTGAAGTGATGTTTACTCAGTTCATTAATGTGTTTGCTTGGACAGTCCACCAGGCAGGATCTGATTCAGCACCTGGTTCAAAAGTGGTCAACTTCACTAACAGTCACTCGACTGATGACCAGAATCAGTGACTTTTAGTGGGCAGCTTCAGAGTGTGTTTGATTTGTTTATGTGGACACAGATGGGGGCGCTCTTTGGTAAAACAGTGACATTCAGATCTGAGCTTTATTTGAAGCAGCTGATCGATTTTTGGAACAAACTGAGTCTCACACACTGTTTAGTTTCTGTTTTTAAGTTCTATTCAAATGTCATCCTTCATCTTTTTTTCTGCCACTTTCTATTTTGGTCTTTTTCCTCCTTTTTCTTCTTGTTGTCTATCAGTCTGTGACTGGAGTGTCTGTCGACGGCTGTCATTCTCTCGCTTCTGATCGCTCCTGTCTGCTGCAGGTACTTCAACCTGCATGCTGGCTGCCTGCCTGTCTGTCTGTCTGTCTGTCTGTCTGAAAGACAGATATCAACATGTTCGTCCATTTCTCAACTCTGTCTGACTTCCTGTCTGTGGCTCTCAGCTTCGAGCTCATTGGTTCCTACTGAAGACGTAAATCTTTAAAAATGCCCCACAAATATGAAGTTTCATGTTTAAAAAGCTTCATTAGTTTCCTCAAACAGCTGATCACTGTAGTTTTTATCAAACAAACAGGAGGAAATAGTTCATTTGTTGGGGACTATTTTCAGCGGCGGATGAATCCACATTTGGTCTCTAGTGAGTCTTTGTGTTTGTGGGATTGAGTCCAGATAAACTACAGTGAGTGAGTTCATGGTGATGAAGGAACAACAGTGAGGCTCAGTGAGGAGTTTTTAATGGACACAGAGGACGAAGACAGATTATTTTGTAGATCCATTCAGTGTCGGTTTGAGAACATGCGATTTAATGATTTAATATAAAATATTATTCTTAGATTTTGACTCTGAAGACGTGACTGATTTGAGAGCTGAGGAGCTTCCTGTGTGTTCAGGTGTGTAACTGTCCTGTGTTGTGTCTCTGCAGGGAGAGGACAGAGCTGCTCTGTCTCCTACAGGTAAGACAACACAATATATGACCCTGGTGTTTACATTCATTTTACACTACATTTTGACTGTTTTTGTTTTTTCTTCCAGCCAATCAGTCACCTTCTTACCCCTCCTCAGGGGGCGTGGCCTCTTGTCGGACAGCCAGTCTGAGACCAGAGAGCTTCCTGTTTCGTCTCAGTCAGAAGGAAGAGAAGAGGAAAGGTGAGATGTTCAGTTGCTTTCAAAGACAGGACCTGTGACCTCTTGGCACAAGGTTACTGTCTTTACCTGTCAGCTCACTGACCAATAGTGTGTGGGTTTGGTGTTGACTCCCGCTGTCTCATCCAGGTGATGGTGCTGCTGCGCCGCAGAACCAGGAGGAGGCTCCTGCTGCCCCTCCTCTGGTTGGAGAAGATGCTGAGCTGGTGGAGCAGCTCCGAAAGGTTCGTACAAGGCTGCGGTGCCGCTGTTGCACTGTGTTCTGGTACACGCCAGTTCCACACTGAGGACATGACTTGATAACTGCTCCTACCATGGGTTTGCCTTTTTTTCATAGGAAGGGACAGTCACTTTGTGTTTTGTCAGAATCAGCTTCATTGGTCAAACATGTGAACACATTCAAGGACTCTGACTCTGTTTATAATTCTAGATGAAGATTTTTCATAAAGATCCTTAAATGTTCTTCTTTGAGAGCAATGATGAAATGTTTTACAGTGTTGCAAACTTGTCCTCTTATGTGAGGCAGCTGCAGCACTTACACCTGAGAGGGCTGAAGAAATTTTGTTTTGTCACAGCATGTTGTGACAGACAGACAGACAGCTGTTAACCTGTCTGTCTGTCTCTGTCTGTTTGTCCGTCTCTGTCTGTCTGTGTGTCCAGAATATCGAGGCCCGTCTGAAGGTGTCCTTGCCCAGTGACCTGGGAGCAGCTCTGACAGACGGGGTGGTACTCTGTCACTTGGCCAATCACGTGAGACCGCGATCCGTCCCCAGTATCCACGTCCCCTCCCCGGCTGTGGTGAGTACAGACTATTGTCATTATCATTATTATTATTATTATTGTACTGCTGTTCGTTCTGATCATCATTGAACTGCTCCTCTGTGTCCTGCAGCCTAAACTCACCATGGCCAAATGTCGACGAAACGTTGAGAACTTCCTGGAGGCGTGTCGCAGGATTGGAGTTCCACAGGTAACACCCACACATATCAGTGATGATACCAAGATTATAGTGTACCTGTGATGCCCATTATTCACATCAGGAAATATGTGATCAAATAAGAAATAACAACATGGAATCTGACCAGTTATTTGATATAAGACACATCTCAGTAGTTTGATGTCCAGGTGTAACAGTGACTTACCTGAGACCTTTTTAGTCTGGATGTTTCTAACTGGTTTGGGCCAACTGGAATTAATGAGTTAATTGAATAAACACATGAATGGATGGATGGTTTTTCAAGTGGACAGTGATGTCACAGCAGTTGTGAACTCTGGAGACTTTTCTTTTCCATCAGGTTCACAATTTACCGGTTTTTGTCTCAGTCCTGCTTTTTTCCAACATTATTTTTGAGCATTGTGTCCCTCATTAGTATTAAAAGTGGAGAGGGATGACAGAATAGGGGGAGATGGAGACATGGACTTGGAACTAAGGTCTCTCGGCAGATTCGGACCACCTCAGTCTTCCTATGTTCTCCACACTTGACTGCACCAGTACACAACAGTTGAGAGTCTGAAATGTTAAATCTTAAAACAATTTTAATGCAGAAAAACCTTTTGATTCTGTCAAATTGTTGTGTTTGCGTGGCTGTGGCCTCAGCAGACGACTGTCAATCACTAAAGGATTTGCAAATCTAGGCTCCACCAATAGGAAGTGTTCTGGCCGTGACATCACTGTCTGCTCTTCGTACTGAAACTGATAAGAAGATGCTTCCCCTCAACTTACAGCTTTCTTCCTTCTCTTTCATTTTCCCGCCTTTCATTAATCCTTTTTAAATCTGTCCTTCTCACTCCTTTGTCTTCTAACTTATATTCCTTGCCATTTCCATCCCACCTCAACACAACCACTCAGGACAGTCTTTGTTCAGTGGGGGAGGTCCTGGACGGGAACGGAGGCGGGGTTTACGGGACAGTGGGCGCGTTGCTCTCCATGGCTCCACCCCCGATTAGCCCGTCTCCGCGGGTCCAGCTGGCAGGCTTCGCCCTCTTCTACCTGTCCGTCATGTCAGTGCTGTGTGCCATCTACGTACACCTGGCGCCGCACGTCTGAACCCAACCTGAGCAAAAAACGTCTAACCAGTTACACACAAACAGCACATACGGTGGTCACATCCCAACAGACATCCTCTCCAAAACAGCTTAGTACACCAAAATAATTCAGTAATGAAATAAGATTCACAGCACAGAATTTAAAGTAATAATTCAACATTTTGTGTTTAGACCTGTTTTGCACAAAAACTGGAGGCGCTGGAGAAACGTCTAGCTTGGCTCTGTATGTCATCCATACGTTTTCTGCCACTTACCCAAGTCCATGCCGTTACAGTCCAGCCCAGACGTCCTTCACTGTAGCCACATCCACCAGCTGTTCCTGGAGGATCTGGAGGCTTTTCCAGGCCAGATGGGCTAGAGATAAGGGTCGGGGTGTTCTTGATCAAAACTAGAATGTAGCCGTTATAGAGAGAAGGGGATGTGATAAATGTCTAGATGTGGAGATGAATGAGCACTTTTTCAGACACTCCTGGGGGATCCAGAGGTGCTCTCATACCAGTTGGATATGTAATCCCTCCAGCATGTCCGGGGTCTGCCCTGCCGTCTACTCTCAGTTGGACAAGGGTTCCTCATAAGTTGCCCAAACCAGCTCGACTGACTCCTTTCAACATGAAGGAGCAGCTGTTCTCCTCATAGATCCTTCTAGGCTTCTGAGCACAGCCAGCCTGCAAAGGAAACTGGTTTCAACCTGCCCCATCACTCCCACCCTGAAAGAAGCATGCTGGTCCATGTTCAGCGCGTGTTGCCATAGATTCATTTAGTCTGCTTTGTGGGATGGAACTCTGCTCAGCAGTAGGATTGGAGTTTGGTTGCAGTTTATCAGATCAGGATCCAGTATTATATACACTTGGAATCCTAATGAAATCCAAATCTTATCAATTTTTTAATTTTATCTAACAATATTCTGTTTTCAGTGTTTGTACTTGTTTTGTACTGATGACAGTAATCATTTAGAAATCAAATCACTTGAGCCTTTAAAGTCCTAAAATCCCTTCTGTCTGAACTGCAGAGGTGTGGACTCGAATCACGACTTGAGCCAGTCCGAAGACATTAGACCCGACAAAACTTTGACCAGAGCACCAGTGACCTTGGACCTTAGCCTGCTGACTTGGGATGACTTGATGTTGTCCAGCCTTCTTCATTTGGACAGCAGATATACTTTGACTCAATCAATCCAACAACATCTAATCAGGTTTCAGAGCAGGAGGTAAAGGTGTGTTTGTTAGTGAAGACCAGCAAATGACAGACAAATGATAATGCTAATATTACTTATTTGTTTGTTTATTGTTAGTTTAAATGTTTTGGACTCCAAGCACAATGTTTAAGACTTGGGACTTGTTAGCCTTGACTTGAGACTTGGGCTTGACTTGGTCTTTTATTTAGGACTTGCTGGTTTTGACTTGCTCTTGACTTGGAACTTGACCTTGACTTAAGACTTGTTGGCTTTGACATAGGATTTCATAGCCAAGAACAATCTAAAATAAGGACGTTGTCCACCTGAACTTGCCATATGTCTGCTGTGTCCCTGAGGGTCAGAGGTTCTTTGACGCTGCAGAAGATCAAAGTTAAAACTTGATGATCCTACAAAACTGGAGGTTTTCCTGAAGCCTGTTTCTTGTCTGTCGAAGCTCTGCCCCCTGTGCCTTATGTTTGGCTGCCTGTCTGAGTGTTTTTTTACTCTTTCTACTGTTTGTAAAGTGGTCCAGAGTCGGTCCCCCAGCCCAGCATGTCCTTGAGAGACCCTCCCTGGGTCAGAAGCCTGCCTTGCTTTATGTACATGTGCACCAAAAACCAGTGTTTTCCACTTGTCGTCTTCCTCTCTGTGATACCAACAGTGTTTGAGTCATTGATGAAAAGAAGAGGAAGTGCTGAAATCTAAATGCAGGAACCTTCAGTGTTCATAACAATCATAACATGCTTCCATTTTCTCTGGCTCTGCTTTTGTTTCCACTGTTCTCCGATTGCTTGGGAGACGAGTTCCTGGATCTAAATTTGGGTTCTGCACAGCAAGTGATGCAGAGTTCAGGTCCTTTCAGGTGTTCGTGTCAGATTGTGATCAGATGACAACAACAAACACAAGAACAGTAACCACCATTGTACTGCTGTGTCTGTTTGGAGTAGGACAACCAGTACTTTAAAAACAGAAGAAAAGGAAGACAGAAGGACCAGGTGTTTGTAGGATGAGGCCCTGCAGAGGCAGCCAGAATCAGCATTAAAAGACCAAAGGGTGGAGCAGAAGTTTTCTCAGCGAGGCGACAGACCAACAGACAGAGCAGGAATCATCAGAGATGATAGAAAAACCAAGGAACATGTTGCTGACTGCAATAAAATCTACAGAGTGGTTTGAAGTACTGGATTGTTTTCTGTCAGTCTTGTGTTTGAGTCATGGTTCTGAGCCATCTGAGGTTGTGGTTATTGTTAGGTTTGGTTATGGTTAGCGTTAGGTTTTTGGTCAGGCTAGTTTCACGGTCACATGGTTGCCCTTGTCCCCGTACCGCTGCAGCTAGCTGGAGTCTCCGAGGATCCATTGTAAGCCGACAAAGGCCCAGATCTATGATGTAATCAAAGACCCTAGGACATCTGCACTCGGGGGTTTTAACACCTACTGTGTGACAGGAAATGTTGGATTTACTAGGTTTCACCTCTGAGAGGACTGAAGCTGTTGACTCTTTGTCCAGAAATGGCACTTGTTTTTTTATAAGAGATGAAGAATGAGGATGATGATGGTGAAGACGTGTTGAGTGTGTGTCGACAAACTTTGTGCCTCTTCTCTGCTTCTCCCTCTGAACAGTAATAAAATAAAGCGCCTCGACTCACTTTGTGTCTCTAAACTTATTAATTTAGATGTGGGCACCTCGTTCATCTGTTGTTAGATCAGGAGGAGGAGGACCAGGGAAACAGTTGCTTTTACCAGTTGCTCGCTACTGCTAACACAGGCTAACTACTGCTAACACCGGCTAACTACTGCTAGCACAGGCTAACTACTGCTAACACAGGCTAACTACTGCTACTACAGGCTAACTACTGCTAACACAGGCTAACTACTGCTAGTACAGGCTAACTACTGCTAACACAGGCTAACTACTGCTAGCACAGGCTAACTACTGCTAACACAGGCTAACTACTGCTACTACAGGCTAACTACTGCTAACACAGGCTAACTACTGCTAGTACAGGCTAACCACTGCTAACACAGGCTAACTACTGCTAGCACAGGCTAACTACTGCTAACACACGCTAATGGTCAGTGTGGTTTGTATATATTGTTTAGAGTCAGCGAGTGTCAAGATGCAGACTCCCCTGAGTTCAGAATGAGTCTTTTTTTCACCTGCCTGAACACAGTAGTTCTGGCAACCAGATGTAGTTAAAGGTCGTGAGAAGTTCTTCGGTTCTTCGGCTGAAGGAGGATGATGATGAACAGACCTCAGATCAGATCAGTCTGTGTTCTGGTGGCTCAGCCGTGAAGGCGTTAACATGTGTCAGAAAACTCTAAAGCTCTGATAACTAACATGGAGACATACATCTATTAAGATGACAGAAAACCTTTACAAAAAACAATTATCCTCAGTCAAGGTCCACTGTCTGAGCTTTTCTCGAGTTTTCAACCACATGTCATGATCATCATCATCAGTGGATGAAGATATCATGGATCCAAGAATTGAACTTTGGTTATGAGAGAACAGGAATCTGTAGTTGAGATGAAGGATAACCAGAGTAAAAAAGCTAGTAAGTGGACCTTGAGTTGATATGATTTTTTTTTCAACCTGCAGCTTTCACTCAGTCCTGTTTCTCACCTTTTCTCTCCCCCATCAGTTCATTTTTGAGTTGATGTTTTTGATGTTTTTCTCTCTTGTGTTGCCATGTTTACTTTTATTTTATTCATTCATTTAATTTACCATCTGTTGATCCACCTTTCCGTTGTTTTCTTTTGTTCCCGCTGTGTGTCTTCCTCTGTGGTGTCTGTAGAGTCAGTTGTGTCTCCCTCTGCACATCCTGGAGGAGCGAGGGCTCCCCCAGGTGGCCGGGACCGTCGGCGCCCTGCTCGATCTGGCCCCGCCCCGACACCCCGTCACCACCACGACAGCTTCACCCGGACCCTCCGTCAACATCTAGACGACACGGCACGCGCTCTGTCGGCCTCCTGTTGGAGAGGAAACCTACAGGCAGATGATTTTTAAATAAAACTGAAAACCTCCAGAACAGCAGGTCTGGATCTGATGGAGACACGAACACAGCTGAAGACTAACAGCAACAGCAGGTTTCTGACAGCAGCTCAGTCAATCCGACTTTAAATGTGAGGCTGTCAGAGTGTCTTTAGCTTCTTAAACCCTCCCATTGAAGTGATTGGACAGATTTCCAAAAGAGTCGGTAACGCCACAAAGAAAATCAGAGTTATCAAAAAATATTTTCCTTACAAGCAAAGAGAAAACAGAAACACTTCATCATAAGATAAGATATACCTTTATTCGTCTCACAGTGGGGAAATTTACAAATGCCGACACAAAGATCACAATCCTGAACATATATTTTCATTTTAGTGTGTATAAACCTCTAATGTGATGACAGACTCACAGTTTCAGATCTTTGTGGTGCAGAATCAGTCAGCGACTTATGAGCCCGATGGATCCACAGAGCTTTGATATTAAACTGACTTGGCTAACTGCTAACGTTGGCTAATTTTGTGGGTCTAATTTTCACAACTGCCTTGTGATTTTAGTTTTTATCTTCTTGTCTTGTTTATTTTCTGATACTTTGGCTGAACTGCCAGTCACTGACAGAAACCCTGGTTGAGGTTGTTGAGGCAGAACAACTTCAACTAACATTATTGATTGAATCTGACATTACTGATCTTTGATTTTATTTATTTATACATCTACTAAACACGCTGAATCCAACGGACGTGTTGAAGAAAGAACACTGAAAACAAGGTCCAAAGACATTCAGACACAAAGAGAGTAAATTCAACAACAAACTCTGTAAAAAACAAAACTATGATAACAAACAATAGCAAACAAAAATGTCGGCAGACATTTTTTCATGACACTAATGTAGCTTGCTGCTAACAAACAGTCGCCATTACTGGTGTAGTTGGTTTGGCGATTATGCTAACAATATTGGCTAATATTATGAATAACAAGTAGATTAAGCTAACACAGCTAGCTGTAAAGATTAGCTGATATTAAACACTTGGTTTGGGGTTGAAGCTAATATAGGTTGGTGCTAACAGCTAGCATTGATAAAGCTGGTTTATAAATGCCAACAATACTAACTGGTATAGGAAATATAGATGTACAGAAGAAGGTCTGAAAATGCTCACTGCTACTGTTGGCTAACATTATGAAGTTAGTTGGCGTAAGGATTAAACTGAAAAGATTAGCTAACATTACTGGTTGGTTAGTTGGTGGTTAAGTTGGTTCAGTCAATGCCAACTCTGCTATTTGTTAATGATAATGAACATAGAACGGTTGTTGGTTTGAAAATGCTCATTGCTAATATTAGCAAACATTGTGAGTCTAGTTGGTTCAGAGGTTAAGCTAAATCCATAGCTTTAAAGTTAATCATTCGATAACACTACACTACTATGGTTGAAGTTGAAGCTAATGTAGCTCAGTGCTAACGTTGGCTAACATGTTGCTGTTATTAGTTGAATCTTCAGATATTGTGTCTCCATCAGATCCAAACATCAAAATTTACAGTTTCATATTTAAATTGGCATCTTTTTTTCATCTTTATTGTGTTCAGCAAGTGTCGACATGTGATAAAGACAAAGGTCAACCCTGAACTTCAGTCTCTCGGCCAACAGATGGACGCCGTCTTTTCTTCTGGATACGGGATGTTTTTATTTGCACCCTGTCATTAATATTATTCTGGTGTGTTTATTCTTTTCTTCTCGCCAGAGCCGACAGTCGGAGCTCTGATGGTTGTTTGTGGTTGAACTGATGTTACCTGGCTGCTGTTTTAGGCTCCTGCACCACCTGACTGATCCTCCACATGTGATCAGGACCTTCATCACATTGAACAGCTGCATTCACACACTGAACATAAATTAAGGTGGATCAGTTTTCGTGTTCATGCAGCTCAGTCAGGACGCCTCCAACGATCCAACCATTAGATATTAAACATTCACCTGCTGCACAAAATTGAGGGGTTTGGAACTTTTCTGATTATAATAATGATCATTTTATTTATATATGAACCAAAACAAAAGGCAGTAAAACGTGGAAATGACAACAAAATGGTTTATTGTGAAAAAGAACAGACACATTTGAGAATCACTCTGCATCGTTCTAAAGTTTAAGAACCACTTTAGACTTCAAACTTTCTGATCACTCCTCAAGGTTCACAAACAACTGACACACAACAGACTCCGCTGCAGCACATTAACCAACTTTGTCTCTCGTTCTCTACGGTATAACGTCGGCACGCTGGCAGCCAACAAACGCAGACAGGGAGACGCCCCCTGCAGCCTGCTGAGGGAAAAAGGAACATCGGTGATAAATGAAAAACCTTTTTCCTTATAATGCAAAAACTCTGAATAGCACATTTAAAAACACCATGATTTTAGTCTGCAAAAAGGGCCTAAATGTGATTTCAGTTGCCATATTAGGTTTTTTTTCCAAACATGGTGAGATATTTTACCTCTTTGATGTTGGTGTTGAACAGCCAGTGTTGACCGACATCAGTGACTGAACCAACAGCTCAGATAAAAACATCAGCGTTAGAACGGCTCAGGTCTCAGTTACAGATGGAGACTGAAGGTCCTGATGTGATTGGAGGAAGACGATCAGGTGGTGACGAGCTCCTGAAGCTCTGACTGTCTCCTCACCTTCTCCTCCTTGTGTTTCTGTTGCATTCTGGGATATTTTCATGGTGACAAGGTGGCGTGATTCTTCCTAATCTGACACTAAAACACTGTGCAGCCTGCAGGATGAGTCCTGTTCTGCAGTCACATGTTCAGTTTTATCTTTATAAAATGTATGTGTACAAATGTATTCTGTAAATATAAACATATATATATATGAGGCTGAAATGTGTGTCGCCATGATGACTCAGAGCCTCATGGACGCTCAGACAGACTCAGTCCCTCTAATCAAAGGTCAAAGGACGAGTTTTTACTTAAAGTAAATGAAAATATGTGGCGGTGGGCGGAGCTTCCTCCTCAACTCAGTGTTTTAAAGGAGAAATTCACCCAAAAATGTAACATGAGTCTTTGTCTCTTCCTGTTGCTTCAGTGGAGAATCTGACAACTTCAAGTTAACTTCCAGAACAAAGATCACCGCATGTTGTGTTTACAGACTGTCTGCTGCCTCCAAAATGGACTATTCCATGATCCATTAATGATCTATTAATTCTGGTTTAGAGTTAACAAAACAAAACAAAACAATCATGTTGCTCTCAGTTGAATATTTCAGTTCATGTGTTAACATCACTCCAACATTCTGTGTCTCCACTTGCTGGTTTACATCAATAACGAACATGTGATTGATTCTTTTGTTACAGCAGCGACACAAACCTCCCAAAACACCCTTTTGTGTATTTGAACAGTTTGTTTGGAGGTTGATGTTGAGCTGCTGATGAATCCACTGACAGGACGGAAGAAGAGATGTTTTATTTAAAATTGACATTTTTGACATTTTTTTATTCCTTCGTGTTGTTGAGGGCTCATGGTGCGTTAATGGTGTGGAACATGCCCTGACTCTGGACTCCCAGGCCGAGTCCTGCCCCCAATGAGCTCCACCAGTCACCGAGTGCAATCTTTAATCTGGTTCAGCTCTTTAATTGGGGTTTGTGAGCTGCCTGTGAGACTGAACTCAGGGCCTAGCAGTCCCCCTACAGGTGTGGTGATTGACGGTTGTATTGTCTAATCCCGGGTCCTGAGCAGACAGGCGCTCTGGAGGTTTTCGAGGTTTGAGTCAGTTTCATGTTTGTACAGATGTTTTATGTTTTTCTTCCTTATGTGTTTCTCCTGCAGCGGTGATGGGGGTCATGTGACGGGGGGGGGTCATGTGGTTTTAAAGGACATTCCACCGTTTTTTCATGGAGGACAAACTGTCTCACAGTTTTTAAGTTTTACATTTTTTCACTTTGTTTTATTTTTGCTGAAAACTGTATAAAAGATTTGAACACAGGTGTAAGAAAAGTTAAGTTTAAGTGCATTAAATAAATATTTTAATTTGACTCTTTCCACTGATGTCTTAAAAACACTGCATGTGATTCGTTCAGTCCAGGGAGGCCAATTGTAGTTTTGGTCGATCAGACTCAGGTGAATGAGGTGAGACTCACCTGTGTGACTCAGGTTTGATCACCTGCAGCTGATAACAGAACAACACAAATAACTTCAGGACCGTCTCAAACCACCGTCCTGATATTGACTGTCAGCTAAACTAGCCAGCGTTAGCTAACGTCATGACATTTCTCTACTAAGTGCTCAGTACAAGGTGTATGTGTGTGTTTAGTTTGTGTGTCCATGTTGTCTGTTGTAAGACATTAGAATAAATATTGAATAAATGCAATGAAATTTATTTGTTTATCAAAACAAGAGGTAGTTTTCTTTAATCTCAAAATGCACCAAAGGGTTTTTCTCAGCTGTGTTAAACAGTAGATATGCAGAAACTCAGTCAGTGAAATTATCAGTTTGAGATCAAATTAAAACCTTTAGTTCACTGAAGAAACAAAAACTTAACATAGAAACAACCTTTAAAATTATATGTGATATTATATTTGGTCCATATTATGATCAGAGGTGAGAATTATCAACACATTCAAAATAAACCTGCACTTAGTGTCCGACTGTTTGTTTCTTAAATATTACAATACATTAAAAATTAAAAGACGAAAGATTATCATATTATATTCGATTTGATGTTATCTTAAAATTATTTTTTATTGATAAAAATCCGCCATTTTGATCAGGCAGCTCCGCGGTCACCTCTGTTTACGATAATTTCCCAGGATTCCTTTCTCACTTCCTTTTCCTCCATTTTTCTCCTCACAGTGAAGGTAAGTGACCAACATGTCCGACCAAAAGTTCAAATATCAGCGTCTATCTGCCTCGTTTCTGCCTGATAATCATCGACAGTTTACGGCCACTTTGTCCTCCGCTCGTCGGTCTGTTCGTGTCGGTGATCGAGTCCGTGATGGTGGAGATTCAGTTTGGATGGAGCTAACGGAACGGCTAACAGCCCGCAGATCACTCCGGGCTGAGCGGCTGACGGCGGCCCCGGTCTGTCGGAGCTGCTCTGTCCGTCACGGCGGCGCTGAAGCCGGTTCTCCTGTCGTAGATGTTTCCCGGTCTTCACCGGTGAAACTGAACCGGTAGCAGCAGAGCTAGCATTAGCATGTTAGCATCCGAGTGTTTGTGTGCAGAAGTCTGAGTTCGTTAAACTCAGTGTGGCGTTTAAGTGCTGCTCGTTAGTGCAGGATGTTACAGTCTCCTGTTAAGTGAATATTAGTAAAGATTCAGTGAACATCTGCCGATAAATCAGCTGAAACCTGATTGTGAGAACGTGAGTTTTGGACATTGGATTCTTGTTGTGTTCAGACCTTATAATGATCCAGCTGCAAAAGACACTGTCCTTCTGTGAAGTCTGTCCACCTGAGTGAGGACAGGTCCAGGAGACGTCACTGAGCTTCTCTCTTCCTTCATGTGATTGGATGTGTTGGTGTTATAACTTGCATATTAATCTGCCGGTGTTGGTTGACCGGCATTGATAAAGCAGTTCAATCTTGACCATAAAGATATTTCAGTGTCACACAGGTGAAATGATTCCTGTATACTTTCACGCAAACGGCAACATGAACACATGTCTAATGTTCCAGCGTCAGATGTATGAGCTTCCTGTTTCTCTGCAGGTGATTCAGGTTTTAATGTGACTGTTTGTGTGCAGGTGGACTCACCTGGAGAAGACTGACGATGCCTGGAAGGTAACCTCACACCTGCACACACAGTTTCTCACCTGAGTTCATCTTCTGTGTCCAAACACAGACGGCAGCTCCTCTTCTCTTCCTGCTTCTCTGAGCTGGAGGAAGCAGTGAAGAAGTGGCTGCTGTCTGTGTTTGAAGACAGAAGTAAAAACTCAAGCTCAAATAAAGATTGTTGAGTTTTATAAAGTGATGTTTGGGGAAAGACAGACAATGTCCTGCAGTGTGACACTCTGCTGACTCTGGATCTCTCTCTCTCTCTCTGTGTGTGTGTGTGTGTGTGTGTGTGTGTGTGTGTGTGTGTGTGTGTGTGTGTGCTCAGACTGTGGAGTAAGGCCATCTTTACTGGCTACAAACGTGGTCTGAGGAACCAGCGTGAACACACGGCTCTCCTGAAGCTGGAGGGATGTTACACCAGAGACGAAGTCGACTTCTACCTGGGAAAACGCTGTGCTTACGTCTACAAGGCCAAGAAGTAAGAAACCATAGGAGCCAGAGGTCGTGGCAGTCTGCAGGAGAACAGCTGCACTGCTGTTAAAATACACAGAACACAATCACAGGTCACAGGGTCCAAAACCAAAAGACTGTTTAATCAGAGAAGAGCTTAAACAGGTCAGAGGACATGTTAAGTGTTGTAATAGTTTGAATTTAGTTTTTGGCAGCAGGACAGAATGATGCTCCTGTCTTTCACACCTGAAGGTGTTTCTGAGCAGCAGTGGAGTAAAAACAGCTGCTGAACTCCAGAAACATTATTATGACACAAAGTTCATCTTTGTCCACGTTTGTCTTAATAAAATGTGACAGTGATGTGAATCCGCTGAGAACATGTTAAACAATAAGACACCTGTTTGTAGTTCCAAACTAATGTGTAAATCCATTTTTCATGTCTTAAAACAGTAAATTTGAACATGTTGAGACTTAGTTTTACTGTGTAGAAACAGTGATCTGGGGGGTCTATAAACATTTGACGGAGTGGTTTGAATGATGCTGCCTTCACGTCACGTGTGTGTTGGATGTTCGAGTTTGAAAGAGGAGTCTCATGTGAGGATGAAAATTCTGCGCTATTGTGGCTCGACAATATAAAGTTTGTGTGGACTGGACTCGTGGATTCAGATTCAGAACCCCATCAGTGAGCTGAGAGTCTGACTCCGCCCGGCTGGGCCGTTCCACAGTATAAATGAGTGACCTCCGTATTTGCTGTGCAGGAACACCGTGACGCCGGGCGGGAAACCCAACAAGACCCGAGTGATCTGGGGGAAAGTGACCAGAGCTCACGGCAGCAGCGGGATGGTCCGAGCCAAGTTCAGCAGCAACCTGCCGGCTAAAGCCATCGGACACAGAGTGCGAGTGGTGAGTGGGGGGGAGGTGGAGGGGGAGGTGACATCATTAGAAAAGCGTTGAGTTGTCAGATTCCTTCAGTTGAGGTGAGTTTTAGATCAGAACCAGGGACAAAGCTGATACTCAGCAGGTGAGTTCAGGTCTGTTGAAGAAAAGGATTCTGGGTGTAAAGAATCAGTGTCCTGACTGATGATGAAAATCAGCTGAGCGATTAAAATATTGTTCAGATCTGCAGATGAGTTGTATTTTCCTGACTAAACATGTTTGTGTTCAGATCATGGTCAGATCACATGATGTGAAGGAAGCTGCAGGTTGCAAAATATTTTTTAAAAATCGAATGTTTCATGATTAAGCGAAATTCAGCATGTGTCTGATACCTGACACGATTTAACCCGACCACTGAGCAGCTTATCGATGCTGCATAGAATCTGTCTGGTCATTTTTCTGCAGGTGTGACTCTGTGAGCTCTGATTGGCTCTTGTGTTGGTCATGCAGTTCATAAAGGTTCAGTTGTCTTTAAGACGTGAATCACGGCGTGACGGAACTGAACATTGACGTTTATTTTCTGACTTCCTGTCTTTCAGATGCTGTATCCTTCTCGAGTGTGACGAGGAAACGTCTGCAGCTGCTCATGTTCTTGTTTGTACAGAAACAATAAAACTGATCAGGTCCAAAGCTGCTTCACCGTCTCCTCATTTCACTGTAAGAAGTCATTCATGATTAACGAATATTACTGTCAAAACATGAATCACCTTCATTAAAAACATTTGATCCAAATTCGGATGAGAAAAGACAGTCGATCAGTGGAGCTGCTGCATTTGTCAAATATTTGATTTCTTCAAAAATACAACATTACAATTCAAAATACATTTCAGTTAAATGTCCTTTAACTTCAGGACAAAAATTAAAGTCAGTGAGCTGCAACTCATAGCAAAGCATTCTGGGAAGAGAGGAGGTATTTATGCCCTGAACACAGCTTCATAGGCACAAAACACTCGCCGTTTGAACTCGGCAGGAGAAAAGTTGGACTCAACGTTTATTGATCGTATTTATCAGTTTGTCCCCATCGTTCTTCTGGAGATCAAAGAGAAATAAAGACTTAAATGCATGAGTTGAACGTTGATCTGACACCTGAAGAACTACACACGTTCATCTGACGCCACGACTCGTCTGAAGTCACCACATTTACTCAAGTACTGAGCTTAAGTACAAATTGAAGATACTTGTACTTCAGAGTATTTCCATTTTGTGTAACTATATTTCTACTTGACTAAATTTCTCACTGTCCAGTGAAAACCACGTATCTCCAGATGTTTGTGATAAAGTGAAGGATGAAGTTTTCCTTCACGAGAAAATTCTCCTCCTTCTGAAGCTGAATCAACTCTTTAAAAAGCCTCTTGGATCAAAAAGCATCGACACAAAGCTGAAAACAGGCTGTTTTTCTCATGAAGCTTTGTAGAGATACGTGGTTCTCACAGGACGACCAGGCTACAGACACATGATGATCTTCTACAATCTGATGCTCACAGAGGACACTGAAGACACGGAGGACATGTCCTCTGCGCTGTGTTTTTATTATTTCAACATCCACAAATGATTTTTAAATGTAGATGTTTTTAGGTTAACAAACAAGATAAACTTGTTAAAGAGCAAAATGTTCACATAGATTCTTGTAAATATCTGCCTCCTCTGAATTTGATGCAGCAACATGTTTCAAACAAGTTGAGACCGGAGCAACAAAAGACTGAAAGCTGTGGACTGATCCAAAAACACCTGTTTGCTTCAGTCCACAGGTTCTCAGGCGATCAGAGAATCATGATTGACATGTTCGCTTCTTTTACTGAAATCAGCCTGACAGACCGAACTCGGGGCTCTCAAGCATTTCTTCAAATCGTATGACGTCACGGAGGAGTGGGACTCCATTTCCCATGAAGCCCAGCGCTGCTGCTGTGAGTCTGAGCGGCTCGAGCTGTTTACTGAGAACAGCGGACCTGAAGGAGGACAGGCAGCACCGAGAGTTTGTCCTCACGGCGCGGACGCAGACAGACAGGTCAGACAGACAGACAGGTCAGACAGACAGACAGACAGGTGAGCGACCATCAGGTGTTTTCTGGTTTATATTTGAGCTGATTTCCGGTCGGATGTTCAGTGCGCGAGGACACTTTGTTTTGTAACAGCAGCATCACATGCTTTTATTCTGAAGGATTCTGAGTTAGTCTTTTATTCTGGAGGGTTTATGGTGTTTTTATATCTGATATTTTCCAATAATACTCACATACAACACATGCAGTATTTGTACTTGCAGTACTGGTTTGTTTTTCTCTTGTAGTTCTCAGTCAGATTTTTGAGTCTGATTTTAGTTTTTAAATATTAATCCTCAAATATTTGAACTGGATATTTGGTTCATGTATTTTTACACTGTTACTGTGTTCCTGTACTTTTCTTGCAGTATTTAGAAGTACTGTGTGCTCTCAGTGTTGTAGCTACTGCAGGAAGTACTATAATATTTCTATAATACTTTACTCAGAGGGAAATTGACAGTATTTCTGTTGTTTTTGTACAACTGATTCATCATGATATTCTTCATAGTACTATGTACTGCAGTATTTCAGTTTTCTACACAGTATTTGTAGATTATATGTCCTTACAAGTACAGTGTGTTTTAAAATACTGCAGGATTAATATTTTGTTTGTCTGATATACCGTGTTGATGTTTATTCCAGAGAATTTTTTATTGTTTCTTTTATGTTGACAGTTTTTTTTTTTCTGCAGTATTACTACGTTCCTGTAGTTTTCCTGTAGTATTTGTTATTGGCCTGTCTCATCATATCTAATGTTCCCTAAAACTCCAGCTGTAGTTCTCAGTACTGCAGCAGCAGTATTATTCATAGTATTTCTGTGTTCCTGTTGATTTCCTGCAGTTTTCCTCACATGTTCTTTTTTCACGTGTTCAATGTGATATTTTTATTTAAAATGTCCAAAAACAACTTCTTTAAAATGTGAATTAACATAACTTAAAATGTGAAAAACAACATGAAGTTCAAGAAATTTGACAGTACAGAAACAGCAGAAAGACTTTTTTTACATTTTGTCTCCAATATTTTGACTGTTGTTTAAAAGGACAGAGACTCACAGGTGCGACGAGTCCGTCAGCGTCTCTGCTGGTTTGGGTTTGTCTCCCAAATCTTTTTAACAAATGTCATCAAAGGATTTGACACCTGAGAAAAGCAGGTTGATGTGGGGTTTTTCAAAATCGCGTCTCCAACAGTTAAATTGTTGTTGTGAAGTTTAGTGACGTCCATCTCTGTCCTCAGTGTCTTCAGGTCTGTCCCTCTGGTCCAGGAGCTGGTGGGTTGGAGACGTCTTCAGGAAACTACCTGCACCTGCACAAGGTGTGTTGGGCCTCCCGTTTCTGTCCTGTGATACTTTGTTTTTTCAATCTCAGACTCATAATCTCAAATATCCAACATGTGTGAAATAACAAAAACTTTGAATTTATTCATCAACAGATTTCAGTGAACTTAAATTGTTAAAGAAAATTTAATCCATCAATTCAATGTTCATAGTTTTATTTTCCTGACTGATGTCTCTCTCTGTCTCTCTCTCTCTCTCTCTGTCTCTCTATCTCTGTGTCTTCAGAGCTTCCTGTTGGAGTGTCGGGGTCAGAGGTCACAGCTCCATGTTGTCTGATAGAAGATGAGACAACATGACTGTGGACGGAGCGGGCCGGGGTCTCTTCAGTCCTCCTGTAGCGCTCTGCCGGGGTCAGAGGTCAAACTGCACCAGGACGTCCAGGTGAGGGTTTGGTTTCCTGAACCTGGGTCTCTGGTGGTGTCAGACTCTTCTTTGGAGGGGCCCGACCCCTCAGGTTTATCTAAACCAGCTGACTCAAACTAGCGCCACCTGGAGGCTCCAACAGGAAAATGCTGCTCTGACATTGATGCATCAGGATCAACAATCTGATAATGTGACAGATAAAACAGTGAACAGATGTGATGATCAAACTTCACAATAAAAGCAGATAAACCGGTCAAACAAAGAGAAATAAAAGGTTTAGATGAAGAAGACAAAATAAAGGAGCGGATTAAAATCATCCTCTTCCTCACACACATCACCTCTTTGTTTACATAATGAAGCTCCGCCTCCTGCTGCCCAGCTGATGCTGAGGAGAATCCAGCCGTCTGATTGGCTGAGGCTGAGGGGCTCTGTGAGGCCGTGTGAATGGATGGGATGTGTGTGAGCATCATGAGGCAGCAAACGTGAGCTCTGCACGTGCTCAGTAGCACGTCGTCTCAGGGGAGCTGAGCGTGCTCAGTGAGGAGGACGACACACACACAGAGGACTGATTCAATTCAATCATTATACACATAATTCCTGCTCTCTGATTGGCCGAATCGTGCTTTAGTGTATCACCTGCAGGAAACCATGACAACAGTGTAGTGTCTTGTCCTCTCCAGTTTTGGTAATGAATTGGTAGCTATTTTGGGGAGTGAGAACCTATGTTTTTTTCTTAGGTTTAGGGTTAAAGGTCAGGTTAAAAGTTAGGACAGAAGTCAAGTAAGGAGATGAAATAAATAGACTCCCATAAATTAGATGTCGCTTGTACAACTTCAGCAGACGTTTGACTAACTATCTGGTTGTAAAAGGAGTGGTTGTGAGGGGTAAAGAAACCCTATATAAGATAGCAGTTTGGACTGAAGAGGGAGAGACCTCACAATTGGCACCAGAGACTCTCAGATTCGGCCTGTTTTTGACATTGTTCTCTTTTGTGTAATAAAGTCTTTTTATGCACAAGTGAAGACGTGTCATCGGTGGTCACTTCTTTTCATCAACACACAGCAAGAAACAACAACAGTTCTGATGCTCTGTTAGCAGTTAACTGGATAAAGGAATCTGATTGGAGGAGAGAAGGTCAGTCTGCAGTCAGTCGTCCTCATGAATATTGATGAGGGTCATTTTAAAATGAATGCACTTTCTCTTGTTAATAAAGTTATGTTCAAACTGAAACTGAGCATAAAAACAGGTGGATGGAAACAAAGCCAGCAAATCAGATCCTTTTCTGCAGTAAAAGTACTAATACCGCACAGTAAAAATACTCTGTGACTGTTTTGTTGTTGTTCTGTATTCTCTCATTAGAGTAATTTTTCAAAGCAGGATTTCCCTGTTGATAAGATAAGATTAGATAAGATAAACCTTTATTCGTCCCACAGTGGGGAAATTCACATAATTCAGTATCATACTTTTCATACTTTTCAGAACTTGAGTAAATGTACGTAGTTACATTACAGAAGTAAGTAGACCTTGAGTTTTCCAGCTAGCTCTGTTAAATCAGGGGTGGAAAGTACCTTAAGTAGATTTACTCAAGTACTGTAATTAAGTAAATTTTGAGGTACTTGTACTTTACTTGAGTATTATAATTTAAGCTACTTGAAGATCTGAATACTGGTCATCTACTGGTTGTTTTAATATTAAAGATATTAATGTGTGTGTGTGTGTGTGTCAGGGTGTGTTGGATTTGTGTGAGAACAGATCAGCTGGTCACAATGGTGAAGAGATGGAGGAGGGCGGAGCTAAAAAGACAGACCAGAAGTCAGCAGGTGGAGAGAACGACAGGTAACACACACACACACACACACACAAAAATAAGAACACACAGCTCTGGTGTTTCTGTCTCCTCAGGTGTTTCTGTCTCCTCAGGTGTTTCTGTCTCCTCAGGTGTTTCTGTCTCCTCAGGTGTTTCTGTCTCCTCAGGTGTTACCATCCGGTGGACAGCGCAGGTCTTTTCTCCTTCATGACGTTTCATTGGCTGACTCCTCTGGCTGTACACGCCTACAGGAAAGGACAGCTCCTATTGGATGATATCTGGCCCATGTCACAGCAGGAGAGTTGCCATGCCAACAGTCTGAGGTGGGAGGAGCTAATCAACCAGTGTGTTTGATGATGAAAAACACCTGAGCTGTGTAGCTGTTGAGGATCTGCATTTCCCAGAATCCATCATCTGCTTTCATGTCACACGAGGAAGTATAATAGAGTCATTTCAAAATAAAGCCAACAACAGCAAAGTGTTTTCATGATGATGTCAAACTTTTTAACCTTTTTGAGAAGAGTCATTAATGTGTTTTAAACCCTGATTGATGCTCAGTTTGTTAACCAAACTTTACATCTCACATCTTCGCTACGAGTCAGCAGCTGCAGAGTTTTGAACTGGACTTCAGTCTTTGTGTGTCGTCTGTCCTCAGGTTGGCGTCTCTGTGGGAGGACGAGCAGAGGTCAAAGGGCAGCAATGCGTCCTTGTGCTCGGTGGTTTGGTCTTTCTGTCGGACTCGTCTTCTCCTGTCCATCCTCTGTCTCGCCGTCACACAGCTGGCAGGATTCAGTGGTCCGGTGAGTCACGACCTGTTAGACCAGTATGAGCAGGGAGACTAATGAGACCAGTTTTATTCTGATAACCAGTCCCACCAGTGTAACCAGTGGTGCCCTCCTCCAGGCATTTGTGGTGAAGCGTCTGCTGGAGTACACTCAGCAGGAGGACTCAGACCTGGTCTACGGGCTGCTACTGGTTCTGGGTCTCCTGACCACGGAGCTGGTTCGGTCCTGGTCTCTGGCTCTGACCTGGGCCCTGAACTACAGGACAGGATCCCGGCTGAGAGGAGCCGTCCTCAGTCTGGCCTTCAACAAGATCCTGAAGCTGCGCAGCGTCAGAGACAAGTCCATGGGACAGGTAGACTGTTTGTTTGTTTGTTTGTTTGTTGTCCTTCCTGTCTTTCTTTTTTAATCTCTCTCTCTTTCTCTCGCTCTCTCTCTCTCTCTCTCCCTGTCTCTCTCTCTCTCTTTCTCTGTCTCTGTCTCTGTCCCTGTCTGTCTCTCTGTGTCTCTCTGTGTCTCTCTCTCTGTCTCTCTCCCTGTCTGTCTCTCAGCTCATCAACATGTGCTCCACTGATGGTCAGAGGATGTTCGAAGCGGCAGCAGTGGGCAGTCTGTTGGCAGGAGGCCCCCTGGTGGCCGTGCTCGGTGTTGTCTACAACCTGTTTGTGCTGGGACCAACATCTCTGCTGGGATCAGCTGTGTTCATCCTCTTCTATCCCACCATGGTCAGTAACTCGCTGTCTGGACTCGTCTCCTTCTCCAAACTGAGTCTGAACTCACAGACGTGAAACACTTCCTGAGGATTTCAGTATCTGTGAGGTCCATGCAGAATAAACCTCCATGAATCCACAAAGAAACCAGAGAAAAGAGACGCTGCAGATTGTTGATCAGGGGATCAAAAACATCAGAACCACATTTCATCACAATCCATCGAGATTTGTAGAGACATTTGACACTGGACCAAAGTGGAGGACAGACAGACAGACAGACAGACATGAGTCTCTCTTTCTACACAGGATAATGTCTCTGAAACCACAGTCACTGTCTGTGATTACAAAGTGATCAGGTTTATTGATCTGTATTTTCTGATCAGATGTTCAGCTCCAGACTGACGGCGTTCTTCAGGAGGAGGGGCGTGGCCGTCACCGACAGACGAGTACAGAAGATGAATGAGATCCTCAATTACATCAAGTTCATCAAGATGTACGCCTGGGTCAAAGCCTTCGCTCAGGACGTCCACAGTACGTCCACACTTGGTCACACACACACCTGGACACACTCACCTGCACACACACACCTGCTCAGTCTGTGCTCAGTGGTTGTGACTCGTGGTCTCTCTCAGGGATCCGTGACGAGGAGCGCCGGATCTTGGAGCTGACTGGTTACTTCCAGAGCATCACAGTGGGTGTGGCTCCCATCGTCGTTGTCATCGCCAGCGTGGCAACGTTCTCCGCCCACATGTTGCTAGGGTACGACTTGACAGCAGCCCAGGTAGGAAACTAGAAAGGTGGGAAAATAGAAATAGAACTGCCTGTAATGGTTGAAACATGGTTCCTGTTCCGCCTGTTCATGACATGTGATCTGTGATTTAGTTTGAATTGATTTTGATGTTTTATGATTTTTAAAACGAGTTTGAGCCTTTGAAGAACAGAAGCTTACTGACGTCTGTGCAGCCACAAACAGAATTCAAGCTTTAAAATATTAACAAAATCTTGTTAATCTTAAAATCTTTGATCTTTCAATTTGTACTTTGCTAAAAATGTTGTGTTTTGGAGCTTTTTGCCTCCAAAGCGAAGGATTCTACACATTTTTGGAGATTTCATTAGTGACCTCCAGAAGTTTTCGCCACAAGGCTTTTCACAATGCAAACAACTAACTGAACAGAGGTTTGAGATTTAAACCTTCATTGATCTGTGAGCCACCAACAATTCAATTCAGACTGATGTTCTCAGCTGCTCACATCTTAAACCTGAAATATCTTCCTTCATGTGTGGAGACATGTTCTCAGGCTCAGCAGGGTCGGTGGTTGGATCCTTTACATGGCACGTTCAAGCTGCAGGAATTACACATTAAAGTTCACTGTTTACATTCTCTTGAAGTCAGTGTGGACGTGAACTAATCGGGTTGACTGTCTGTCTCTGCAGGCCTTCACTGTGGTGACGGTGTTTAATGCTATGACCTTTGCCCTGAAGGTCACTCCGTTCTCGGTCAAGTCTCTGTCTGAGGCTTCGGTGGCCATCGAGAGATTCAAGGTGTGATTCACTACTTTTCCTCCCTGCCCGCCAACATTCGTACGTAGCTGTGTGCATATTGACATAAGGCGCCTACATGCTGGATTTCCATTGCTCCAGTTTGCGGTGTTGAGGGTAGAAGGGTTCAGCTGGCTGTTGGAAGGAGGATGAATCGATGGAGGAATATTTGGATGGAGTGAATAAGCTGAGTGAGCAGAATTAAAACAAAGCTCAGTTTGATCTGAACAAGCTTCAGCCAAAATCAGATCCAGTGAAATGAAAGGACTCGTTCACCAGTTCGATCCGGTTTGACGTCTCCGTCTTCTATCTGTCTTCTCAGAGTCTCTTCCTGTTGCCGGAGGTCAACAGTATTCGCGCTTCACCTGATGATCCTCAGGTGGCAGTGGAGATGTGTGGAGCCAGTCTGGCGTGGGAGGGCGGCGGACAGAGTGCACAGTCCAGCCCGTGTGTCCGGACGGCCGGCAGACAGCGACATCGGGACAAGTAAACTGACATTTACATCATGTCCCAGTTTGGTCCCAGTCTTCTTCACTGGTCTGTCTGGTCCAGCCCTAATGAAGAGGTTCAGTCCTCTGAACTCAGTCTGATGGAAGCTAAATGTTCTTATCTCATTCATAGTTTTCAGCCCACAAATGTCCAAACTTCTGCTATTTACAGACTCAGTCTATAGTGTTTCTTACAAATGAATTTGAGTTTTTTTACAATTCTGGTGTAAACTAGTTCAGTCTGTCAGTGTTAGTACAACCTCAAGATACTTTTTAAAATTCCAGTGGAAAAGAAAAAAGCTCAGGAGGGATTAGACCGGGTCTTGAAATGTGTGGTGACTTTCAGGTGCAGAGACCGAACGGCTCTTCAGGACGAGGAGGAGGAGGAAGAGGTGACCGGCTCCCTGCTGAGGGCAGGAGGAAGCATAGCCTCGAGTCCAGAGGAGGAAGAGGGGGAGGAGGAGGCCTGTCCTCCCCTCCTGTCAGTCCCCCCTGTCTCCCAACGACTTCAGAGCACTCTGCACTGCATCAACCTGAGAGTCCAGCAGGCAGGAATCACATCCAAATACTGCAACACCTGTGTGAGAGTGAACATAAGACTAATGTCTCTCTGTCTGTTCAGGGGAAGCTGGTCGGTGTCTGTGGAAGCGTCGGCAGTGGAAAAACGTCCCTGATCTCGGCCATCTTAGGACAGGTGACGTTACCTTCATTCATGATGACTTTGCTGCTGCTGCTGGAGTGAACAGGTTTGATTCCTGCTCGTTGTCTTGACAGATGACCGTGTTGGAGGGTAGCGTGGCTGTCAGAGGAAGGCTGGCCTATGTGGCTCAGCAGGCCTGGATCCTGAATGCAACATTGAGAGACAACATCCTGTTTGGACAGGAGTACCAGGAGGACAGGTGAGAGGAGGACATCCTGGAGGCCTGGTCTGAGGAGGACTGAGTGACTGACCTGTTGTTGTCTTTCCCTGCAGGTATCAGTCCGTGCTGAGCGCCTGCTGTCTCAGACCAGACCTCGCCCTGCTGCCCAATGCTGACCTTACAGAGGTGACATCACTTCCTGTTTGTACTTTAGAGTAGACTGTGCTCTTTAGTTTATTTAAACCATGTGATGATCCAAAGATCAGTCAGAACTCCGACCCCAGTATAATCAGATGAATCACTGCTGCTGGGGGTGAAGGCTGTCGGGCTTGTGTCTCTGTACAAGGTTTGGGCACCAGCGCCCTTCTGTGGACTGTTAAATCTACTTAGTTGACACGAAGACCTGAACCCACTTTCCACCAGTTCCACCATCATCTAACTTGGGCAGTTAGCGTTGCAGTTATGGTTACACTTCCAAACCAGCAAAGGGCGTCTGACTCCAGATTTACCCTTTAAATTAAAAAACTGCAGCTTTCTGAACACGTTCATATTTGCGTCCCATCAGATCGGAGAGCGTGGTGCCAACCTGAGTGGTGGGCAGCGCCAGCGAATCAGCTTGGCCCGTGCCTTCTACAGTGACCGGGACCTTTACATCCTGGATGACCCGCTCAGCGCCCTCGACGCCCATGTGGCCAACCACATCTTCCGCAACGCCGTCAGGAAGCAGCTTCGTCACAAGACTGTTATCTTCGTCACACACCAGCTGCAGGTAAACCTCCTCCTGACAGGTACAACAGCGCTTTACTGCCAATGGCTGCCATGGAGACAGCCTGTGTGTGTTTGTGTGTGCAGTACCTGGTGGACTGTGATGATGTCATCCTGATGAGGGAGGGCACTATAGGGGAGCAGGGTAACCATGACGACCTGATGAAACTGAACAGAGACTACGCCGCCATGTTTAACCACTTTCAGCTGGGAGAAACTCCTTACATAGAGGTACCTGTTTGCCTGTCTGTCTGTCTGTCTGTCTGTCTTCCTGTCTGTCTTACCACCCGTGAACTCCTGCCTGTCTGTCTGTCTCAGGCTCCCAGCAGGACGACAGGCAGCTTTCAGAGGAAACCAGCCGACATTAAAGCAGGATCAGTGAAGAAGAAGGTGCCGCTCGTCAAAGAGAACGGTGACAGAAAACTCCTCCATTCTGTTCTCGTCTGTTCAACTTTTTCTCCCCATTTATTTATAGAAACAATCATGATAACAGCCTTCTTATATGTTTTAAATTGTATATGTTGATATGTTAATATTTCATTTTGAGGATATGGTATTTACTTCAATTTTGAAAAACATTATTTTAATTGAAATATGTTACAATTATTAATTATTAAAGTTTACAGAGTAATGTTCATCTTCAATCTGAATTATGGTAATCTCTGAATATGAAAGTTATTCTACCTTGAGTGCAACTGATTTTCCATTTTTTAAAAATAAGGTATCAGCAAATGGATTGATAAGGTTTTTGTCTATTTGATCTGATTTCATTTGATTTAATGCCTCATTTTAACCTTCATCACCTCAATGGTTTTACAGAAAAGTCACCAAAACCGGTTTTGAAGGAATATTTTATGCTGCTCTGCTGTTTTTTACTGTATTTGGTCACGTGACATTGAAGGGGAGGAGCAGCCATGCAGGGGCGTGGCCTGGCCCGTGTTCCGGCTCTACATGGTAGCGTGGGGTGGCTCCGCCTCCTGCCTGCTGATCCTGGCTCTGTTCGTTCTCAATGTGGGGAGCTCCGCCTTCTGCCAGTGGTGGCTCAGCTACTGGATCAACCAGGGCAGCGGGGTCAGACGCCTCCTCCTCATCATAATGTCTCTCCTCCTCACTCTTTTCCTCCTCCTCCTCATGACTCCTCCTCTTGACTCTTCTTTCCCTGTTTTTCCAGAACACCACGGTAACCCAGGGCAACAGCTCGGCTGTGAGTGCCAGCATTAAGGACAATCCCATGATGCAACACTACGCTGCTGTCTACGCCTCCTCAATGGGAGTCATGCTGCTCTTCAAACTCATCAGAGGCATCGCCTTCGTCAAGGTCAGGATGCCGCACGTGATCCTAATGACTTCAGTGTCCTTCTGACCTGTAGGACCACGAAAAGGGCAGAATATCTACATTATCAAAATCTAACGGCATGAAAATGACTTCGGTGTTGATCCTGGTCTGACTGTGTCCTGCAGGGAACTCTGCGTGCCTCCTCGAAGCTGCACGACCTGCTGTTCCACAAGATCCTCCACTGCCCCATGAAGTTCTTTGACACAACACCCACAGCACGAATCCTCAACCGCTTCTCCAAGGATATGGATGAAGGTAAAGGACAGGATTAAATCTGAGGCGCTGATCAGTAGCTGACTGAATCATGAAGCCTGTCAGTGATAACGTCTTACATTTTCCCCTCCAGTCGACACTCGTCTGCCCTTCCAGGCTGAGATGTTCATCCAGAACGTGATCCTAGTCTTCTTCTGCCTCTGCATCATCAGCTGTGTTTTCCCATGGTTCCTGGTAGCGGTGGGTCCTCTGGTGTTGCTGTTTGCAGCGCTCCACAGCGTCTCCAGGGTCTTCATCCGGGAGCTGAAGCGCCTGGACAACGTGACGATGTCCCCCTTCATGTCCCACATCACCTCCAGTGTCCAGGGCCTGATGACGCTGCAGGCCTATGACAGGGGCCGTGACTTCCTCAACAGGTTTGGAAACACTGAAAGTGAGGAACTGCACCAAAATATCTTAAAATACTCTGAAGGCCAGGGTCCAATCCGGGAGCTTAGCCTCATGCAGAGTCTGAACGTGCTGTTGTTTTCAGGTACCAGGTCCTGCTGGACCAGAACCAGGCTCCTTTCTACCTGTTCAGCTGTGCGATGCGCTGGCTGGCCGTGCGTCTGGACATCATCAGCGTGGCTCTGATCAGCATCACTGCCCTGATGATGGTCCTGATGCACGGGCAGATCCCTCCTGCCTACGCCGGCCTCGCTATCTCCTATGCTGTCCAGGTAACGTAAAGGCATCTTCCTGTAGGGGGCGTGGATTTCGTCCCAAACACCTCAACACTTTGACATGAACCTGTCCGTCCCTCTTTCAGTTAACAGGGTTGTTCCAGTTCACAGTGCGTTTGGCCTCTGAGACTGAAGCTCGCTTCACCTCAGTGGAGAGAATCCATCACTACATCCAGGTATTGGGATCAGGAATTGCTTTTCTTGCTGATTTTTCAGTGGCCTCACATTACGTTCACCTGTACAACTGCTTAGTTTGAAACGTTTCTTGTCAAACACATCCATGAGCAGTTCAGGTGTCGTCCCTGATCAGACCTCAGGGTCCTGCTGCTGATGACCTTCGACGGATGGAGATGTCTGACCCTGCAGACCCCAGACCAGTATTATTGATAAGAATATTGATGGATTTGATGAGAAAAGAAATCCAGATCACAGTGGAAGTGTTAAGAGGACCTGGTCCAAAGCATCCTGGAGTGTAGATGGGATGAAATAAAACCATGAATAATCATCTCTGTCTCAGCTTGAGTTTATCAAGAAAATTATCAATAACAATAATTATCATAATTTATAATAATTTTAGGTCACATGGACGTGGTCTCATCCAAAGTGGGCTGGAAAAGTGATCGAATCAGGGACTTCTGTTTCTGCTGTCAACCCTAAAAATAAAGCGTCAAAAAGTCTTTAAAAGAAATTCACATTTTATGGATGAATAAATAGACAAAAGTCATTTATTTAATAAATATGCTTCACTTCAGTATCAGCCGTTTTTCCAGTTTCTGTTCCAGCCTCATTAATCACAATGCTGTCTGTCTCTCAGTCCCTGTCCCAGGAGGCCCCGGCCCGGGTCAAAGGCCGCGCCCCTCCAGCTGACTGGCCCCAGCAGGGGGAGCTGGTGCTGAGGGAGGTGGACATGAGGTACCAGGAGAACCTCCCTCTGGTTCTCAACAGGATCTCCTGCACGATCCGGCCCAAAGAGAAGGTCGGCATTGTCGGCAGGAGCGGATCAGGTAGGACGAGGTTCTGTGTCTGTACAGGTCATGAGTTTGACTGATGAAGACTCTGGGACCTGTGATCATCCTGTCCGTCCGTCCATCTGTCTGTCTGTGTAGGGAAGTCGTCTCTGGGTGTGGTTTTGTTCAGGCTGGTGGAGCGCTGTGGAGGCTCCATCCTGATCGACGGCATCGACATCAGTGACATCGGACTGGCCGACCTCCGCAGCAAGCTGTCAATCATCCCTCAGGACCCGGTGCTGTTCAGTGGGACAGTCAGGTAGCAGCACCTGAGAAAATCCATCTGATATTTCCAGAAGGTTGAAAAGTTGTGTTGATTTACTGAAGGTTTATGACAGCACATGTTCAGCTGCTGTCTGACACTGTGATATCAGCTCAGATCAGATGAGTTTGTGTTTCTAGGTCCAATCTGGACCCTTTTCACCAGTACAGCGAGGAGCAGATCTGGGACGCTTTGGAGAGAAGTCACATGAAGGAGTGTGTGAGTACAAATCATCTACACTATATTTACATTTTATCCATGAGGAATCATTCTGGATTCTGTTTCTTCTTCCTCCCTGAGTATTTGATGGAAGTTCCAACCTGCAGCGCAGACAACAAATGCACCAAAGATAAGCTAAATGTCCGAGAATTAGAATGAAACTCTGGACCTTTTTGTCGTTTGGTCTGATGGTGCTTTGGATGATCAAATCTCGCAAACTATAAATCCTAATGTTAAGATGCAGAAGAGGAGGATTTGAAGAATTTACTGAATAATTTGTGTTTGTTCAGTGAAAACTGTGAGACTGAATTTAAAGAGCCCTTGTGCCGATCTTAAAAGATAATGTCAAAAAGACATTTTACACTAACAAAGTAGAATTTTGTGTCTCATTGAAAGGTCAAATAATGTTTGTAGGAGTGGATCAGAGAAGTTCTACATTTCCTCCTTCTCCTCACTATGAAAAACACTGTTGCTTTTAACTGTGTGTTGAAACACTGCAACAGTCATTGGTTTCCTGACTGAGCCACGGATTTTGATGCCATATTTTTGACACACCTGTCCACCTGGATGACCTCATGTCTGTCCTCCAGGTGTCACAGCTGCCCCTCAGGTTGGAGTCGGAGGTGGTGGAGAATGGAGAAAACTTCTCTGTGGGAGAGAAACAGCTGCTTTGTGTTGCCAGAGCTCTGCTGAGACAGTGCAAGGTGAGAAACCGACAGTTCAGACAGACAGACAGACAGGTCAGAGAGACAGTCGGACAGGTCAGAGACAGACAGGTCAGAGAGAGAGAGACAGACAGACAGACATGAGCCCCTTCCTCCCCCTGGGTTCTGTTGTCTGATTGGTCGGTTCTGGTCTCTCAGGTCCTGATCCTGGATGAGGCGACAGCAGCCATGGATGCAGAGACGGACGCTCTGATCCAGGAGACCATCAGGAGTTCTTTTCAGGACTGCACCACCCTGACCATCGCTCACCGCCTCCACACCGTCCTCGCCTCAGACCGCATCATGGTACTCAACCAGGGACAGGTACTGTACGGCACCAGCCAATAGGAGTCCAGCAGGTGGAGTCTGATTGACACATTTATTTAGAAACAAAACGTGTGTCATACAGAGTGAAACATCTTCTGTAATGTGGACCTGGAGGACTGTGATCTGATCCTGGTCCATACAGACCCAGTTCACCAGCCACAAACATAGAGGAAACAAACAGGAGGAGGATGATGATGATGATGATGATGATGATGATGATGATGATGATGATGATGATGATGATGGTGGTGGTGGTGGTGGTTGGTTTTGACACTTGAATCTGACATAATGTATCAGACTCTGCAGAAAGTGGGAGAAATAAATCACCATTTCTTCTGACTCTTGTCTGATTAGCTGAGTTTAATTAAAAGTTGTGACTGTTCATGAAGCTTCCTTTGATTTGATTGGTTCAGGTGGTGGAGTTTGATGAGCCGTCCAAGCTGCTGGCCAATGAGAACTCTCGTCTGTGCTCCATGCTGGCTGCCGTAGAAAACAAGATCTCTGTCCGAGGGTGAAGAGGAGGATGAAGGAGGACCTGAGTGGGTCAGACGAGGTCTAGTTTCTGTAAATGTCTGTGGGCAGACGTGAGATCAGAGGTTTGACTCACTCTCTCACAGTTTTAACTGAAGGTGCTGTAACTGTTGCTGAACTCTGTCTCACTCTAATGTTGTAAAGACGCTGACAGAATATGAATCTATTTACTGTATAAACTAAGATGTCTGATGTGACTTCTGTCCAGTCGTTGATGTCTCATCATCATCACACTTACTGTTGCTTTTTTGCAACATGAAGACATTTTTGTGTTTAATAATGTTTTTTATCTGTGACTTGATATGAACTAGGAACTAGGTCTGTCATCAACACCTGGCCGATGACCTGGCAGCGTGTGATTGGATGTTTGACGAGGGTCAGGAGGTTAAAGGAGGACTGTTCTTGTAGAAAATAATATCAGATGTTCATAAGAAATTGATGAATGAATTTCTATCATTTTAGCTGAGATTCAAATATGTTTTGAACTGTACTTTTGTTTGAGGAATGTTTGGTTTCTTAGTCTCATTGTTATATTAAAAATGTCGTTGCCGGCCTGAAGCTCGAAACACAACAAGCCATGTTTTTCTTTGATTTTTAAATTTTTTATTAATTTTTTAAAATTTTACTTACTTTAATTGATGTCAGACAGGAAGTATAAAGAGACACATTTGGATTCAGAGCAGAGGTATAGTTATGTGTCTTAGACCAACAGACCACAACAGAGTTGTTGTTTTTTTCGTCTTGCCGCTGCTGTAAAAAACATGATGAGCTCAGTGAGGATTTGATGTTGAGTCTATTTATGATGAAATGATTTCACACATGTTGAAGATTCACATGAGTCCTGTCAGGACTTCAGGCTGTTTCCTGTCGCTTTGAATTCAACCTGGATTCTATTAATGGACAGAGTTTTCCTTTAAAAAGCTGAGTGAGACTCAACACATGGAGGAAGTGAAGGCTTCTGTCATGTGATTTGTCACATGACGGCATCATGTGTGTCACAGCTGCATCAACAAACAGCCTCATAGTGTGTGTCTGCTGTATTTTGAACGGCCTGACTTCATATCTGCCTTGTTAACTGGGGAGTGTCAATAAAGTTATTTTAAGATGAGACCTTTGTGTCTGTTCCTGATGTCTCTGCTCGGTGTGAAGAAGGTTCCTTTACACAGAGAAGAGCAGCAGCTCACAGCTTCATGCCTGAATGTCACATCAGTCCAACACGAGATTCAGCAGCTGAGTGAACTTCATGTTCAGACACATTCAGAAACACACCAGCAGTTCGTTTCCTCTTATCTCAGGCCAGAGCGTTAAATTCCCTTTCTTGATCTGTAAATTATTGTCTTCTTTTTACCTGACTTGATTAAAGCGATGAATGAATGAATGAATGACCTCAGACCTGCTGGTGGAGCCTGAAAGAACCAGAAGTCATGCTCATATCTATCAGCTGCTATTTTTTTACATCAGAAACTTCAGTTTGAATTGAATGTTGGTATTTTTTCTTTAATCTTCCATAAAAAAATCATAGTTTTATTTTGAAAGTCACCTGGGATCATGTGCATGTCTTTCCATCTGCTTGTCGGCCTCCTGGTTGATAATAAACGTTTCAGTTGTTTATCAGGTTGTTTTGTTGTAATTAGTCTTTTTAAATGTTCACTTTAAATAACTGGACCTGTTTATGATCCTGTGTTTATCTTTACTGTCGAGCCTGTCTCTGACCATTAGATGAACGAGTGAACGAGTGAGTGAGTGAATGTTGACCTTTGACCTGGTGCTGGAGTCTCGGGCTCCACAGCGCCCCCCTCCGGTCGGCTCAAACTTTCTCCTGCTGTTGTTACTTCCTGTTTTGTCCGGGGCTGCAGCTCCTTCTGTCCTCTCTTGTCTCCTGTCTGTCTCCGTTCAGACCTTCCGTCTTGTCCTCCGTGTTCGGGTCGAACCCAGCGGGAGTCTCCGGACTCGGTGTCCGGGACGCGGAGCGCAGCGCCGGGCTGAGCTCTCAGGAGGAGCCGGTGTGTGTCTGGTTCTTCCGCTCCGGGTCCTGATGGATTTTACATAGATGTTTGGTGCTAATGCTAATTGGACAGAAGCTAATTATCCTGCGGTGTCGGTTCGGTGGATGTTCCGACCTCTTAAAGTGCCTGTTTTTAAACGGACTTCGGTGAAGTCACTTCAAGCTAAAGGTGCTAATTTACACAACAGCTCGTCTCGACTCCAGCTGGATTTAAATGGAGTTTTAATTCGGTTCAGTCCGGTTTAAAACGGACTAAACTGACCTTTAAATGTCCAGTTTAGAGGCAGGAACCTGGTTTTGATTCCAGTTTCCTGTTTGGTGTTTGAAGCAGGTTTTGACTCAGTTTGACTTTGGTCAGTTTTGATTTGGTCTGTAGTTTGGTCTTGTTGGTCTGTAGTTTGGTCTGTTGTTGGTCTGTAGTTTGGTCTGTTGTTGGTCTGTAGTTTGGTCTGGTCTGTAGTTTGGTCTGTAGTTTGGTTTGGTCTGTTGTTGGTCTGGTCTGTTGTTGGTCTGTGGTGTGAAACCGGCTCTGATCTGGACTGACTGTTAGTCTGGGTCTGGAAACAGGTTCTCCTGGTCCCGGATTCATGTGGTTCTACATGTGCTGTCCTGGGTCCACCGGCATCTGGAGGTGGTTCTGGATCACAAGTGTCCTTATTGGTGTTGAGTTCTGGTCTGGTTTTGGTTTTGAGTTCAGTTGGACTTTTGTGGTTTTGAATGTTCTGTTTCTGATTTCAGTCGGTTTTTGCTTTTAAACTCAGTTTAAATGTGTCTGAGTTTGGTTCAGTTCAAATTCAAGAACTGGTCCTGCTTAAGCTGGTTTATTAATGTGTTTACTGGGGTCCACAATCAAGTAGACTGACCTCAGTCCAGTTCAGGATTTCAAGTCTTCATCTGTGTTCAAAGATTTTTTTAGGACTTTTGTTTGATGGGATTTTGAATGTAGTTTGACTCATCTTACAAAGAGACTCTGGTTTAAACCTGGACCTGAGAACTAGTCCAGCTGAGTCTAGAAGCAGGAAGTCACTGATTCAAACTCAATTGTTGTTTTTTCCTGGTTCAAATAAAGGTTTGATTGAACAGGCTTTTGAATGCAGTCTGGCCTGGCTTACATGGAAGGCTGACTTCAGACAGTCTCTGGTTTGAAACTGGTTTTAGATGTAGTCAGTCCTGGTGTTTGTGTTCGTCCGGAGGTCTGTGGTTTTCGTTGGTCTTTGATGCACTTGGTCCAGGCCTAGGGGGGGGGTTTCATCTTAGGTTTAGCTCACGATGGCAGAGCTCCACCAGACTCCCACCTCACTGTGCTGCTGTCGTAAATCCCTGCCAGTCTCTGGGTCCCGCTGTGTCGGGGACTCCGGCCGGCCCTCAGCGAGTCCAGGTCCTGGGTCCCCACGGTGCCCCCTGGTGGATGTGGCCTCTGCTTCTAACTTCCGCTGCTTCCAGCTGCGACATTTCCACCTGGACCTGCGGCTGAACTTTGCTGTGAAGGAGATGAGCGGCTGGTTGGTTCT